>OX371223.1:212673558-213066389 GCA_947310385.1 Nephrotoma appendiculata
GAGATTTTTCGCCAATTGAACTGCGCTTTATCGCGGTTTACGTTGAATTCTGGCCTTCACCTTTCGAACCATTTCTGGCGATGTTGCTGTTGGATGTCCACTTCCATGGCGTTTTTTGGATGCTATCAGTATCATTGTAGCATGTAATAATTCTCGATGTGAAAACGAACCGTCCCAACCAGCAACTTTAGAAAATAAAGCACTATAGCTGGAGAATTCGGTCGACGGATACCTTTTCCACCTACATCAACGACCAAAAGGGTAGCGAACAAATAAAACCTGGTCATCGGTCAATTTTTGCTCATCAAATAGACATATCACCTTTGAAATGGTTGCTCGGCAGGATTGTCGATGTGCCGGCTGCTTATCCCAGACAACCAGAAATTAATAAGTATTTAAATACTTTAGAGCGGCCGGCATTGTTGAATACAACACCTAGCGTCTCCACCTCAATCGCGGGGTGACACCTATCGGTAAGCACTCTATAGCGAACACCAATTCGAGGTATCATTGAGCAACTCCATCACCGAAACAGCATTGGACAACACCACGAAGAAATGTTAAGATTTTCACGTAGAAAACGTGCTTCTTACGCTAAACTGCATTCGAGCAGCACGACACAGATTAATCAACAAATAACCAATAAAGTATACAATTAAATCGTGCTTTGGTTTTTATTATTCTTCCTCTACCACTTCAATATATTTTTTAAACAAATCGGATTATTTGTTTCATTTCGCAATCGCTTCAAAAATACCAACAAAATACTATGTATGACGAAGGTTGGGAACTACAGTAATAAACTTCAGAGAGATGTCGATGTTGTTGACATAAATTAAAGTCATATTGAATTCACGTCCTTTATGCTTCTTATCATCCGGTTGAGATGAATTTGACGACATCAATTTAAGTCGAGTGATTTTGTAATTATTAAAAAATATCAATTGTGAAAAAATTATTTAGTCAGTCAGTGTCCTAATTCTCTAAAAACCAAGATAAATTGTAAAATGTAAAAGTGATAACTTTTACACACGAAAAAAATTATCGTAGAAGTCTAGATTTATACTGTTTATGTTGGAGGTTGAACCTAGGTTCAACCTGGGTTGAACCTTCAACATAAACACCAAAGGTTAACTTGGAGTTAACTCGACTCAATCCAAAAAAATTCTTAGGTCGAGTTAACTCTGGTTAATATAAACGCCCAGAGTCGAGTCGAAAAACAACAACAAAAAATAATCAGTAAAGTAAAAAAATAAAAATTGCGATTTTTTATATTTTTCTTGTACGAGCGCGTCTGTGTCTAAATTCGGCAGCATTTTTTAGTGATTTTTTCGATTTTTTATTTTTCGAAAGTTCGAAAGAAAAAGTTAGAATGATTTTTTGATAGAAAAAAATTTGAATGATTTTGACATTCATAACCTGGTTTCGACTCAACCTCAAGATAACTCTCCAATATAAACACTAGAAGTTAACTTTAAGGTTAACCTAAAGATAACTACAAGTTGACTCGACCTGGGTTCAACCTCCAACATAAACAGTATAAATTATACTAAAATTAAACTAATTATACTAACAGTATAAATTATACTTATTATTTATATTGGATATCGTGATGTTTTAGTTAATTCGCATTCTCTAAATTTCTTTCAAGATAAAATGTAAAGTGGCTAGATAAGTTTATGTCAAAAAGTAACACAAGTAATTTATCGCGGAATAACTTTGCTTGAATGTGTAAAATGCTTTCGTTTGGATATTATTAATAATTAATTGCAATTTTTGATATTTGGTTCGATATTTTTTTGAAATTTTTTTTCTTTCAGTTTATAATTTTATTTTGGAATTAAACAAGCCAAGTTCTAACAATTTAAATAACTGCGATACTTTACATAAAAAAGTTATAAAATTCTTTCCATTTAGAATGTAAAAGTGGACTGTTATCTATGGAATTAAAATATTCTTTCAGTAAATCAAACATTTGAATATTTTAATCGATCGTCTTCCCTTTACCTATACTTTTGTTTAGGCTAGCTCCAGTATTTCCACAAAAACAATAAAACAAATAAAGTTATTATGTAATTTTATGTTTAAAATAGGGAATAAATAATGTACCTATTAATATTAGAAGAAAAAGTCTTAAGGGGTAGAATATCCTAGAACGAGATGGTCTATGGATTACAGAAAAAGCAATATTAGTTGGTCAATTTTCAAATATAAAAATGTCAAGTGTTTCAAGTGTCTGATTTGACAACATCTAAAATGGACCCACTCTCCACATAGCAAGCAAAGCTTTCAACTTGGTGTGTACTTATTTATTTATTTGTTTATTTATTTATTTATTAACATTGCAATTTAGAATAAAACCGTACACGTAAAACGTTTGTTTTCAAATGTGTAGTTTATTAAAATTCCAAATACAGCCATTTCCTTCATTTAATGGTTATCCACAGTTAGTTTTCTGCTAATATGTGGCACTTGCAATATTTTACTTGCACACTTGCACAGGCGCAACTTTTTTACTGGTTACCACCAGGAATCGAACCTGGGACCCCCGAGTCACAGAGCAAGCACGCTACTTACTAAGCTAACGAGGGCGATTAAGAAAACTGACGAGCACAGTAAATATGACGGCCTATAGAAAATCTAAATTAGTTAACAAATTTCAGTTTGTTGTTGTTTATTATTTCATTTAAAGGCACTAGGAGCTCTCAACAGTCTATATATAAGATCTTACAATGCTTTAATTCTAAACTATTTATTAATCTTATGTTTTGAGAAATTAATAATTAGGACCAATTCGAATAATAATGAACGAGTACAAAATTTAATTATATTATATGCATTAAATACTTTAGCTTTTAACGAACACTAATGTCAAACAAGATGTATATTGCTTAAAATCGATTTCTAAAGTGCAGGTAAATGATCAAAGTCTCACTTGCTACTCGTTACCGATCCTTAAGATTAACCCAAACATTTTACAAAGATTAAAAATTAACTCATGGTAAAAAAACAAATCGTAACACTAAAACGTCCCTCCATAACTAGACCTACATCAACTACTAGAAATGGGTTCGATTAACAAATTTTCGGTGCTATTGAGGAGGCATATAAAAAAATATAGGATGAGTAACTCGTGGAGTTCGGAAAAGTGGCAGTGGCTAACTAAATTTGATCTTTAAATAAGCTTCGTTGCTTAAAACGCATAGCTTTTTGTATTTTACTCGAAATTCTAAAATTCTAATGAGACAATCCCAAACTTTTCGAGATCCGCATGTGCAGAAAGAGCTAAATAGGGCATCGGAAAGAGCTAAATGGGTCTTCAACAACGAAATACACTGAAATTATGATCTGCTTAAGACAGATTCGATTGGATTTCGAAAACATATCGCAAATAATAATTACATAATAATGCGATTTTGTACTTAGTATAAAGAATAACCTTTAAACAGATTAGAATACACAACATTAACCAAAATTCAACGGATCGATCAATTGTAAACAAGACTTATATTGTACACGTCTTTACCATACGAAGTAAAGAATTTTTTGACTGTTGTAATGTTCTCGTGAAACATTTGGTTTGTTTTATAAGCCTATCTAACCGTATCTTGATTTGAATTTCAAATGATTCCTGACTCCGAATATTTTTCAATATGATTTTGGGGGCTATGTGTGATTCAGATGGCTTTGATGTATATGCAACAATTTACGTTTCTAGAGATTATATTTTTTGAGTTATTAAGGATATAAAATAATAAAAATTTCGTTTTGACGTTTTTTTTTTTTTTTTTTGTTTGATTTTTTCAGTATTTATTTTATTTATTTATTTATTTATATACACATTACAATTTTGGTAGTAACTTTACACCCTTATTTGAGCTTTCAAGCTCATTCTAAAAGAATGTAAGGCCCAAGTATATTTAAATTATAACTTTTATGTTATTGCTTCATATGCCATATGTGGAAATAATCGCTCATCTATAATCACGTATAGTTCGGTTGGATTTAGATTCCTATCGTTTGTTTCTTTTAACAGCATCTACACGGTAACTTCATCCATGGATGCCCTATTCCACAGAAATGATGATTATCAGCAATACATAAGTTTAGCTTTTATTATTAAAATTTTAATTTCAAAAAAAAATAATAAAGACTCTCCAAACAAAAAAAAATCGACCGCTAGACACAAAAAATGATATCTTGCTCGCTTGCTGTCAATAGGTTTATCTTGGGTAAAAAAACTGTTTAGAGAATGCGATTTAAAAATGCCAAGATAATATATTGTATAAAATTTTCACCTGTAAAAATTAGTCATACCACAACCCGTAACACACAATCTATAGTTCAACAACTTGAACTATAGATTGTGAACAGATGCTATTTAGAGTAACTTATATCCATAAGAATAATGTTGATATTTAAATGGGAACGGTAGTTATGAGCCCTCAAAGTCTAAATATGAACCTACATACATCATAAGAGTGTGTTAAGTTTTGACATTTATTTATCGTAACCGTATTAAATTTTATCTTGGAGTGCAATTACAGAATGCAAATATCGTAAAAAGCCAAGATAAATTATCGTTTACACGTTTACAACTTATCTTATTGCTTAGAGAATTAGGGCACAGGTCTTTTATAAAAATAGTAAAAAAGAATTCAAATCAAGTACAAAATTTCAAAATAAAACTTAGGGGTAGCGATATTATATCTGCTGTAACCAGGCAGTGGGATTCACTGTTTGTATCTAAGAGAGTTCACTATTATACCATGGCGGCGATGGTAGTTTATTGACATTGGTTGGTGGTAGGATGTTGCATTAGTAAGGGTTGCGTTATTTTCTGTAGTGTGCAATTATTAGTATCCGACGGGAAAAATAGATCTCGTCGTGTGTTCCGCAGCTGTTTTAATATTATTGATTATAAATAATGACGATTTCAATATATTATCAATAAATAAAATATCTTTAAAATTGGTGATAGTTGTGTATCAAAATACGTATAATACGCATTTACTTACCATTATAGTTCGAATATGTGCAGCAAAAATTTTTCTTCAAATTTTATTCGCACATCTGTCGATTTTGAACTTTCAGCCGGATCAGTAGCCGATCAAGAAGATTAGATTTTTCTTTAGAATAAGAATATCATTTTGGACGTTCATATCCGGGAAAAATGTCAACAGCCTCAGTCATTATTTGGTGTAGTAACTAGTATAGTCTAATTAGGTAGTCTTGCAGGTAGAAAACCAAAATATTTTTTCTCCATTGTTATCAATATTGACACAAAACAGCTCGATGTTGTTCGTTCCTGGAATCAAAAATTCAGCACTTTCCAAACTGCAAAGGCATCTAAAAGGGCACAACCTGACCCAAAAAACAAAATTCAAGTATGTTAATTATTATTAGTGAAAAAGGAAAATTACTTTAACCTAATTAAAACCAATTATAACACCTATTCAGTTATGGAAATATAAATTTCCGATTAAAACTAATAAAATATTTTTTCACTATAAAATATTAACTACCATTCGTGTTAATTTACCCAACATTTATTGATCCAAAATCGTAGGTTTTATTCGTGGTTTTCTAAATTATACAATAAAATAATTAGTTATAGTTGTAGTTAAACACGCTAACCGTCTAAGTGTCTTTCATTATTGTAAAGTATTATATTTTTATAAATATTGGGCATTTAGATGCTTGAACTGATGTCTCCGCGCCGATAAATTATCAAATACATTAATCCTTGTAATTTTGTCGACGTTCAGTGATTTTGTGCGCCGCTTCTTAATTATGAGATAAATAAAATAAAATAATTCGCATAAATATCATAAAACTACATATTGGTTTTGAGTATGATTGTTACGTATTATCACATCATACATATAAGTTTATGGTTATATCAATTTTTATATATATATCAACATTTTTATTAATGCTAAGTTTTCATTCCCCAATAGTCTACGCAGCATAATAAACATTAAAACTCATGCTTTAATATCCATAAAATTGGAATTTTTTTTTTATATAATTTTTCAAGACGATTCGGAGACGCCTTGTTATTTAATACAACTTGTCGAACAATACTAAACCAAAACAGCATACAAGATGTTCAACAATAGAAAAATGAAGAAGTCGTCGGAAAAGTCATTTTTTCCTAAAGCACAATTATTTTTTGTTTTACTTTATTATTACCAGCATATCCATTCAATTATTTTCTAGATCCACAGAGTACGTATTAGTTGATTTTGTTGTTGCTTGCTTTAAATTTAAATTACACACATTTCGTGCTAAGAAAATTGATTTCCGTTTTTTATACATGTAATATTGCCACCATTGAAAACCCATTTATTTTTGTCGTCGTGTATAGAAAATAATTGTGTAGTAAAAAGCATAAAAGTGGAGAGCACATTTTGAGATCGTACACGAATATAATAAAGAAAACCGAAAAGTTCAAAATGTCAAACGTTTTTTTTTTCCTACGGTACTTTGCCGGGTGTATTATCTCGAGAGTATTTGACATGTCTATCCTTTAAATATCTAATATACTACATGAATTGAGCTTTTATTTCATATAAATATAAAATTTATTTTTATTGTTATTACGTCGTACATGGCAAAATAAAAAAGAATAGTAAATTATGTTAAAACGGCATGTATGAGTGTAGGATGTTCAACGATTAATAAGAATTAAAGTTTTGATTGGTTCTGCATGGGTCTAGAATTGGGGAATATTGATTGCGATGATGCAGAGGCTTTGTGTTTACATTTGATGACTTTATTGTAAAGGTATATGCTTGCGCAGGGTAACGTATTAACAATAAAAAAAGCTTACTTAGTTGGGTAGAAAAGAAGGTTAAGAGGAAAAGAAAACCAACAAAGCAAATGCGCATGAAAGTGTTAGATTAAATAACAAAATTAATTTAGCAGTGTTTTATTATATTATAAGACCCGACTTTTTTTTACGACAAATGAACTTAGATTTAAAATACATGACACCTAGTTCCTAAAGTTTAAAACTGAAGTTACTTTGTCATAACATTTTTCTTTTATATTTAAAAATCATTATTCCTAAATTTCAGAAAACTAAGAAGGTCAACACTTGTTAAAAATGTGATCTTCATTGCAAAAATTGGAAGAGCACCTTCGGAAGCTGCCACTTTTGGTATGCAAATGTCCATTTCGGATAGATTTCCCAATTTATGGAAAAAGCTTTTGTATACAATTTTATTCCAAATTGTAAATCCGCCTGGCCTGAAGAGATGTCGAATTTTGGTGACATACAATTTTTCCATCAAAGCTCTAAATTTCTGATAAAATTTACAATTGTTTGGAAACCAACTTTCAATCATTTTATTTTAAACGTATTTTCGTAAATGCTAAATACTTTTCAAATTCATTGTAAAAAACTTACCAAAAAAAACTATTCCAGAAAACAGGAGGACACACAGTTTCATGATTACTATACAAATATCCGTTTTTTGTGTCAAAAATCAACATTTTGGAAGTTTTGGATACTAATTAAATATAAATATTTGCAAAAAACGAAGAAGTGCTATGAACGGTGCTTTTGCCGATGAACGGATTTTGACCAAATATCAGTGGGATCTCTAATTTTATGGGAAACAAGTTATGGTAAAAAGTGTAACGTTTCATTCCGATCAATCAATCCATCTGGGCTACATAAAACCAAATTTTTGTTGAAAAACAACTTTTTATCAAAAATCGTAATTTCCGAACAATAATTCGTATACATAACGGATCAGAACATTGTCCTGGTCACACAAAATACCATTCATAGCATATAAATTATACAACAAAAAAATATGAACCATAAAAAACACAAATAAAATTTATTACAACTATTTAATCACTAAATAAAATAGTAACAACAAAACAGATAAAGTCAAAATCCTTAACCCATTTTTATATAAAACTAGCTGACCCGGTGAACTTTGTCTCGCCCCAAATTACTTCGTCCGAGCAAACCTTCACAAAAATTGAATTTAATGAGAGAAAAATCAAACAACTCAACTCAATTCTCAATAGACGTTCGAGTTAGACGATTGAGTGGCCATTCCATTCACTTTTTCATCGAATTCAACACTAAATGTAGGTTTATGGTTGCGTTCGTTCGTTCGGTCATTTGTTCCACCAATCATCTTTTGTACAAAAATCCAGAAACGTCAATTTTGAGCAATATGGTGGAAAAAATTGTCAGAATGAGCGAACGAACGCAACCATAAAGGCGGCATAATGTATTGAAAAGTGAATAAAAGGTCGATTCAAACTTAGGCAGCTATCGAAAATTTAGTTGTTTTTTGCAAATTGACTTTGTAATTTGTTAATCGTCATAGCGAACGCCAAAAGAACGGGGAACTGAATTCACTTGTTTTTATATATATAGAAGATAAGATTTCCGAAATTCTACACAACTTATATTTATAGTAGTCCGCAACCAACGCCATCTATTGAAAATAATCCGAAGTGGCTATTTAAATGAATGATCATTGTTGTTAAAATACAATTTTCATTGGTGGTGTTAAGTGTATTTCCATACAAAATTCCTCTACAAAACGCAATTTTCGATTTTTCAATTTATTTTTTGATTTTTCGGTTTTCCATTTGGTTCCGATTTTTTTCGAGTTTACGGATTTTCCTTTGAGTTTTTCCGAATTTTCTTTTTAGGCAGTAAGGCTGACATTAAGGCTTAGATACTGTATTGAGATGGACAATGCACAAAAAGAATCATTCAAATTGATCGTGTCGTTCTCGAGTTTTTGCGAGACTAACGCTCGGCAATTGATTTTTATTTAGATAAATAGATAGAGAAAATAAATAGATAAAATAAATAGATTGGATAAAAAACAAAGTAGCAGTTTGGATGCAGCCTTCGGTGGGATTCGAATTCAGTACCTCCCAATCCAAGCGCCGAAGCTTTAACCACTACACCACCTGTCTCATAAAAAATATATACACAAAATTTCCGACTTTTCCGGTGGATTTTTTTAAAAATTTCTTTCGTAGGAACCATCTCCTGGTAATTGCGAACACAACAGAACAGATTGAGCCAAATCGGTTCAGCCGTTCTCAACTGATGCGCGCACGTACAGTTTTTGCACCATTTTTATAGATATAGAAAAAGAGAATGTCTGTCTCTCTGGCACTATATCTCATCAAGTGATTTGGGAGCCTTAATTTATCATTTCGGATAATGAGTGATTAATTCATTGATTCTAGACCAGCTGTAACATTTTCTCCTTGTCACCACCGAGGATTGAACACGGGACCTCCGGTCACTGGAGCAAGCATGCTGACCACTTTGCCACCGGGGTGGCAAAATAAAGATAATGCAACAACAAAATAACGAAAACCACATACACATGGCTATCAATATGTAAATGACATTTTTATAAAGGAGACTCGAAAGTACACAAAGACACTTGATCCCGTTAGAAATGCCACGCGGAAAATATCATTATCACATAATCAAAAAAATCAGGGGTGGGATATTGTAACATCACTTTTTTCGATACTATCAAAATCTACATCTCTTCATCACGACTAAATTTTAATCATTTTTCATTTTCCAATTACGTTGCTTAAAAAAAACATTAAATTTTATTCGTGATCTGAAAGAAACGTAAATTTCGATTGTATCGAATCAAGTGATGTTACAACATTCGACTCCAGAAAACATGAAAATCGAACATTACATGAGAAATAAAAAATGAACGATGAAACGCAATTAAAAATTAGATTTACAAGTAGAAAAATAAATAGTCTCGTATTAAATTAAGCCCCGATTAAATTTTGTATATAAAATAAGAGGATCTCTTAGTCCCGCCTATTACAAAACCAAAATTAAATATCAATAATATGTATAAACCAAAAAATTTAATATTAAGTCAGTTTTTAGTTGTGATCAGTCTAAAAATTGTAAAAGTTATTATGACTAAGAAAGAGGTCGTAAGAAATTAAAATAGAATTATTGTAAGAAAATAATTAAAGCAAAAATAATTTGTGTTGTGTATAAAAGGAGATAAAAGTTAAAAGGAAAACATAAATTTGGTAAGTATCAGGTGTACACGATGAAACTCGGCTCTGAAGTTGGTTGCATATGATATAGGTATACTTAAACACATTAAATCGCCCGCCATTTTGACTATGTAACTAAGTCATTGGCGTTTTTATGACGTAAGCTTCAGTCATTTACAAGCTGTCGTTCCATGTGAATCAATTTTAAGAGATGGATATCGATAAGCAACATTTACTTTATTGCATTGTATTCTGTTTTAAAATGACTTCGGTACGAAATCCCGAATTACAAAAGACCGAATTATCAGAATCCCGATCCAAAAAATTCCGACTTTCAAAATCCCGACTTTCAAAATTCCGATTTTGCTGAAACCTTAAAAATCCCGACAAAAGTCGGCTTGATTTGCGATATCGGATATAATTTGCATTTTAACGTGAATTGCTCTAAAATTTTTGGAATTGGGCCTGCTCAATTGAACTTGGCCATTCCTCAACCAATATTTGTAAAATTTAATTTACAAATTGGATTTATATAATAAAATATATTTTTGGTCGTCCTTTTAATAAAATATATTTTTGGTTGTCCTGAAAATATCGTCTGGGTTTTTCATGAAATATTTAATGGTAAAATAACTAAATAAGTAAAATTAAGCGCTAATTATGTAACTTTATAGCATGAACAATATTTTTTAAATTATTAATTATTATTTAATTATTATTGAATGGACCTCAATTCATGTTAAAAACTGCATAAGGTACAAAACAGCATTTTTCAAAATGGCATTTTTGCAAACTGCATAAGGTAGAATTGACTCTTTTAATCTATTATGTTTCTAGAATTATCTTTTCCATAATTTCTGGAATATGACCAACAGGTGTGGATATTTGTTAACGGAACACGATGAAATTTGATATGAATGAAATTTTTGAACGATTTTTGGATTAAATTCTAGGATAAAGTCAAATGAAAAGAATCTTGTATATTTTTTAATCGATTGAGAGCAAATTTCACATGTTCCGGTGGTAGGGTTGATTTCTACTAAATGTTTTATATAAAAAATTTAGTAGGTATGTATGTTATAAGAAAGGTATAGGTACCTTCATTTCAATTACAAATTATTTGAAGATTTGGTATGCATATAATATTTTCCTTCATCCACATTTTTACATAGAGCTTCGAAGTTCTAGTAAGTTAATAAAATTGCATGATCGTAGCGGTAAAAGCACTAAAACTACCAACGCAAAAATTAAGAAATGGAAAGGGAATATCTGCTACGATAAAACATTAACTTAGTTTTAATAAAAAAAGGAATACAGCAAATATGGCTTCTAGAAAGCAATTACTGGAAATATATCCTTTTAGTATGTAGTAATGTGTAGGTGCATGACAAAACAGCATTTTTGTACCTATGACGATTCGAAATATGAATTTTTGAAAAATGCCGTTACGAAAAACGTTTTTTTGAAAAATGTCGTTTTAAGAAATACCGTTTTGAAAAATGACGTTTTGTATCAATGTCGTTTTGAAATATGCCGTGGTTCATTTTAATCCTTTTTAATCATTTACAAAATTTTACTTACATAACATTAAGTTAAAATATATTTGTTTTCATATTTTAAGTCGTTGCCACATTGCACTCATTAGAAAAAGATTTTCAAAAGCGATTTTAAAACTTTTTTTCATTAACTCGCGCGCCCAAATTCATAAAAAAAATAAAAAATCGGGCTTTTGAAAATCGAGCATTTGAAAATCGGGATTTTGAAAGTCGGTTTTTGAAAGTCTGGATTTTTAAAGTCGGGATTTTGAAAGTCGGGCAAACGAACCCAACCCGAAAAACACTTCTGCGCAAGCTATGGAATTAATTAATTCGACTTTGAATGAACATTCTGTAAGTTATTCAACAGTAAAAAAGTGGTTTGCAAGATTTCGTGTTGGCAATTTTAGTCTCGAGGACGATCCAGGTCCTGGTGCAGTAAAACAGTTTGAAGATTAAGAAAGAATTTTTGTACGAAATCATTATACGTGTAATGAAAAGTGAATTTTGTACGACAAATCTTAACGCAGAAAACCATGGGTTGATCCAAGCTACCTAGCCATCAACATTAGTTTATAAACTGAATATTCATACCAAGAAAGTGCTACTGTGTGTCTGGTGAGATTGGAAAGGAGTCGTTTATTAAAAACATCTAGAACCAGGTTAAATTTTTATAGCTGAATGTTACCAGGCCCAATAGATCAAATAATGTGATGATCTGGAGGAAAAAAATACCATTTGCGAGGCAAACGAACGCGGAGGGTGATATTGCTGCAAGACAACGCTCCAGACTTGGCTCCCTCTGATTACCACTCATTCAAAAATCCATCATACTTGAAAGACCAGCGGTTCGCGAAAGTTGAAAATGTACAAAAATGGTTCGATGACTATTTTACTTAGAAACCTCTAGGTCCATTGATAGTAATGACGAATATTTCGATAATTATTCTTTGTAACAGTTATATTTTCAATTTTAGTTGATTTTGACCAAATAAAGCAAAGTTTATATTTCCACACGTAATATTTGATATATTTTGAAATAATACATACACTGTTAAAAATCATTGTTAAACATTAAATTTATTCGTTGGCCATTTGGATATCGTTCGAGTATTTGGATATATAATTCGTTGGTGGACTTGAAATATGATGCATCGGATGACTGGGTGTTTCATGTATCTTCGATTAACCAGCCTAATTTGTATAATTGTAGTGTTAGCAATCCATATAACCAAACAGGTTTCAGAGGAGTGAGAATGTTGAAGAATTGAATGTTGATGAACCCGCTTAATACCTAGACGTTCGGCACTAAATTTAGCCTATACAGATTATTATGCTACGGAATCCAATACCTTTAGGAATAGATGAAACTTTTTGGTACGTGTTCCTGCGTAAACAACAGCTGTCGTTAGTACCGTGTATGAAAATGAAATATATCTGCAAACATCATATTTGTAGTCGTCTGAAACAGTTAGACCCGTTGCACACTTGAGCTAAGTTTTTTTGCTGATGTGAGCTATGTTTTCATTTTTCAGCTCAAATAAATTTCCAAAACTCAAATAAGAAAAACATTGTAGATAACTGTTAGGGTCAACCCAATCTGTAAAGCAATGTATTGAAATGTTTTATTTTTGCCTTGGAGATAATTAATTAGCTTATACATAGCTCATAAAATCAACGATGTGAGCTATATGCTATGTTTTTATCCCACAGGTTTAAATAAATGAATTAAATAAATCGGGGCATACGAGTGGCTTTAAACTTCACGAATTCGGTTTCACTTATTTATGCTTTGCAAAGTTAACCGAGAAGCTGTGATCTCAAAACATAGCTCACAATAGCAAGTATATATTAGCCGTGTTTATTATTCGAGCACTATCCGGCGCCAAATGGCAATTTTCTACTGAAACTGCGCTATTTTTCACTGGTGTCGCTGTACTATAAAAATTAAAACTAAATTCATCAATAAAAAAAATATTTATCATCTGAAATATACTATATGACATTTATTTAGACATGACGTTATAAACAAGAATTTATCTTGCTGCGTTTTAAATTTTTTATTGTAAGATTAAGTTTCTAATGGTTTCAGGGGTTTACAAAATAAAGGCCTTTTCAAATTTCCTATTGAGCGCTATCCAGCTCCCGATAGCAGCTCACGATAAATAAGTAGAGCAAAATATTTGTATATCGATTTTTATCTAAAAAGTTGAATAACAAATCTTGGTTTAGAGTTAAATAAATTAATTAAATACAAAAATATCGCGCTAAATATAAGGTTTGACATAGAAAATTGGGTGCCCCGTATAAATCTATCGGGCGCTAATAAAAAAAACACGGCTATTATTAATATAAAAAAAAAATCAATATTTTAGGTACATGATTAAAATGCAATATAGGCCCATCCATACCACACAGCTTCATTGCTAAACCTGAGGTTTTTTCAAATGCTTCACATTCAACACAAATTATCTGGGCTGTACAGAGGGCACTGCACTCTGGCAGATTCATACTATTTTTACTTGTGCAAGAAAGCCAAACATAATATTAAAACCTAAACCCATTACAAAACAGGAAACTAAATCGTTGAGAAGTGTGAAACAATTTGTACACCTGTAAAACGGATTCAATAAATTATCTCCACACGTGTATTCGTTTAAGTTTTATATCTATGTATGGATATATATTCATGATTCAAAACAAAGCTTTTATTATCACACAGTAAATATAAAAAAATTAAAAACAAGGAAAAATAGAAACATTCTGGCTAAAAGCCCAACAAACAAAAATATTAGAAGTAGAAAAATAAAATCAAAATAAATCTGCAAAACAGAAAATATAAAATTATGCGGCTTTTTGCTGGACGTAATCTCGTAAGTATACTCAGTTGAACGTTTAAAGAGATTACTGCTGTGCTTAGAACGTATAAAAATATTTATTTTGTTTTATGAAAATAAAAATTATTAAAGGATTTTCTCCTTTTTTATATGTTCAACAACAAACAATGAAAAGTGTATATCGCATAAATAAAAGCTTTGTGAATTTCCTTCTTTGTGGCTTGAATAGGAAAAGTGATTCATTTGTTTTTTTAGTATAACCATAGCATAAAAGTCAAAACGGTAGAATTTATTTTTATTTTGTAAAACTGTTTGTTGGTGGATATTTTTTGGGAGTTTTATTTTTGTCTATATCCATTTTCCGAAAAACGTAAAGTGGATGTTGGTAAGCTTTTACTCTGTTCTGTGTATATAGATTTTTTGGTGGTAAACCAACAACATACTGGCTGTTGTTTGTTATTTTTGTGCAAATCTAAAGTTCTGCGCGGTTTTATTTATTTGGTGTTATTGTGGTGATTTACTTAGGGTACATGCTCGGGCTAAAAATATACATAACAATAGAAAATTCTGGTTAACAATGTTTTTTGATAAACAGCGCAGTGTGAATAAATTTTTCAGGTTTTATAATGTGTAAACTAAACGAAATTGGAATTGGATTATGTCTAAAAAAGTATGCTAGTGATTTTTTTTTATTATAAAAGTTTCTTTTAATACTGGACCGCAAAAACGTACCTAAATTTTGAATCTACCTAGAGTTTAAACTCATTTTTCTTTTAGGTCATTAATCCGATTTTATTGTTTTTATTACGTTTTCTCAAGCTTTAATTAGTCTTTCAAGAAAGATTCTAGCATAACCTCCTAGCACCTACCTAAGATATATTGACTACCTTAAGATTGGGTTTCCGTCGTAAACACCATTTATTCACACAATTACAGTATACCACTTGCACATTGCAAGCTCCATGTCAACCTGTACACTGACATAAAGGGTGGGTCGTCGCTAGATTCTGAACTCTAATAGAGGATCTTAGGTGGGTTTATTTACATTACCGATCGTAAACGATGACGAAAATTCGATTTGCATTCAGCCACTGTTTCGATTCGAACCCAGTGCCTCCCAGTCCAAGTGCTGTGCTCTTTAACCACTGCACCACTTGTCCGGTAAACTGGACTGCAACCGGGCCAGGCAACCACAAAGACACATTGTGGACTTCAGGGAATCCACACACTAGTTACCGCGGCATCACGTATTTACTTACGTCAAGCAGCTCATTGAGATTAGAATTTCAAGCTTAAAAGGTTATACAGAAACGTACAAGGAAATATGGCCACTTCAAATACACTAACACTAAACCCAGGATTGACAATTTAAGATTGACAAATTAATTGTCTTGATCGTAATCTCTGTTATATCGGACACATGGGTAGACGTTTGTAACAACGGGTTCAAAATCACTAGAATGGTTGCCGCTTTAGACGGAGCACCAAATCAAGTACAGCTTTGTTTACGCATTCGATGAAAGTCGAACATAATTTCAGTTTGGCGCCACTGCATTTTGGACATTGAGCAAAACCAATCGAGAAGGGAGGTTTTAAATGTTTTGCATATCAGAGCTCTCAACTTTGAGGTTGACAGTACAAGGTTTCACTCCATTCATAGCTAAACTACCATTCGTTCCAATTTAATAGCAAATGTCAAAATATTATAAAAAAGATAAAATGGCCACCGAACGATATACGCCAATTTTCATCTTTGCGGATTAGTAGATTACCATCGACACCATTACATGTCGCAGAATTGTGAAAATTTCTTTTCTGTAATTTATTTTAATTTCTGTATATCATACATAACCTCTCACATATGTTTTTTCTATCTATATTTGTAGGCATGCCTTGAAAATGGAATACCTACCTAACTTGTTTTGTTCGGGATTTTTGCTGATTTACCTTTAAAAAAAAAAAAATGATTTTAAAAGCACCTCTAAGTCTATGAATGAGTGTGTGTGTGGCTCCTTCCGGACTAATTGCCTGTATCCTCTCTACAGCCCAGATGGTTTGTCTGAGTGGTATGAAAATTTATACTTCATTAATCCGGAGATCCCAGTGGTTTTTAGCCGATTCATTCCACCAGAAGTGACACCATCCATTAAGTCCATCGTTCTTTTCAAAAATTCCGATATGCATGGGACCAGAATTTACTAAAGACGTTAAATTTTTTTAGAACTAAATTTTAAATTGGGCAGCACTCTTTAAACTTACTTTACTAACCGACACAATTAAACGTAACACTCATTTTTACAGAAAACTAGCTGACCCGGCGAACCGCGTTCCGCCCCAAATTACATCGTTCAGAGCAAATACTTTTGTCGTTCACGAAAATTAACTTTGATGAGAGAAAAAATCAAACAACTGAACTCAATTCTCAATAGACGATTGAGTTGAGCGGCCGTTCGATTCTCTTTTTCATCGAATTCAACACTAAAGTAAAATTCGATCCAATTTAATAGCAAATGTCAAAATATTATAAAAAAGATAAAATGGCCACCGAACGATATACGCCAATTTTCATCTTTGCGGATTAGTAGATTACCATCGACACCATTACATGTCGCAGAATTGTGAAAATTTCTTTTTTGTAATTTATTTTAATTTCTGTATATCATACATAACCTCTCACATATGTTTTTTCTATCTATATTTGTAGGCATGCCTTGAAAATGGAATACCTACCTAACTTGTTTTGTTCGGGATTTTTGCTGATTTACCTTTCAAAAAAAAAAAATGATTTTAAAAGCACCTCTAAGTCTATGAATGAGTGTGTGTGTGTGGTTCCTTCCGGACTAATTGCCTGTATCCTCTCTACAGCCCAGATGGTTTGTCTGAGTGGTATGAAAATTTATACTTGATTAATCCGGAGATCCCAGTGGTTTTTAGCCGATTCATTCCACCAGAAGTGACACCATCCACAAGAGTTTTCTCGTATTTTGTAAATATTTTGAGAATTGTACAATTAACAAGGAAATCGATAATGATCCTCAAATTTTAAACTAAATTTTAAAAGATTTTTTAGATATTTGTTTTAAAATTTGATCAATTTGAACGTGTACCAAAAGTGACAGCTTCCTCCTTTGCAATAAGAATTAAATTTTCACCAAGGGTTGCACTTGGTGGTTTTCTGAAATTTAAGCAGGAATATATAGACAATTTTTATCAAAAATCTGGTAAGCTCAATTTTTCGATTTAGAAATTAAGTGTGCATTTGAGTTCTTATATGCATATTTATCGTAAAAGAATGTCGGGAATTGGCCACAATAATTACACCCCTCATTTTTTCTTTTACATTACACATGTTCTTTTGAACATCGCACACCAGATTACGTTGCCTGTATTAATAATACATGCATTTCTTAAATTGATCGATATTATTAAGGTAACCGGAAAATCAGTAAATTTTTACTAGATTCTAGAATTTAAAATGGTAAATTTTAAATAAACTTTGTTGAACTGTTAAACTCTTTTTACACGACCCCACAATAATTTTTATTCGAAATTAAAAGTTAGTTTTCTCGAATCCTCACGTACACATGAGTTAGTAAAATTCACACAGCATACAACTATGGTTTCTGCCTTCTGTACTACGTCCACCATAATTAGAAACTAATTTCCATATTTTATGCATTTTAATATTTTCTTACAATGTATACTATCTAAGTATAATTTAGTTATCTCTACATTTCAAATAGCAATTCAAAAATTATATTATTTAATTAAAATACTTTTCAAATAATAATATTCTACAATTCTCTGTATTTAAAACTAAATTAAATACGAAACATAAAATTTAAAAAAAGCGAATAATTTTTTTTGACGTAAGAAATAAAATTTTAATTGAATTTTCAATAAAAAAAAAATAAAAAGTTCTCTTTATATCACGAGTTTTCTTTTGTTTTTCGTATTGTACTTATTAAAATTCTTTTAGTAGTTCTTACGTTGCAATCGATTCATATAATGAAAATAAAATTGAGAAACTACTCGAAACTGAAAAAATTATTTTCGTGTTCTGATTATTTCAGCAGAATGAACTAATTTTATTATATTCTAATTTTTCAATTTATGTCAAATTATATAATAAACGTAATGAGAAAAATTTTGAGAAAAGTATTGTAGTTTTTGTTGTGTATTGTTGTATTAGCAAGTCTACTACTATTCTTTCATTGCCTAATTTCATATTTTGTTGAACTTTGATGTACTGAAACTATAAATCTTGTTTAGATTGGCTAGGTTAAAAAAATACTGATAAAAAACTTGTCGAAGTTAATCACTCTATTGTTTAACTGTTTCGTGTGATTGTTATTTTAATTAATAGTATTGTAGGCTAGTCTGTAACGATTTTGAAATCAAAATTTTACTGTTGAATACAAAACAAATCTCTTAAATATATTTGTGTGGTTTGTCATGACTCTATCAGAGCCTCCTAAATATAAGAGCTGTAAGATTCATCCATTTTTTTCGTGAGATTTCCATAGAGGGAAGCTTTTTGCTAATTTTCAAACCAATCAGTGTATTTTAATATTTTTTTAGAAGCTTTTTCGTGAATAAAACATAAATGCTTTGTTTGAATTTTCAATTTTAATTTTTAGTTCAATATTCAGGAAAAGCATATTTTAAAATTGAGTCATATTTAAATTAGTCTAACACAATTTTTTTTTGTAGGAACAAGAACTTGTTTGTATGTCTATGTAAACAAAATAAGAAATTAATATAGAGTGTTCCATTAAAAATGACAGCATTATTTATTCCAAAACAAACGTTCGTTAAAAATACTTTTGATTGTGCTCTGCATTCTATTTCAACATTGTTGATGAATAAACTTCGAAAACTGTTTTTTTGCAACTTATTAAAAATTTCTCATCGTAACAATTTCGCAGGATATATTGTTTCATTCTGTAGTATAAACAAAACAGAGCTTCATAAAATAAAAAAATTATTTTATAAAGCTTTTCGCAGTTACTAAATCAATCAAGTGATGTCGCTAAGTAAACTATAGTAATGTAGAAAACAATACAACAACAAAAAAGAAGAACATTTTAAAACCAAAATGTTTGTTTATACAATTTAACAAATTATTATGTAAACTGCCTGGTTCAATAGATTATGAAGATCTCCTGCTACTGAGAATAACGCAACACGAGTGAACTGGATTGAAATAGAAAAAAAAATAAAAATTTGGAAAAATTGTGACATTTTTCTATTATTATTGTTTGTATTGAGAACTATAAATGTCCGGGGTAGTGACATCTAGCACATTAAAAATAAGCTGACTGAGTCTTTTTTTTACATGAAATTTTAGCACGGCATACTTTATGAAAATAAAAATTAACATACAAAAATAGACCCAATCAGCTTAATTTTTTGGCCGTCAGATCTACAAACAGTTCTCTATTATAATAATAAAAATTATAAAGTTTTGAGTTTTATTAATTATGTTAAATTATTATATTAAAGATTTCGCGCTTAACTTAATAATGGTGTATTTTCGTAAATAGTTGTTTAATTATTTTATTATTTTCTGTTATTTCAATAATAAATTATAGAGACATCTATTAACAGATTTTGAAATCAAAGAAAGCTCGGTTTTGCAATCACGTAAAATTGAAGTTTCTACGTTTTGTTGTTTTTTCTATATGGCGATTCATAAAATATCGTTTCAGCTCACGTTTTCTCTTTAATTTTGTTATAGATCTGATCATTTAGATTGCTATTAAGTCCATCGTTCTTTTCGAAAATTCCGATATGCATGGGACCAGAATTTACAAAAGACGTTAAATTTTTTTAGAACTAAATTTTAAATTGGGCAGCACTCTTTAAACTTACTTTACTAACCGACACAATTAAACGTAACACTCATTTTTATAGAAAACTAGCTGACCCGGCGAACCGCGTTCCACCCCAAATTACATCGTTCCGAGCAAATACTTTTGTCGTTCACGAAAATTAACTTTGATGAGAGAAAAAATCAAACAACTGAACTCAATTCTCAATAGACGATTGAGTTGAGCGGCCGTTCCATTCTCTTTTTCATCGAATTCAACACTAAAGTAATTAATATTATTATTGAGTTATTATATTAAGTGTTTTAGTTTTTTAATGGTGATTAAAACTCCGATATTTCAAAAATAATTTATTTTTACTTGAGCTTTCGACACCCTTTTGGTGTCATTTTCAAAAGCAATATAAAAACGAAAAAAATATTTTTATAAAAACAAAAAGCCGGTATAAATTTTTCCATCAGGTTCATGTATCAAAAGATACATGATCCTGATGGAAAAATTTCTTTTGATTGGTACCACAAAAATACTTGGTCTGGTCGCTATCTAAATTTCATGTCATGGCTTCCCAGCTCGTACAAAATTAAAACTGTAAAAATTCTCAGTCAAAAAATTTTAAAACTCTCGGACAGTAAATTCCATCATAAAAATTTGAAAATATTGAATGATACTATTTACTTCAAAATTATTATTATTGTTTATAAACAAATTTTTTATTTATACTAAAAATTCTAATTCTCGGCCACAAAATGAAACTTCAAATTATTTGTCAATTCCGTACATAAAAAATTTACTCGAAAAAATTAAACATTTATTCAAAAATTATAAGTTCAAAGTTATTGGTCGTTCAGCGACAAATTTAAACACTAATATTTTTTTGAAACTAAAAGATTTGGTTCCTTTAAAGCATCAATCCAATGTTGTTTATCAAGTTTGTTGCGATTGTAACGCAACTTATGTTGGCCAAACCAAACAAATGATGGAAATGAGATTGTACCAATATAAAAATGTAAATAATCTTGGTCAAAATTGCAGTGCACTTACAAAACATCTAAGAGATAATAATCATACAATTACAATAGATAATGTCAAAATTCTCAAAAAAGAAAAAAACTAAAAAAAAGATCAATTCTAGAAATGTTGAATATAAAAAGTAGTAGTAATTCGATTAATATCGTAAGTGATTGTGCTTGGTAATACTTATAATTTATTTGTCTAATTATTGTTATTTTTGTGTTATTTATACATGAAATTTAAATTTATTTGTACAACGTTTTTTCACAGAGTTCGTCTATGTAGTGCACTTCCAAAAATTGATTTTCAAAATTATTTTTTGAAAGTGTCTGAGATAGCCATTTTTATATGTATGTAAACCTCGTTTTTAAGAATTTGCTATACCGGCTTTTGTTTTTATAAAACTATTTTTTTCGTTTTTATATTTCTTTTGAAAATGACACCAAAAGGGTGTCATTGAGCTTTCGTAAAAATAAATAATTTTTGAAATATCAGAGTTTTAATCACCATTAAAAAACTAAAACACTAAAGTATTGAAAGTTTGAAGTCGAACGGAATGTTAGTTGGAATCAGAGGAATTCTCGGAATTATTAGAACATCTTCTCCTTTAAATTTGCCCTTGATGATCGTCGCATCAGTCACGTTGTTCATCAGTTTCTTCACAGCCAATCGTGTTCCGTTACACAATCTTGAATGGTTCAGATTACGCAACATAATTATCACCTTAAGCATCAAGTTATGCGGTGGTATTCCCGGAAAATCAAGCGCATTCAAAAACTCGGTCGGATATAGTTGGTTGCTTCATCTTGATTGGCAACACAAGTCAACGGATTTGTAACAACGCATTTCCTCAGCGATTTGGTTTTGAATCAAATTATTCAGAGTGTCAACATCCCTGTTCTGCGTTGCCAAAATCGCTCGTTCGCTGAGCCATTCGTAATCCATATATTTGTTTTGAAAAATCAGCAGTTGATGAGTCTTTCTGTAACGCGACTCTCATGTTCTTGGTCAACTGCAACTTCTTCACGTAGCGCCACAAACTTGATGATTTCAGACATTCATTGAGTTCATCTGCAGCTGTTGATCTCGGAATGACAGTGAGCGTTCGACGAAAAACGGCACCCAGAAGAATCAATGATCCACCAAAACGCCTTGATTGCTTCTAATGATCGTTTATGTGCCATTATCCATTCTTAACAGATGGTAGTTTTGCATTCTTGCAAAACCTTGGCCATCGCCGAGTTCTTGACAATTGAGCACACTGGCTTGTCATTCGTGTGCATTTTCATCAGCAACTTCAACGGAGAATATGCCGTCCGGCCGCCGTCTAGCAATGTGGCTGCAACTCCCGATGATGTAACGGCTAACGCTATTTCAGATCTAGAGCAAGATTTGGCCAAAAGCAATGAAATCAGAAAGGTTTTGCCTGTTCCACCGGAAGCATCGAAGAAGAATATTTCGCCGTTTCCGACGTCAACTGCCTTCATCAATGCATCGTACACGTTCTTTCACTGTGCATTCAAAAGATGGACATTTGTTTCCACTATTTGGCTCATTAAATCTCGATCATACACTTGCTTTCTTGAGAAGATACGCGGAAGCCTTCGTTGCAACTAACCTAACGGCCCAACTGGAATCTTAACACTTCGTCATTTGCATCCGGAGCAGCAAAGCCGAACACTGCCAAATCGCTACCTTTGTTCACGTATTTGCAGACATATTTAATGGATTTAATTGAGTTACAGTACTCAACATTCCAGTGTGTTGCGAATGTTTTCGATAGAAGTTTGCAATACGGAAAAACCCAGCGATTATCGACAACGACATCTTTTCCTTTCACCGTTAAAGTGACTGTTCTGCCACCATCTTCGGATGAACGATGCCGATATAGTCGGCTTCTGAATCTGGTATTTAAGGTATTTAAAAAAGGTTTCTATTTTATTTTTCGTAAACCACCACTGTATTGAGACGAACAAATCAAAAAAGAATCATCCAAATCAGTCCAGCCATTCTCGAGTTTTTGCGAGATTAACGCATGTCATTTGACTTTTATATAAATAGATAGATTGAGAAAATAAATAGATTGGATAAAAATACAAAATACTAATTTGCATGCAGCCTCCGATGGGATTCGAATCCAGTATCTCCCACTCCAAGCGCCGAAGCTTTAACCACTCCACTACCTGTCTCATAAAAAATCTACATACAAAATTCATATAAGAAAGGCTTTTTATTCGATTTTTCGGGATTTCCGACTTTTCCGGCCAATTTTTTCAAAATTTTCTTTCGTAAGATCCATCTCCTGGCAATTGCAAACACAGCAAAAACAGATTGAGCCAAATCGGTTCAGTCGTTCTCAACTGATGCGCGCACATACTTTTTTTACACCACTTTTATATATATAGATTAATAAATATATGCCCCGCTTTAGTTTAAATTAAATAATTAAATATGTACTACACTATGATGGCTGATTTTCAAATAAGTGTTTTTTGAATATTTTATTAAAAATTACAATTTAGATGATTTGTTTAATTTTTTTATTCAGAAATATATGTTCAAAAAATTTCCAATTACCACCGTTTCTTATAGTATATCAATAAAAGCTCTCATTTTAATATTACGGCTCTTTAAAATCATAGATGGCTCTGACTATAAAGTCAACGAATAAACGTCTCAACTATAGCCGAGTATTTTCTGAAGAATGATCGAGTTGAGTTCGCGATAGCTTTTTATAAATTTGCCTAATTAAAATTAAAAATATTATTTTTTTTTAAATTAAATAATTTAGATTTAATAGTAATTTAAGTATAGCGATAGGTATAAATGATATTTAAAAATTCATCATTAAAGCTGTATAGTTTTCTTGTAATATCGATGTTCTGTATATCTCTGAATAGTTGCATTATTATACAGAACTATACAGAACATCGATAGTCCAAGAAAACCCGATCAACCCGATTGTTTTTCAGAAAAACGTAGCTTATGCGTATACTTCCTCTGTTATATGTCTCCGTTTGCTCGGCCAACACAATTGAGTGGGGTAGACCACAGAGGATATGGGGGGGTTTATTACGGACATATAATTATAAAAATGAGACACTACAAACTTTTTGTGTTGAACAAAATGCTAAAAAAAAGAAAAAAAATACTGTTATTACTTCACTGATGTAACGAATCACCACACCATTGACTAATTAAAAAAAAGCGATTACTTCATTTTAAATTTTACTATTATTTATTTATAAAGAAAAAGAATGTATCAAAAAATAAAAACTCTAATGTAAGAAAAATGGTTACTTCAACAAAAAAAATATATATACCGTCTTACCACCCAAAAGTGACCCCTCTACGCATTAAATAAAAGGTACGTTTATAAAGCGGAATCTTGTAAAGCTGGTAAAATGGTAAAGGACAGTTTAACCATACTTTTATGCACAAGTGCGGCGGGAGAAAAACTTAAGCCGGTTGTTATAGGTAAAGCCAAACAACATCATCATTAAGAAATTTGAAAATTTACCGGTAAAATGGAGGAGTGTACACTATAAATTTATTTTGTGAATTATTAATTTTCATTGATCCTTTATAATCGGTATTTGCAATACTAAGGCATGAATGACAGGAGCTATTTTTAAAGAATGGTTGAACATGATCAAATTAAAAATGAAGCTCCTCGAGTGGATAATAGGTCAAATGTAAGTTTCCGTCTCCTCTTACAACCTCTGTTACACAGTTTTAAACCATGGAATCTTCAAAAGTTTCAAACATTACTATATAGATCTTACTTGGCCAAATCAATTGTGGCGGAAACGATTATCGCAGTTGTCTCAGAATTCAAAAAAAATAAACGTGCTAGATGCAATTCAGTGGATAGGTTTAGCTTGGGATCGAGTTAGAAGTCAAACGGTTGTCAATTGTTTTAAGAAGGCTGGGTTTCAGTTTAATTTAGACAGACATAATGATTCCGATCAATCAGATCTCAAAATAATAATACAGGAGGAACCATCTAGTTTACAACCTTACAACACAATGAAACCTATTTGTCGATAGACGATAATTTATGCATCTATGAGGATTCACAATAGGACACAATATTTTCCAGTCGGTTACAGATGAATTAAATATCTCGACTAAAATAAAGCCGATTGGCTGCTCGTCTGAGAGCGATGAAGATGTCGAAAGTTTAAGGGAAATTAATAAATTACCAACGCAGAGGTTAATTCAATGTTGCTCATTTTGAAAAAATATTCTACAGAAAAGTGTTCTACTTTGTTTGGATCCGTGTCGAATGCCTGAACAATTGAATCGAACTTGATAGCTACGAAGCCGAAAATTTAAATGACATTAGATGTAATATCAATCGAAATCCTCATAATTCTTGTTATTATAACATCTTGTGTATTTTTATTATACATCTTGTGTGTATTTTCTTTGATTCAAGAAATTAATTTTGATTTAGTTACCATTTTTGTATAGAGAACATGAATGTATATGTATTTAAAAAAACTCACATAAATTGAGTAATATTTACATATACATATATTATGTTCAAATGTATTTTTATTCTTATTAAAAACGATTTTTTTTTTGTTAAAGTGACCACCTCTAAAAAGTGACCAGTTTTTCTAAGTCACTTAGGGAGTGGTCACTTTAGGGAGGTCAGACTGATCTAATAAATTTTCAAAGTGAAAGAAATAATGGTGAGAAATAGAATACTTATTTATAAACTCACCCAGGTTTCCGTAGAGTACTCTCCGTTAAACCAGTGGTGGCTGTGAAAAAAGAAACGTTCCACATATACATTCATTCACTTTGTAAATCATAAAAACACTGATAACCGAATTCATCGTGATTGAAAATTGCTTAAATTTTTTTTAATTTTCAATTAATTTTAGGATTGAAGTTAAATATACCAACAAAATTTTTTTTGATGCAATATTCTAAATTGAACTAAAATAAACACCATAAACAACTTAAAAAAATTGGCATTGGACAGGCAGTGCCCACCATAATTAATGCAGCCTTCCGAATCCAACATCCCGTTAAACCGTTAAGTCGAAAATGTTCAAAATGTTAGTCGTATGGCTATGGTTGTTTCTGAAGTTAGAAATATGACTTTTGAGCCTTCTGAGAATACTGACATCATCGACATATTATTCGATGAACTCAAAAGTGATCTACAAAAATTTGACTTTATTGTTCAATACTCAGGATGAATATTGAAGGCAGATACAAATAAAATAATAACTAATCTGATCATTAGTTTTGGGGACAGTCAAATGAGAAAAATCGAAGTAAATTATAAGATAGTTATTCACTTGCAGTCACAATCTCCACTTTTAAAACCACAAAAAACTTGTTTTTTTCGTCGACACCATATTTGATTCAAATTTGAGTCAAATCTGCGAATTAAAAAATGGACGAAACCGAACCTTGGACCTTATTTTAACTAATGAACCAGTTTTATTAAAAACAGAAGAGTCACTAACACCTTTCGTAATTAATGATATTCACCATAAAGCAATAGAAATAATATTGGAAACGAAAGTGAATAACAGGTTTAAAAATTACCAAAACCGGAAACTATATTACAACTTCAGAAAGGCCAATTCGAATAATTTACAACAATATTTTGAGCAAATAAATTGGAATGCCGAGTTTAACAGCGATGACATAGATGTAAACGTGGAATAATTGTACACACATCTATTTAAAGGAATCGATTTATTCGTTCCCGCCTCTATGAGCAAACCGAACAAATACCCTCCATGGTATGACGATCAACTCATCAATCTTAAAAACAACAAAGACAAGGCTTATAAAGAAAACCTCAAAGTGTGTTCCCAGGATAGTAAACAGAAATTTACTGATTATAACCAAAATTTCGAATCTTATTTTGAACTGAGATACCGAAGCTATAATCGTAATCTAAAGGATAAAATAAAAGGCAATTCCAGACACTTTTGAAAATTTTTTAAGACCAAATGCGAAATTGATGGTTACCCAGCCTGGATGAAATTTAATGATCAAAAGTCTTGTGATCTACAGATCATAGCCAACATGTTTGCTGAGTTTTTCCAATCTGTTTATAAAGCGGAAGACATTGATAATTATAAAGATTCAACCGGTAGTGAATATAGTACATGCATATTTACTCCACACATCGAGCCAGAAGACATCCAGCGAGCATTGGTAGGATTCGGAGAAGGATGTGGTCCTGATAGTATTCCTGCTTCATTTTTTAAAAATTCTAAAAATTTTGCAATCCGTCTAAGCATTTTGTTCAATCTGTCATTAAAATTGGCAACTTTTCCACAAAAGTGGAAAATAACTAGAGTGACGCCTATTTTCAAAACTGGATCTAGAAATGATGTTTCTTGCTACAGAGGTATTACATCTATATCTGCTATACCTAAATTATTTGAACTAGTAATATGTAACTCATTCACATTTACCACAATATCAACATGGTTTTATGCCTAAAAGATCAGTATCTACAAATCTCATAGAATTTACTAGCTATTCTATTAAAGAAATTGATAAGCAAAAACAAGTTGACGTAATATACACCGACTTTGCAAAAGCTTTCGACTCCATCAGCCATTGTTAAACTTTGGAACACATTTTCAAGTTCGGATTTTCTAGCCAGTTCGTAGCCTGGTTCAAATTTTATTTGAGTATTCGAATCCAATATAGTGAAATAGGAGATAAAATGTCAAATAGAATTCAAACTACCTCTGGTGTACCACAAGGCTCTCACGTTGGCCCATGGATTTTCACAATCTTCATAAATGGTATTACCGAAGTGATAAAGTATTCCAATATCCTGATGTTCGCAGATGACCTCAAAATCTACAAAGCAATCGAGTCAGTCGACGATGTCAATAAACTACAGGAAGATATTGACAACCTAGCGTTATGGTGCGAGTTTAATTCTCTGAGTCTCAATATTGAAAAGCGTAAATCTCTATCATTTCACCGAAAAACCAACCCTGTTACACAAGGCTACAAGACAAATTGTGTACTCCTTCAGGTAGTACTTGAGACTAAAGACCTAGGGGTTACTTTCGTTGAAAACATGAGCTTTACTAAGCACCGCTCGCGCGAACTCCATGCTCGGTTTTGTCAAACGTTGGACGGGTGATAATTTTGATGTGGAAACAATTAAGATTCTGTGTTGTGCCTACGTTCGATCCCAGCTGGAATATGCTGTAAATGTGTGGTGTCCGTTCTACGAAGCTCATATCCAGAGTATTGAGAAAATTCAAAAGAAGTTTATACGCTACTTGACCTGGAAGAGGGATGGGTCTATGACCATGATCTACCATACCACGTAAACATACAGCGGCAACCACCATATTTAACCGAATGCAAGTCATACAACTTGACAACTCTTGAAAATAGACGCGAATTGCTAAAAAGTAGATTTATTGGTAATCTTCTACGAGGTCTAATCAACGCACCGGATGTGCTAAAGTCAATTAAAATAAAGGTTCCTGGTAGACAACTAAGAGATCCTAGCTTCCTCCACTTAGATAGACACAGAACCAACTATGGCGATAATGAACCAGTGAAGATGATGTGTAAAAGTTTCAATAGAATTAATTATTTATTTGATTTTTGTTTAACAAAAGATAATTTTAAAAGTAGATTAAGGCAATTGTATGCCTCTCAGTGACTTTTTTTCCTTGTTACTTTATAGAATACATTATTTTATATTTCAAATTTTCAAATTCAATGCGGATTTATTTTATTTTATATTTTATTCTTAAATTAATATGTTTCAAGTCAAATTTGTAGACTTTTTTCAATATAAATAAATAAATAAATAAAATTGTGTTGTATTGAAATAACCATTCATTCTAGCTTGTGTCTGGTTTCCTCGTTGATACTCTATTAATTTGTTTGTTTTATAAAAACTCTTCTACTGAAAAAGCATTGGTCTCATTCTTGTCGCCTCTGCATCAATATTTGAATGATAATATGAAAGCTTCTGCGGTTTTCATTGACATTTCCAAAGCATTCGATACTGTTAATCACCAAATATTATTATCAAAATTATATAATATCGGCAGTTATTTATTTAAGTAGGTTAGGTTAGGTTTCAGTGGTTGACACTTAGGCCACCCCTTGGCCCACTGTGACACCACGCATTTACGCCACATCATTAACCCACTCACCTATTCACCTACACACACAACTACAGTATTACCACCTGCACATTGCAAGCTCCATGTCAACCTGTACATTGACATGGACGGTGGGTCGGCGCTGAATTCTGCACTCCATCAGAGGGTCTTAGTTGTGTTTATTAACATCACCGATCGTAATCGATGATGAAAATTCGATTTATTTAAGTATCGTAACATACAATCTACGCAGTACAAATAGATTGAGAATTCTCTAATAAGGAACATTTTAAAAGGTTCTACACGTATACAGCCCGAAATTTTTTTACAATGATATTTTTTTGTCTGAATTTACTGACATCTGGATGTGCAGACCAGTTATCTAGTAACAACAAAATTTTGCATTTTACACCTAAATATTTACAACTTTTTCTCGCTTCAGGAATTAAATTGTTGTCAAACCAATCCAAAAAAAGATCGTATCTTTTATTATTTTTATACATAACCGGTAATCTAATATATAAAAATTGTGTCTGTAATAATTGGAGTAGCCTTTCTCAGGAACCAGACATCACAGGAAGCTGAAATTTTCACCAAAGATTAGGATTTTAGCGGTTTGAGTTTTTGTTTTGAATTGAACTAGCTATGTGGCGCTGTTGTCCAAATATAACGGTTTTTTTGTTTCTCGGCAACGAAGCACCTCAGGAACTTCAGATTTTAACCAAAGGTTTGTTTTGTTGCTATTTCGGTTTTTGTGAAATTTTGACCCGATAGGTGGCATTTCAAGATAGGAGATGGTAATATATGCCGGATATTTTTCGGCACCGCAAATTCTACTGTGCAATTACAAAAATGAACGAAAACTTTATGAAAAATATAATTTGAAATTCAAATTTCCAAGGCAAAATTGATTGAGTAGCCAAGATTTTGGATTGCAAATTGCTTGCTTGCTAGCCGATCGAGTATCTACCTCCATGATTAAAAATAAAATTTTACAAAAATAAAAGAGTACATGAAAACATTGATCGCAGGACGCTTAAAAGTGCATACATTTTCAATTATTGATTATGTTACCAACAACATGAAGTGACTGTTAAAGATAACTCCATTGTATTGTAAAATTAAGTGTTTCTTTCATAAAAATGCTACGCTCAAATATTGGTCGCAATACGCGAATAAACCAAGCGATTAGATGATTTAGAGGAAATATTAATGCTGACCAACAATTATCAGAATTAAAGACACAAAGGCAGCGCAACTTACAACGTGAAATTCAACAAGAAAATACAACCGAAATTCGAAGAGTTATTACTCGAATAGTAAATAGCAATGTTCGAGCTGCGGCAAGACATCGAACGCTCGATCCGAGCGGAACAGAAGAGCATTAGTAATTGCTTAATTTCATCGTATTGCCTTTAATTATGAAGAAGACATCGATTATTACGTCCATCCTAAATTTTTTATCGGTGAAATGGATAAAGAATGCTGCAATTATTGTCATGAATTAAAATTTAAAAATGAAACTCCTCCAATGTGTTGGTGTTACTCTTCAGGTAAGTTTTTTTAGGCCCCCGCTCCCCTTCCCTCTTTTTATTACATCAAAAATACATAAAATATTATCGTAAAATATTTCAGGTAAAGTTGTCTTACCAATTTTAAATCCACCACCTGAACTTTTATAACCCTTGATGACAGGAGAATCATGTGATTCAAAGCTATTTTTGTCAAAAATAAGGAAATTTAATCAATGTTTCCAAATAACATCTTTTGGCGCAAAACAAATTACCAATATTGATTCTCTTGGTCGTCATTTTGCATCAACTTTTAAAATTAAAGGCCAAGTTTATCACCACATGTATCAAATGCCAAATGAAAACGCGAAATTTTTGCAAATATATTTAGTTGGATCAAACGAACAGCAAGTTCAAGAACGTTGCGAAATACATCGCATAACCGTAATTCGTGAGCGAGAAATGATTAATATAATTCAACAATTTTTAATCTAAAAAAATCAATTAATACAATTGTTCCAAAAAATTACACCATAATTGGAAAATGATAATAAGCAGATAAAACACCAACAGGTGCCCACGTTCGTAGATACAATGCACCAACAGTTGATGAAGTTGCTATTGTAATGGTTGGAGAAGCTTTGAATCACGTGACATAGTTATTAAGCGTAGAGGTAACGTGATTCAGAAAATTGACACTCATCGCTCTTACGACGCATTGCAATACCCTTTAATTTTTGGGGAAGTTGATGATGGATATCACATCAACATAAAACAAACAGATCCATTCACCGGCGCAGAACTGACAAAAAAAGATAGTTCTAAATATGAATTATTACGCTTATCGACTAATGATTAGATCTACTGAAGTCAATCACATTCTAAAATGTAGATATTTATACCATCAGTATGTTGTCGATATGTATGCCAAAATCTAGAATGAACGTCTACGATACATTCACTTTAATTAGACAAAATTACGAAGCGACGAATACATCCACTAGCGTGATGCAATAAATGGAAATGCAGACAGAAGTATTAATGTCAATGACATCGGTAATAAATACTGTTATTCTTCCTTCATCATACATTGGCAGTCCGCGTCATATGCAAGAGTATATTCAAGACGCAATGAATTTCGTTCGTCATTATGGAACACCCGATTTATTTATAACACTCACATTCAACCCAAAATGGAACGATATTGTAGAATTATTAAAGCATGGTCAACAATCGCATGATCGACATGACGTTATAGCACGAGTTTTTAAACAAAAGCTAAAATCCTTAATGGAGCTCATTACAAAGTATCATGTGTATGGGCAAACGAATTGTTGGATGTATTCGATCTAATGACAAAAACGAGGACTTCCTCATGCTCATATATTAATTTGGCTGACAAATAAAATAAGATCAATCGATATCGATAACGTAATAAGCGCTGAAATTCCTGATGAAGACACGGATCCAGAACTGTTTGAAATTGTTAAATTAAATATGATTGCTTGTCCATGTGGAACACTTAATATGAATTCACCATGTATGATTAATGGTAAATGTTCCAAAAGTTTTTCTAAAGATTTTACAATGCATACGATTACTGGAATTGATGGCTCTCCATTATATCGTAGAAGATCCACTGAGAATTCTGGAAAGTCATTCACGATAAATATTTACAGAAATGAATTTGAAGTTGACGATAGATGGATTGTGCCTTATTCGCCATTGTTATCAAAAACATTTAAGGCACACATTAATTGTTGAACTATGCATGTCTGTGAAGTTAGCCCGTAAACGATCCCGGAAAAATGCGATGGCAACACTAACATACAAATATCACGACATTTTTCAATGTCATACCGAAAAAATATTTATATCACGATATTTTTGAATGTCATCCCGGAAAAAAAATGTCATGACAGTTTTTTACTGTATCAATTCATAAAAAAATATAAACAATTTGTTTTAAAAACTGATGTCAACCCGGAAAAGATTATGTCACAATAAATTTTCTAACAAAAAAATAATTAATTTTTGAAAACAAAAAACGTGTATGATATCAAAAAAACATGAAATGATATATAAAGTTAATAATATAGGAAAATTAAATACAGGAGAAGGAAAACAAAAAACAAACCAAAATAATAATATAAGTGGCAAAAAATTCTATGATTTAGAGTCGTTTAAATTTAAATAACATAAGGCAAAAAAATCTTTGATTTAGAGCTCCGCTATATAGTCATTTGAATTCGTAGAAGAAGTCCATTACCAGAAACCGGACTATATAGGTTTTGTAGTTCAGGTATTGGCCTGTTTAAATAATAAGAGGCAAAAAAATTCTATGATTGAGAGCCTCGCTATAGTCGTTTGAATTTAAATAACATAAGGCAAAAAAATTCTTTGATTTAGAGCTCCGCTATAGTCATTTGAATTCGTAGAAGAAGTCCATTACCAGAAGCCGGACTATATAGGTTTTGTAGTTCAGGGATTGGCCTGTTTAAATAATAAGAGGCAAAAAAATTCTATGATTGAGAGCCTCGCTATAGTCGTTTGAATTTAAATGACAAGAGGCAAAAAAATTCTTTGATTTAGAGCTCCGCTATAGTCATTTGAATTCGTAGAAGAAGTCCATTACCAGAAGCCGGACTATATAGGTTTTGTAGTTCAGGTATTGGCCTGTTTAAATAATAATAGGCAAAAAAAATTCTATTATTGAGAGCCTCGCTATAGTCGTTTGAATTTAAATGACAAGAGGCAAAAAAATTCTTTGATTTAGAGCTCCGCTATAGTCATTTGAATTCGTAGAAGAAGTCCATTACCAGAAACCGGACTATATAGGTTTTGTAGTTCAGGGATTGGCCTGTTTAAATAATAAGAGGCAAAAAAATTCTATGATTGAGAGCCTCGCTATAGTCGTTTGAATTTAAATGACAAGAGGCAAAAAAATTCTTTGATTTAGAGCTCCGCTATAGTCATTTGAGTTCGTAGAAGAAGTCCATTACCAGAAACCGGACTATATAGGTTTTGTAGTTCAGGTATTCGCCTGTTTAAACAATAAGAGGCAAAAAAATTCTATTATTGAGAGCCTCGCTATAGTCGTTTGAATTTAAATGACAAGAGGCAAAACAATTCTTTGATTTAGAGCTCCGCTATAGTCATTTGAATTCGTAGAAGAAGCCCATTACCAGAAACCGGATTATATAGGTTTTATAGTTCAGGGATTGGCCTGTTTAAATAATAATAAGAGGCAAAAAAATTCTATGATTGAGAGCCTCGCTATAGTCGTTTGAATTTAAATAACATAAGTCAAAAAAATTCTTTGATTTAGAGCTCCGCTATAGTCATTTGAATTCGTAGAAGAAGTCCATTACCAGAAACCAGACTATATAGGTTTTGTAGTTCAGGTATTGGCCTGTTTAAATAATAAGAGGCAAAAAAATTCTATTATTGAGAGCCTCGCTATAGTCGTTTGAATTTAAATAACATAAGGCAAAACAATTCTTTGATTTAGAGCTCCGCTATAGTCATTTGAATTCGTAGAAGAAGTCCATTACCAGAAACCGGACTATATAGGTTTTGTAGTTCAGGGATTGGCCTGTTTAAATAATAAGAGGCAAAAAAATTCTATGATTGAGAGCCTCGCTATAGTCGTTTGAATTTAAATAACAAGAGGCAAAAAAATTCTTTGATTTAGAGCTCCGCTATAGTCATTTGAATTCGTAGAAGAAGTCCATTACCAGAAACCGGACTATATAGGTTTTGTAATTCAGGGATTGGCCTGTTTAAATAATAATAGGCAAAAAAAATTCTATGATTGAGAGCCTCGCTATAGTCGTTTGAATTTAAATGACAAGAGGCAAAAAAATTCTTTGATTTAGAGCTCCGCTATAGTCATTTGAATTCGTAGAAGAAGGCCATTACCAGAAACCGGACTATATAGGTTTTGTAGTTCAGGTATTGGCCTGTTTAAATAATAAGAGGCAAAAAAATTCTATGATTGAGAGCCTCGCTATAGTCGTTTGAATTTAAATAACAAGAGACAAAAAAATTCTTTGATTTAGAGCTCCGCTATAGTCATTTGAATTCGTAGAAGAAGTCCATTACCAGAAACCGGACTATATAGGTTTTGTAGTTCAGGGATTGGCCTGTTTAAATAATAAGAGGCAAAAAAATTCTATGATTGAGAGCCTCGCTATAGTCGTTTGAATTTAAATAACATAAGGCAAAAAAATTCTTTGATTTAGAGCTCCGCTATAGTCATTTGAATTCGTAGAAGAAGTCCATTACCAGAAACCGGACTATATAGGTTTTGTAGTTCAGGTATTGGCCTGTTTAAATAATAAGAGGCAAAAAAATTCTATGATTGAGAGCCTCGCTATAGTCGTTTGAATTTAAATAACATAAGGCAAAACAATTCTTTGATTTAGAGCTCCGCTATATTCATTTGAATTCGTAGAAGAAGTCCATTACCAGAAACCGGACTATATAGGTTTTGTAGTTCAGGGATTGGCCGGTTTACATAATAAGAGGCAAAAAAATTCTATGATTGAGAGCCTCGCTATAGTCGTTTGAATTTAAATAACATAAGGCAAAAAAATTCTTTGATTTAGAGCTCCGCTATAGTCATTTGAATTCGTAGGACAAGTCCATTACCAGAAACCGGACTATATAGGTTTTGTAGTTCAGGGATTGGCCTGTTTAAATAATAAGAGGCAAAAAAATTCTATGATTGAGAGCCTCGCTATAGTCGTTTGAATTTAAATGACAAGAGACAAAAAAATTCTTTGATTTACAGCTCCGCTATAGTCATTTGAATTCGTAGAAGAAGTCCATTACCAGAAACCGGACTATAAAGGTTTTGTAGTTCAGGGATTGGCCTGTTTAAATAATAATAGGCAAAAAAAATTCTATGATTGAGAGCCTCGCTATAGTCGTTTGAATTTAAATGACAAGAGGCAAAAAAATTCTTTGATTTAGAGCTCCGCTATAGTCATTTGAATTCGTAGAAGAAGTCCATTACCAGAAACCGGACTATATAGGTTTTGTAGTTCAGGGATTGGCCTGTTTACATAATAAGAGGCAAAAAAATTCTATGATTGAGAGCCTCGCTATAGTCGTTTGAATTTAAATAACATAAGGCAAAAAAATTCTTTGATTTAGAGCTCCGCTATAGTCATTTGAATTCGTAGAAGAAGGCCATTACCAGAAACCGGACTATAAAGGTTTTGTAGTTCAGGGATTGGCCTGTTTAAATTATAAGAGGCAAAAAAATTCTATGATTGAGAGCCTCGCTATAGTCGTTTGAATTTAAATGACAAGAGGCAAAAAAATTCTTTGATTTAGAGCTCCGCTATAGTCATTTGAATTCGTAGAAGAAGCCCATTACCAGAAACCGGACTATATAGGTTTTGTAGTTCAGGGATTGGCCTGTTTAAATAATAAGAGGCAAAAAAATTCTATGATTGAGAGCCTCGCTATAGTCGTTTGAATTTAAATAACATAAGGCAAAAAAATTCTTTGATTTAGAGCTCCGCTATAGTCATTTGAATTCGTAGAAGAAGTCCATTACCAGAAACCGGATTATATAGGTTTTGTAGTTCAGGGATTGGCCGGTTTACATAATAAGAGGCAAACAAATTCTATGATTGAGAGCCTTGCTATAGTCGTTTGAATTTAAATAACATAAGGCAAAAAAATTCTTTGATTTAGAGCTCCGCTATAGTCATTTGAATTCGTAGAAGAAGTCCATTACCAGAAACCGGACTATATAGGTTTTGCAGTTCAGGGATTGGCCTGTTTAAATAATAAGAGGCAAAAAATTCTATTATTGAGAGCCTCGCTATAGTCGTTTGAATTTAAATGACAAGAGGCAAAAAAATTCTTTGATTTAGAGCTCCGCTATAGTCATTCGAATTCGTAGAAGAAGGCCATTACCAGAAACCGGACTATATAGGTTTTGTAGTTCAGGTATTGGCCTGTTTAAATAATAAGAGGCAAAAAAATTCTATGATTGAGAGCCTCGCTATAGTCGTTTGAATTTAAATAACAAGAGACAAAAAAATTCTTTGATTTAGAGCTCCGCTATAGTCATTTGAATTCGTAGAAGAAGTCCATTACCAGAAACCGGACTATATAGGTTTTGTAGTTCAGGGATTGGCCTGTTTAAATAATAAGAGGCAAAAAAATTCTATGATTGAGAGCCTCGCTATAGTCGTTTGAATTTAAATAACATAAGGCAAAAAAATTCTTTGATTTAGAGCTCCGCTATAGTCATTTGAATTCGTAGAAGAAGTCCATTACCAGAAACCGGACTATATAGGTTTTGTAGTTCAGGTATTGGCCTGTTTAAATAATAAGAGGCAAAAAAATTCTATGATTGAGAGCCTCGCTATAGTCGTTTGAATTTAAATAACATAAGGCAAAACAATTCTTTGATTTAGAGCTCCGCTATAGTCATTTGAATTCGTAGAAGAAGTCCATTACCAGAAACCGGACTATATAGGTTTTGTAGTTCAGGGATTGGCCTGTTTAAATAATAAGAGGCAAAAAAATTCTATGATTGAGAGCCTCGCTATAGTCGTTTGAATTTAAATAACATAAGGCAAAAAAATTCTTTGATTTAGAGCTCCGCTATAGTCATTTGAATTCGTAGAAGAAGTCCATTACCAGAAACCGGACTATAAAGGTTTTGTAGTTCAGGGATTGGCCTGTTTAAATAATAAGAGGCAAAAAAATTCTATGATTGAGAGCCTCGCTATAGTCGTTTGAATTTAAATGACAAGAGACAAAAAAATTCTTTGATTTAAAGCTCCGCTATAGTCATTTGAATTCGTAGAAGAAGTCCATTACCAGAAACCGGACTATAAAGGTTTTGTAGTTCAGGGATTGGCCTGTTTAAATAATAATAGGCAAAAAAAATTCTATGATTGAGAGCCTCGCTATAGTCGTTTGAATTTAAATGACAAGAGGCAAAAAAATTCTTTGATTTAGAGCTCCGCTATAGTCATTTGAATTCGTAGAAGAAGTCCATTACCAGAAACCGGACTATATAGGTTTTGTAGTTCAGGGATTGGCCTGTTTACATAATAAGAGGCAAAAAAATTCTATGATTGAGAGCCTCGCTATAGTCGTTTGAATTTAAATAACAAGAGACAAAAAAATTCTTTGATTTAGAGCTCCGCTATAGTCATTTGAATTCGTAGAAGAAGGCCATTACCAGAAACCGGACTATAAAGGTTTTGTAGTTCAGGGATTGGCCTGTTTAAATAATAAGAGGCAAAAAAATTCTATGATTGAGAGCCTCGCTATAGTCGTTTGAATTTAAATGACAAGAGGCAAAAAAATTCTTTGATTTAGAGCTCCGCTATAGTCATTTGAATTCGTAGAAGAAGCCCATTACCAGAAACCGGACTATATAGGTTTTGTAGTTCAGGGATTGGCCTGTTTAAATAATAAGAGGCAAAAAAATTCTATGATTGAGAGCCTCGCTATAGTCGTTTGAATTTAAATAACATAAGGCAAAAAAATTCTTTGATTTAGAGCTCCGCTATAGTCACTTGAATTCGTAGAAGAAGTCCATTACCAGAAACCGGACTATATAGGTTTTGTAGTTCAGGGATTGGCCGGTTTACATAATAAGAGGCAAACAAATTCTATGATTGAGAGCCTCGCTATAGTCGTTTGAATTTAAATAACATAAGGCAAAAAAATTCTTTGATTTAGAGCTCCGCTATAGTCATTTGAATTCGTAGAAGAAGTCCATTACCAGAAACCGGACTATATAGGTTTTGTAGTTCAGGGATTGGCCTGTTTAAATAATAAGAGGCAAAAAAATTCTATTATTGAGAGCCTCGCTATAGTCGTTTGAATTTAAATGACAAGAGGCAAAAAAATTCTTTGATTTAGAGCTCCGCTATAGTCATTTGAATTCGTAGAAGAAGTCCATTACCAGAAACCGGACTATATAGGTTTTGTAGTTCAGGGATTGGCCGGTTTACATAATAAGAGGCAAAAAAATTCTATGATTGAGAGCCTCGCTATAGTCGTTTGAATTTAAATAACATAAGGCAAAAAAATTCTTTGATTTAGAGCTCCGCTATAGTCATTTGAATTCGTAGAAGAAGTCCATTACCAGAAACCGGACTATATAGGTTTTGTAGTTCAGGAATTGGCCTGTTTAAATAATAATAGGCAAAAAAATTCTATGATTGAGAGCCTCGCTATAGTCGTTTGAATTTAAATGACAAGAGGCAAAAAAATTCTTTGATTTAGAGCTCCGCTATAGTCATTTGAATTCGTAGAAGAAGTCCATTACCAGAAACCAGACTATATAGGTTTTGTAGTTCAGGGATTGGCCTGTTTAAATAATAATAGGCAAAAAAAATTCTATGATTGAGAGCCTCGCTATAGTCGTTTGAATTTAAATGACAAGAGGCAAAAAAATTCTTTGATTTAGAGATCCGCTATAGTCATTTGAATTCGTAGAAGAAGTCTATTACCAGAAACCGGACTATATAGGTTTTGTAGTTCAGAGATGGCCTGTTTAAATAATAATAGGCAAAAAAATTCTATGATTGAGAGCCTCGCTATAGTCGTTTGAATTTAAATGGCAAGAGGCAAAAAAATTCTTTGATTTAGAGCTCCGCTATAGTCATTTGAATTCGTAGAAGAATTCCATTACCAGAAACCGGACTATATAGGTTTTGTAGTTCAGGTATTGGCCTGTTTAAATAATAATAGGCAAAAAAAATTCTATGATTGAGAGCCTCGCTATAGTCGTTTGAATTTAAATAACATAAGGCAAAAAAATTCTTTGATTTAGAGCTCCGCTATAGTCATTTGAATTCGTAGAAGAAGGCCATTACCAGAAACCGGACTATAAAGGTTTTGTAGTTCAGGGATTGGCCTGTTTAAATAATAAGAGGCAAAAAAATTCTATGATTGAGAGCCTCGCTATAGTCGTTTGAATTTAAATGACAAGAGGCAAAAAAATTCTTTGATTTAGAGCTCCGCTATAGTCATTTGAATTCGTAGAAGAAGCCCATTACCAGAAACCGGACTATATAGGTTTTGTAGTTCAGGGATTGGCCTGTTTAAATAATAAGAGGCAAAAAAATTCTATGATTGAGAGCCTCGCTATAGTCGTTTGAATTTAAATAACATAAGGCAAAAAAATTCTTTGATTTAGAGCTCCGCTATAGTCACTTGAATTCGTAGAAGAAGTCCATTACCAGAAACCGGACTATATAGGTTTTGTAGTTCAGGGATTGGCCGGTTTACATAATAAGAGGCAAACAAATTCTATGATTGAGAGCCTCGCTATAGTCGTTTGAATTTAAATAACATAAGGCAAAAAAATTCTTTGATTTAGAGCTCCGCTATAGTCATTTGAATTCGTAGAAGAAGTCCATTACCAGAAACCGGACTATATAGGTTTTGTAGTTCAGGGATTGGCCTGTTTAAATAATAAGAGGCAAAAAAATTCTATTATTGAGAGCCTCGCTATAGTCGTTTGAATTTAAATGACAAGAGGCAAAAAAATTCTTTGATTTAGAGCTCCGCTATAGTCATTTGAATTCGTAGAAGAAGTCCATTACCAGAAACCGGACTATATAGGTTTTGTAGTTCAGGGATTGGCCGGTTTACATAATAAGAGGCAAAAAAATTCTATGATTGAGAGCCTCGCTATAGTCGTTTGAATTTAAATAACATAAGGCAAAAAAATTCTTTGATTTAGAGCTCCGCTATAGTCATTTGAATTCGTAGAAGAAGTCCATTACCAGAAACCGGACTATATAGGTTTTGTAGTTCAGGAATTGGCCTGTTTAAATAATAATAGGCAAAAAAATTCTATGATTGAGAGCCTCGCTATAGTCGTTTGAATTTAAATGACAAGAGGCAAAAAAATTCTTTGATTTAGAGCTCCGCTATAGTCATTTGAATTCGTAGAAGAAGTCCATTACCAGAAACCAGACTATATAGGTTTTGTAGTTCAGGGATTGGCCTGTTTAAATAATAATAGGCAAAAAAAATTCTATGATTGAGAGCCTCGCTATAGTCGTTTGAATTTAAATGACAAGAGGCAAAAAAAATCTTTGATTTAGAGATCCGCTATAGTCATTTGAATTCGTAGAAGAAGTCTATTACCAGAAACCGGACTATATAGGTTTTGTAGTTCAGAGATGGCCTGTTTAAATAATAATAGGCAAAAAAATTCTATGATTGAGAGCCTCGCTATAGTCGTTTGAATTTAAATGGCAAGAGGCAAAAAAATTCTTTGATTTAGAGCTCCGCTATAGTCATTTGAATTCGTAGAAGAATTCCATTACCAGAAACCGGACTATATAGGTTTTGTAGTTCAGGTATTGGCCTGTTTAAATAATAATAGGCAAAAAAAATTCTATGATTGAGAGCCTCGCTATAGTCGTTTGAATTTAAATGACAAGAGGCAAAAAAATTCTTTGATTTATAGCTCCGCTATAGTCATTTGAATTCGTAGAAGAAGGCCATTACTAGAAACCGGACTATATAGGTTTTGTAGTCCAGGAATTGGCCAGTTTAAATAATAATAGGCAAACAAATTCTATGATTTAGAGCCTCGCTATAGTCGTTTGAATTTAAATAACAAGAGGCAAAAAAAAATCTTTGATTTATAGCTCCGCTATAGCCGTCTGAATTCTTAGTAGATGTCCATTACCAGAAACCTAACTATATAGGCTTTGTAGTTCAGGGATTGGCCAGTTTAAATAATAATAGGCAAAAAAAGTCTATGATTAAAGGCTATTTGGCGAAAACTATTTGTGGTACCCTTGACAGACTAGGGTTTAGCTAAACTAGTTTAGTTAATCTACTATAAAACCAATTAGATTGACACAAAATGAGGCTTAGCAAACCCTGTTTCAATAATAAAATACGGTAGCGCTATGATTGTCCGGAATCGGTATTAAACAAATGTCATTGTCATTGCTTAGTTCTGAAGTACTCCGTTATTATACAGAATTATACAAACAACGGTATTACAAGAAAACCATACAACTTATATGTCTGATTTTTTTGGTTATACATACATTTCTATTAAATCAAAATTATTTAATTTAAAAAAATTAAATTTTAATTTTAAATTGGACCAATTAGATAATAGGTATCGCGAACTCTACTCGATTGTTTTATAAAAAAAACGCAGCTTTTATTTGTCATGGTATTAATACGCACTTTACGGTAACTGGTATGCACAAATGTGTATGTTGGTCGAAAACACATACAAAAATCAATTTTTGACATGATTCGTTTTCGTTACCCACACAATTGTGATGGCAGGTAGGAAAAGGGATAGATCCTAGCCTGCCTAGAATACACAATTGTGTATGCCAATTTTGATTACGAGAAACGAATGTGTCAAACATAGAATTATGTATAAATTGAAGACCAGCATACAGATTTGTGTATACCGCTTAATTTTGTTTTGGTCAGAAAAATAACACTAACTATAATAATTAATAAAATAATTAATATGTTATCAAAAACAAATAATTAATATTTTATATAATTTATGTATTATCAAATTATTATGCTCTTTTTTAAGAATTCCCATTTAACTAAGATCCGTTAAAATACGGAAGACATTGCAACCTGTCATTATTTACGTACACATTTGTGTATGTTGAACCTAAATTGAAGCAAAAAAAAATTGAACTCGAAAAGGAGAAGTAGCGGCATCTATCATTGTATTACAGCACTAAATGACATTGTCCTATTTCTACATTTTAACCTTCATTGTTAGATGGCGCTCCCGCTAAACCCATTCCGCGGTTCCACACTTTAATTCTTTCAGCGTGATTCTTTCTTCGTTTCTTTCCCCTTCACCAATAAACTAGTTTTTTGGCGGGTAAATTTTTGATTCTTTTTCCGTCAATATTTTTTTTTTGATTCAACTGATTCTCGCATTACGACAAATATATTAATTGACATTTATTTTGACATGACGTTATAAACAAAAATTCATTTTGCTGCGTTTTAATTTTTATTGTAATGTAAGATTTAGTTTCTAATGGTTTCAGGGGTTTACAAAATTAAAAGCCTTTTCAAATTTCCCATTGAAATGGATAGCGCTCCCGATAGCGGCTCCCGATAAATAAGTGAGCCGAGATATTTTTTTATCGATTTTTAATTAAAAAAATGAATGAAAAATCTTAGTTTAGATTTAAATAAATTAATTAAATGCAATAATAGCGCGCTAAATATAAGTTTTCACATAGAAAATTGGCTGCTCCGGATACAGCTATCGGGCGCTAATAAAAAAACACAGAGATAAATATTTCAAGAACACCTTGTTTATTTGTCGTTTTTGGGTTAATTTTAGTTTAATGTTTGCTTCAAGTGAAAAAAATATATTTTTTCAACCAAGGAAGCAATTTTCGCAGCAAATAATAAATATTTTTTACTATACGAAATAAATCATAAAACATAATTTTACGCACTTACATAAAAAAAGAAATATGCAAAGAAATCAAATGTAAACGTCGATGGATTTTTTGAAATCAGAGAATCACGACGAAAGAATTACAGTGTGGGTGAATAAATCAAAAAATATAATTTTACGCACATACATAAAAAAAGAAAGGCTATAGTAAAAAAAAGGGTGTACCAAAAAAATCGTTTGGATTGTTTTGTTTGCTTATAATAAAAAATAGAAATAAAAATGATTAATTTAAAATATAATTTATGTTCAATTTAATATATAATTTAAAATAAAATATATTAATTAAATATTACAGTTTTATATTAATTATTTATATTTTTAACTCATTACGGTCCATGTACACGTTTTCGTGTATTTCGCGCTGCTCTTCTCTGAGTCCATGTACACGTTTTCGTGTATTTCGTTGTATGTATTTTTATGGTACAAAAAAAATTTAAACGAGTTAAATTTTTTGTTTGGTTACACCAAGATATGGTGCTATATATATTAAAAATACTATTTAATAACTAAAAATAAAAAACTATTGTTTTTATTGCTAAAAAATGGTTTTAAACACAACTGAACGGTGTTTTTTGGTATTACAACACAGGTCATATAAAAAAATAAATATTTTTTTACCATATAAACAAGTCGCACATGTGTTATTTCAATATTGCGGAGTAAAAAAAAACTCGTAAAAAAGGTTTAGTTAATTTTTTTCATATCACCTGTACGAGTAAAATTTCAGATACACCACTAAACTCTGACGTTTCGACTATTTTAGAAAATGAACATCTGTTTTGCATCTCACAACGAATGATGCAGTTTAGTTCTTCACAAACTAATGTGTGTAACGGTTTGCATAGAATCGCATAAAATCGCGCTCCAAATCCCTCAGAAAAAAATCTATAAAATATTTTCTTTGTAGGTTTTTATCTATATTCATGTTATTTCTGCATTAAAAATTGTGTTTTTTTTTCACGGTCGTACGTGTATCACCGGTTGCAAACCGCTGTTTTGTTCATGTATATAGACAGAGTAGACCAACTTGAACGCACCTATAAAATTTCGTTTTAGTTGATTCGCTGGTTTAGGAATTATATCGATTTTACCAAAAAAGTTTTTGCGTAATTCACGTGGACTCCATACAACACAAAATGAAAATTCGTGTGGACTGTAATGTGTTAATATGTATAACCCTTTCCTGACCCGCATACACAATTGTGTATGTAAATTTCGATTACAACAAACGAAGATGTCAAACATAGAATTCGGTGGTAATTGCAGACCAGTGTACACATTTGTGTAAACCACTTAATGTTGTTTTCGTCCGAAAAATAACAGTAACCATAATAATGATAAAATAATTAATATGTTATCAAGAACAAATAAATTATATGTTATATAATTAGTTTGTTTACGAATTATTATGCTTTTTTCAAAAAGAATTCCGATTTAACTAAGATCCGTTAAAATACGGAAAACATTACAACCTGTTATAATTTACATACACATTTGTGTATGGTGAACTTAAATTGAACCAAAAAAAAATTGTTTTTTGAACTCGAAAGGGATAACCCTTTCGAGTTAAAAAAAAAAATTTTGGTTCAATTTAAGTTCACAATACACAAATGTGTATGTAAATAATGACAGGTTGTAATGTCTTCCATATTTGCACGGGTCTTAGTTAAATCGGAATTCTTTTTGAAAAAAGTATAATAATTTGTTAACAAATTAATTATATAACATATAATTTATTTGTTCTTGTTAACATATTAATTATTTTATCATTATTATAGTTACCATTATTTTCGGACGAAAACAAAATTAAGTGGTTTACACAAATGTGTACACTGGTCTTCAATTACCAACTAATTCTATGTTTGACATCTTCGTTTGTCGTAATCGAAATATGCACACACAATTGTGTATGCGGGTCAGGAAAGGGATAAGCAAACAAAACAATACGAACGAATTTTTTGGTACACCCTTTTTTTTACTATAGCCAATACCAATACAATAAAGGCCGATTTTTATACATCAAAAAAAATTCTGCGTTAGTATGAGTAATATTTTAAAATTAACTTGGCGGCATACAAATGAAAATACCTTATTATGAAAAAACTTTAAAAATCCTTGTTTACGTCCACTAAATCATTTATATCTTTTAATTGAGCTAGAAATGTGAACTATTGCCCCTTTCTGTCTAATCTTAGCTCCTTTAGTAACATTTATAAACAAAAAAAAATTCTTGTTAAGAATACATATTTTCATTAATTAATTTAACAATTAGAACAACAACCCATTTTTCCATAAACCACGTGCTCTTTACGAAAACAAAAGTTTTTTGTTTAGTTTTGTGGTTCATTTTACTATTTTCTTTGGTTTTTGTTTTTGGTTATACATTGAGGTACAGTGTGGGGAAAGACAATAGACAAACTAAATTGAAATAACATTCAATCAATTCCGTTTTTCTTTCCTTACTGTACTCATGTTTACATTTAACTACTGTAAGAATTTTTCCCAATTTATATAATAGAATACTAATCAATTAGTTCACAAACAATTGAAATAATATATTAAATTTATTAAAATGTATTTTCGTAAATTTAATAAATTAAATTAGCGAAATTTTAATTCAATTTGATTCCTAAAAATTTTTTTGTTTAAAATTCAACATAATGTACACCCTTCCGTCGCAACATATATTTTTTTACTAAATAAAACAAATCAAATTAAAAATTACAAAACAAAACCAAAAAATTATTATTTTTTGTGTTTTCCGTGATTTCTCGTGTGGTAAAATATCGTGTGCCGATTATGACGCGTATGCAAACTGGAGTTGTTGTTTAATAATGAAAAATATTAAATGAAAATTTCGAAATAATAAATTTATTTTTCGGGAAAATTGTTACCAAAGGTTGATTATTTATAGTGATCAGTGACAAAAATTTTTTTTTTACTTTATAATTGAAATACAAGCGATTTACTGGCAAAATCAGCGAACCATAACATTTTGTCTATACACGCATTTTTTTTATGTATGGTTTTCTCAGTTTTTGTTAAATATTACACTAACGTCGTGTTTATTATAAAGCGGCCTTCATTGTATTGGTATTGCTATAGCCTTTCTTTTTTTATGTATGTGCGTAAAATTATATTTTTTGATTTATTCACCCACACTGTAATTCTTTCGTCGTGATTCTCTGATTTCAAAAAATCCATCGACGTTTACATTTGATTTCTTTGCATATTTCTTTTCTTATGTAAGTGCGTAAAATTATGTTTTTTGATTTATTTCGTATAGTAAAAAATATTTATTATTTGCTGCGAAAATTCCTTCCTTGGTTGAAAAAATATATTTTTTTCACTTGAAGCATACATTAATCTAAAATTAACCCAAAAACGACAAATAAACAAGGTGTTCTTGAAATATTTATCTTTGTCGTAATGCGAGAATCAGTTGAATCAAAAAAAAAATATTGACGGAAAAAGAATCAAAAATTTACCCGCCAAAAAACTAGTTTATTGGTGAAGGGGAAAGAAACGAAGAAAGAATCACGCTGAAAGAATTAAAGTGTGGAACCGCGGAATGGGTTTAGCGGGAGCGCCATCTAACAATGAAGGTTAAAATGTAGAAATAGGACAATGTCATTTAGTGCTGTAATACAATGATAGATGCCGCTACTTCTCCTTTTCGAGTTCAATTTTTTTTTGCTTCAATTTAGGTTCAACATACACAAATGTGTACGTAAATAATGACAGGTTGCAATGTCTTCCGTATTTTAACGGATCTTAGTTAAATGGGAATTCTTAAAAAAGAGCATAATAATTTGATAACACATAAATTATATAAAATATTAATTATTTGTTTTTGATAACATATTAATTATTTTATTATTATTATAGTTAGTGTTATTTTTCAGACCAAAACAAAATTAAGCGGTATACCCCTTTCGAGTTCAAGAAAAAAATTTTTTTTGGTTCAATTTCAGTTCAATATACACAATTGTGTATGTAAATAATGATAGGTTGTAATGTCTTCCGTATTTTAACGGATCTTAGTTAAATCGGAATTCTTTTGGAAACAGCATAATAATTTGTTAACAAATTAATTATATAACATATAATTTATTTGTTCTTGTTAACATATTAATTATTTTATCATTATTATAGTTACTATTATTTTTCGGACGAAAACAAAATTAAGTGGTTTACACAAATGTGTACACTGGTCTTCAATTACCACCTAATTCTATGTTTGACATCTTCGTTTGTTGTAATCGAAATTTACATACACAATTGTGTATGCGGGTCAGGAAAGGGATACACAAATCTGTATGCTGGTCTTCAATTTATACATAATTCTATGTTTGACACATTCGTTTCTCGTAATCAAAATTGGCATACACAATTGTGTATTCTAGGCAGGCTAGGATCTATCCCTTTTCCTACCTGCCATCACAATTGTGTGGGTAACGAAAACGAATCATGTCAAAAATTGATTTTTATATGTGTTTTGGCCCAACATACACATTTGTGCATACCAGTTACCGTGAAGTGCGTATTAATACCATGACAAATAAAAGTTGCGTTTTTTTTATAAAACAATCGAGTAGAGTTCGCGATACCTATTATCTAATTGGTTCAATTTAAAATTAAAATTTAATTTTTTTAAATTAAATAATTTTGATTTAACAGAAATGTATGTATAACCAAAAAAATCAGACATACAAGTTGTATGGTTTTCTTGTAATATCGTTGTTTGTATAATTCTGTATAATAACGGAGTACTCCAGAACTGAGCAATGACAATGACATTTGTTTAATACCGATTCCGGACAATCATAGCGCTACCGTATTTTATTATTGAAACAGGGTTTGCTAAGCCTCATTTTGTGTCAATCTAATTGGTTTTATAGTAGATTAACTAAACTAGTTTAGCTAAACCCTAGTCTGTCAAGGGTATCACAAATAGTTTTCGCCAAATAGCTCTTAATCATAGACATTTTTGCCTTTTATTATTTAAACTGGCCAATCCCTGAACTACAAAGCCTATATAGTTAGGTTTCTGGTAATGGACATCTACTAAGAATTCAGACGGCTATAGCGGAGCTATAAATCAAAGATTTTTTTTGCCTCTTGTTATTTAAATTCAAACGACTATAGCGAGGCTCTAAATCATAGAATTTTTTTGCTTTTTGTCATTTAACACTAAACCTACCGACATTTCATGTATACCTATTCCTACCATGAGCGGTCAAATGACCGCTTTATAAAAACATGTATTTTAGTAAAGTAGACTAGATATAATATAATTTGTTTTCGGAAATTAAACAATAAAAAAGTTGTAAACATTGTAAAATAGGTTGTTTTTATATTTTAGGAAAAGTTAATAAGCCACATGATGATAAAGTAACGTTGTATGCGAGAAATGTTAAACGAAATTTTTAAAACGGTCATTTGACCGCGGCATGGTAGGTTTAGTGTTAAATTCAAACGACTATAGCGAGGCTCTCAATCATAGAATTTTTTTGCCTATTATTATTTAAACAGGCCAATCCCTGAACTACAAAACCTATATAGTGCGGTTTCTGGTAATGGACTTCTTCTACGAATTCAAATGACTATAGCGGAGCTCTAAATCAAAGAATTTTTTTGCCTCTTGTCATTTAAATTCAAACGACTATAGCGAGGCTCTCAATCATAGAATTTTTTTTGCCTATTATTATTTAAACAGGCGAATACCTGAACTACAAAACCTATATAGTCCGGTTTCTGGTAATGGACTTCTTCTACGAATTCAAATGACTATAGCGGAGCTCTAAATCAAAGAATTTTTCTGCCTCTTGTCATTTAAATTCAAACGACTATAGCGAGGCTCTCAATCATAGAATGTTTTTTGCCTATTATTATTTAAACAGGCCAATACCTGAACTACAAAACCTATATAGTCCGGTTTCTGGTAATGGCCTTCTTCTACGAATTCAAATGACTATAGCGGAGCTCTAAATCAAAGAATTTTTTTGCCTCTTGTCATTTAAATTCAAACGACTATAGCGAGGCTTTCAATCATAGAATTTTTTTTGCCTATTATTATTTAAACAGGCCAATCCCTGAACTACAAAACCTATATAATCCGGTTTCTGGTAATGGCCTTCTTCTACGAATTCAAATGACTATAGCGGAGCTCTAAATCAAAGAATTTTTTTGCCTCTTGTCATTTAAATTCAAACGACTATAGCGAGGCTCTCAATCATAGATTTTTTTTTGCCTATTATAATTTAAACAGGCCAATACCTGAACTACAAAACCTATATAGTCCGGTTTCTGGTAATGGACTTCTTCTACGAATTCAAATGACTATAGCGGAGCTCTAAATCAAAGAATTTTTTTGCCTCTTGTCATTTAAATTCAAACGACTATAGCGAGGCTCTCAATCATAGAATTTTTTTGCCTATTATTATTTAAACAGGCCAATACCTGAACTACAAAACCTATATAGTCCGGTTTCTGGTAATGGACATCTACTAGGAACTCAGAGGGCTATAGCGGAGCTCTAAATCAAAGATTTTTTTGCCTCTTGTCATTTAAATTCAAACAACTATAGCGAAACTCTAAATCATAGAATTTTTTTGCCTCTTATTATTTAAACAGGCCAATCTCTGTACTTCAGTACTTTGAAGTTCACAGTAAATTATATTCGTAAGTGTATTTATTATTATTTAATTAATTTATTTTATTTAATAAAATTATTAATTAATTAATTATTATTTAATTAATCTGGAATTTTGACAATTTTTAGAATAAACCAAATTTGTGTGACATTGTTGTTGTTTACAAATTTAATTATTACTTATTATATAAACAAACCCACTCGTTCATATACAAATTATGTAATTTTTTATTTTGTCATCATGTCAGCTATACATTATAGCTATATATAGTGCAAGCTAAAATTTGTTAATCGGTTTTTATTTATAATGGCCGCCATTTCGTGTATTATTTTTCATAATAATTTTTCTTACTATCGTTATAGTTTTATATCGTGATAGTTATAGTTTCATTATAATTTCTTTAATATATAATGGTGTTGCCATACTTAACTATAATCATTTTACGGGATGATTTTACGGGCTAACTTCACAAAGGTGAACTATGCTCATCCGTGAAATCCATAAAATATATTTACAAATATATCAACAAAGGAACTGACATGGCAGTTTTCAATATTGAGCGACAAGACAATTTAAATGACGAAATTTCAAGATATAAAACGAAGATTTATAAACACCAACGAGACGAGACTATTTGGTATATTTTTTTCATTTTCAATGCACGAAAGAGATCCAGCAGTAATTCATCTAGCGGTACATCTTCAAAATGGACTACATGTGTCTTCAAAATGGACTACATGTTTATTTTACTGCTTCTACACCAAAAACTACTTTAACAGAATTTTTAAATACATTTCAACAACAAAATTCATTTACACGTAATTTGCTGTATTCAGAAATGCCTTCCTACTATTCGTGGGATAAAAAAAATGGTAACTTAAACGAGGTACACCTGTCGATGGACATTCTGGCATTTTTAAGCAAAATGTTTTTGGCAGAATTTACACCATTCATCCAAATCAAAAAGAATGTTTCTATTTTCGTTAATTAATAATTAATGTTTGAGGACCTACATCATTTAATAATTTAAAAACAGTTAATGAACACCAACATGAAACATTTCACGCAGCATGTTTTGCTTTGAATTTATTAGAAGCAGATTTACATTGGGATTCCACATTAAACGATTCACCTAATTTTTTTTAAAGTAAATAGAAAAGGGAGAAAAAATTTGTTCCCCCAAGTTGATATAAATCGATTGTATATACATATAAAAAAAGACGGGAAAGGTTCGGAACCGAACTCTATATGTATTTTTGTTGTCTATAAAGATGTGATGTGATATTTGCGAATTTCAAATATCACGCCCACCCACATCCACCCACACCCACCTAACCCAACTTACACTCAGCCCAACAGACCTCAATCCACCATAACTCAACCGACCCCAATCAACCGCAAACCACCACACCTAAAAATTATTACCACCCTAGACCCCACTATCCAACCCCTAAAACTCATCTCACTCGCACTACCCTATACCGCACTATATCAAAACCACCTTCATCCCCACTCCCACACACACACACCACACAAACCCTCATCCATCAAATCCTAATTCCCACACCAAACCCAAAACATCTCATCCCATCCGCTCCCTCCACCCCCATACCACCACTCCTACCACCTCCATAACCACACCATCCACATAAACCCACATCCACACGAGATATATTTTTATTCCACATTCACATGCTCTATGAAATCAAAATAGTATAGAAAATAAAACAAAATTCTATCAATTTTAAGGAGGGGGGTTAACAAAACCCTATGTATCTCCGAACACCCTGAACACAGAAATGTCCAAATCAATAGGGCACTTTCCCATGAATTGCTTGAAGTTATAGTGAAAAAATTAAGTTGATATCTTTATCCGTTTTCAAGTTATCGTAGACACAGACGGACAGACGGCAAACCGAAACCATATAGCATTTTTTTAACAAAAATGCTTAAAACGAGCCGGGCAACGCCGGGTAATATCGGTTAGTTCTTTAATATTTTTTATAGTCCGAGGATGCGCACTTTTTTCAATAATTAGTAGTTTACACTTGTGTGTTCCTGAAGCATTCGAACACATAAGACCAGTCACGCGTTCTTTAGCGTCCTTAACACCTTCTACAGAGAATTTATTTTGGCAGACTAGGGTATTTCGGGGTGAGGTTTTCCAGAAAGTACCCGTTTCATCAGCATTATAAATCTGGTCGTAAGACAAATTTTCTGATACTATCAAATCTCGTAGTTCATCCTCAAATAACGTTGCACGTTCGTAATCAGCCGACATTTTTCACCAGATGCTTTGAGGCTGTGTATTCTATGCCGGCCTTTAAAATTTATCCTTGGCAATATTGGCAGGTTGCGCTTATCTTAAATTCTGTATGGAACAATTGATCGAGTACTTGACAAGTGTCCCGGATAACGCCGGGCCTATTCCTACAGCCTGTTTACACATAACAATAGAAAGGATAGGAAAAGTTTTTTTTTTTTGGGACGAACTTAGATTTCCTGAAATTTAATTCGAAATTAATATTTTCCGGTTCCCTAAAAAATAAAAACATTTATTAATTTAATCCTCCTGCAACTTCATGAACTAACAATAGAATTTCCTGAAACCATAGTTATTTAAATTATATTAAAAATTACTCTAAACTCCATTAGTATTTAGCGAAAAATATGTGAGGCATCCCAAAGGCAATGGTTCCCGGAAAAGTATCTTTGTTATTCAGTGCCAGATCATTATTATTTATTTTATTTATTTATTTATGTATTTACAATATAATTTTGTAATGTTCTACACACCAAATACACACAGATTAGCTACCGAATTGGATATTTCAAATAAATTTATCTTAATTCGAAACATTTCTAATGTTTTTTAATTTTGGTCACCAAAGAATATTCGTTTAATTACAAATTATAATTATACTGCACAGGGCACATTATGCCATGCTCAAGGGACCCTTATCACTCTTCAACCAATTACTCAAATTACTGTCAAATATTGTATGCAGAATTGGATTGGCGCTCTAACATCATGCTCAACGGAACTAGGTCATCTCTCAACAAATGAAGGTCAAATTACCTTTGTGAAGATAGCCCAATTTTCTATCCCCGAAAATCGAAAAAATTTCTTATGGCAATACTATACATTTTTATGTATACTATTGCGACGTTTAATTATTAATTATAGCAATAAATCTAAAATTGGCAGTTATTCCAGGAAATTTTTGAAATGTTTTGAAATTTTTTTTTATTTAGTTTGACACTTGAAAAATTGTATAAATTATGGAAAGCGGAGGTTTGGGCCCCCATCTTCTAAGGTATACAACGAATTAAAATCACATTAAAAAATATTTTGTATATACTGATATTTGATTTTTTTAACATTTGTGGCACTATCAGATAAAGCGATAAGAGCGATAAAAACTCTTTGATCTGTGTCTGCAAGGTTGACGAAGCAATTAATATTAATAAAAATAATAAAAAAAATATTGGAAAAATATAAAAGTGAATAATTTTCCCCTCCTAAAAACTGATAGGAAACAATCCTGCATTTAAAAATTTATACTCTTTACATGATTTTCTCGATGTATACGTAAAGTAAAATTACGCCAAATATACCGGCAGCGAAAATCAAAAATTACTTTTAATCTTCCTCCTTCACCAAAATGCAATATTTTTACTCTCACCCCAGAAAAATGTTTGTGTCATGATAGTTTTAGCTGTCATGACAGTAAATTTTCGGGGCTGACAGTACAAATGTCGTGATTTTTTGGGCTGAGAGTAAAAAAAATATGATGATAGCAATAATTAGTGTTGCCATCGCATTTTTCGGGAATGGAATTTGGGCTATATTCTCAATCCCATATATGGTGAAATTCGGTATACAAAGCCGAATTTGACGAAATTCGGCTTAATGAATGGAACTAGGCCATTTCCCAACCGATAACCTTCCAACTAAGTTTGTAGAGTTGGGCCAAGATACTAATAAAAAACCAAACAGGTGTATATTATAAAATCATTTTAAAAATATGTCATTTACACGAAAAATGACAAAATAATTAAACGATACTAAATTAATTTTGCAACAATATAATATAACTTCAGCGGAAAGGAACTCCATACTGAAGCTTTCACCATTACCTTAGATATCACTGTGATGTTTGACCGAAATCGGTCCATCAGAAATGATAGCTTATATAGGAAGATATCCGTTTTATGAAAATAATTTCAAAATTCACAAATTGAAAATGAAAAGATTGAAAAAAATTTGCAAGAATACTGATCTAGATGAGTTTCCCAAAGTATAAGCGGATATGACGATTTTTAAAAATATAAATTGTTTTTATCAAAAATTCGGCTGACGTACAGAAGGATTGATTGATCGCGATGAAACTCATTAATAAAGTATATTCGGAAGCTGCCACTTTCGACTGACCATTTTTGAACGAAAATCACTATGATCTCCTAATTTTTGTAAAAAACTATAGATCTATCCCACTTAAACAATGCTGGTTTCGTATGGGCTGTACGAGTACAGGATTCAAATTTTTGTTGAACACCAGGATTTGTCAAAAGACTTAATTTCCGTTTAATTTTTCGAAAACTGATCCCGACCGGTATAATATATTATTGAAAATTCGATTTAGAATTTTTTAGCTTTTTTTTGTTTTTCGTAAAAAATATACTTTTCAATATATGTGCAAACAACGAATAGCCTCTATGAAAGCTGTCTAACTTAACATGGCCAAATTTATGTTATATTTATTTATTTTCAGTTAACCTGTTTTTTTTTGCTTTGGATATAGCGAATGGTAAATCAGCAAAAATCTCAAGGTCAATATTTTTCGTGTGTACTGTACTTTATTTTACTACGTAAAAGAATGTACGAATTAATAGGAAATGCTATAAGGGCTACTTGATGTGGTGTATTGCATATCGCTGGGTGCTAGGCGCACAGCTTCAATCGAGATTAATTTTAATGTTTGATCATTAGGTGCGACGCTTGTCTAATGATGTGGATTAGACCCTGTTCAACTTATCTTTTCAAGTGTTAAAAGTGTGGTGTTAAATTGTGATATGTTTGTGTAGGTTTTATAATTGTTTAAGACTAATCTTATTGGTGGAGGTTTAAACCAGTTCAACATATTTGGGATTAATTCCGTTGTTAAAGATGAAACTATATCCCTTATATAACAAAAATATTCGGTTAGTACAACTAAACTAAAGCCAAAAATAAATACATGGTACACCGATTTCCTTGAAAGCAAATATTGTGTGTATTAACATCTCAAGTTTTTTGATCTAAACAATTTAACGAAATTAAATTTTACGCACTATTTAGAAAATTTGCATTTTTTAAATTAAAAAAGCAAATAAAAAACAAACTGTAAGCATTCAAATCCGAAAAGAAAACGAAACAATAACAGTTTTGTTATTCCATTTACCAGACTCCGGGGTATGAAGACAGAGTAAAGTTTTTCCCTCATTCTAATCTTGATTGAAAACCAAAAATAAAATAAAAGTGTCACGTTGAGGATTGAGTTGGGGACGCACGAAAAAAAACAACCCACCCAACACAAAAAAAACTATACATTCATGATTTTAATTTTTTTTCTCTCATATTTAGTTTTTTTTGTTCTGTTATCTTTTATCATTATTACAGAATACATATTTTAGTTTGGCTATTTCTGTTGTAACTATTTATTTTTTTAATGAATCACATAATGAAATTAATCCCTTTGTTGTTATCGTTCCTCTTAAAAGGAATGTATACCCAAAAAAATAAAAAACGAACGAATGAAAAATAATAATAATTTGGCGCCAACAAAATAGCCAAACAACAAAATAATTCAATCTATTAAGACGTTAGCTTATGCCAAAGAATATAATAACAGCATATAGTATGTAGCAGTATGAAAGAACTCTTACAAGAAAATGTAGAACAAAATCGTTCAATTTAAAAATGTATAAATAGAGTTTGCTGATTACACAAATAATTTTTCATTCAATTTTCCTATTTTAATTCACTCGGTCATATACAAAATATATTGTTCTATTTTTTATGGTCCAATCCAATATCAATATTAGTAGTCCTCCTTAATCTCATTCCTCCCTCAGTAATGGATAGCCAGAAAATGGTTAGTCAAGAAAATGCGTAATATCATTTGTTTTGTAGCTCTTTGACTAAAAATTTTAGTTTCGTACTTGGCTATTTAGTGCGTAGTTGCACCAATGTTAAGATTCTAGCGAATTCAAGTGAAGAATAGTTATATTTGTTCTTAGTGCGTACATGTGACTTTTTTTCGTCGAGATTATATAAATATTTTCACAGTAGCAACCGAACTTCAATCCGATCGTTTGACATTTGGCAGAATCCGAAGTTCAATTTAGAAACATATTTTTGGCAAACAAACATAATTTTATCTCAAACGGCAAAGACATGAGTTAACTTCATTCTAATTGTAATTTTCCAGAGCCATATCAAGAATTTATATAAGATTCTTATTTTCATCATATAATCTGAGTTCATATAATCTGAGATAAATATTTTAGATATACATATGTGATAATATATTTTGCTATAGATTTTGATGCAACATGACCGCCAAACCAGAGAACGACTAAAAATATAAAGTTATCTCAGCTTTTCATCCCAAGAATTTGTTTATTTACACGATACTATTCTATTCCATCCCAGTTTTTTCATTTTGTACTTCTATAAGAAGGTTTTTCTAATCAACACAAAAACAAAATATCCAATCCCGGTTTTTCTCGTTTTATAACATCCTTTATAACTTTCCTGAGCCGGAAATAGTGACTGATGTTTTGAGATAGTACATGTAAGAGTGAATGCTGATCAAGTGGCCAGCACCAGCCGGATATCCAAATTTGAAGAAAAGGCGTAGTTCCAAAGTCTCAGGTTAAATTAAATAAATATTTGTATCTCTTAAGAACTTCTTAAGCCGGAAAAGGTTGTTTATGTTTTGAGTCGGTAATGATAAGAGCAAACTATGGTAAGCTCTCCAGTGACAGCAATTTGTTTTGATTGGCACAAGCTTCCAGCTTCGATACAGCCATTAATATGAAAATCGTCTATACCTTGCAAGAACGTCCGATATTGACAATTGATGTTTTGAGATGGTACGTTATAGGATGGAGTCAAATAAAGTGGCAGCATCAGCCGTATTTTAAAATTTGCGTAATTAACTAATTTCTAAAATCTTAGGTGAAGTTAAATAAAACTTTGTATATCTTAAGGTATTCCTAGGCCGGAAATCTTTCAGTTACCCGCCGTAAGACAGGATTGCATAGTCTTCCAATATGGCTTTATTTAAATTTATATAAACATCGTCTATTAATTCTTGGGCTGGAAATAGCGATTGACGTTTTAAAAGATTGTATGTGATAGTTAAATATAACTTTCTATCTCTTAAGAACTTTTTAGCGCGGGAATAGTTCCTTGTGGTTTGAGATGGCAATGATACGGTTAGTGCTGGCCACTTGGTCTCTTATCTCAAAACAAAAATTACTACTTCCGGCCCAGGAAAGTCTTGGATCTTATAGACGATTTTCATAAAATTGTTTATGCTAATCCTAACATTCGGCTGTCGCTGGTGAGCTCAGCATAGTTTTTCCTTATCATTACCAACCCAAAACATAGAGAACCTTCTTAAAAGAAACAAATTTTTATTTAACTGCATCTGAAGTTTTAAAAGTTGGTCATTTACTCAAATTTGGACATACGGCTGGTGCTGGCCACTTGGTTAGGATTCACCTTATATAACAGAATTTCGAATATTGAAATCCCGGAAAAAAGGAATCTCGTATAAAATAATCTCTGGTTTAAAAATATCCTTAAATATAACGGATTTCAGGACATCGATTGTAAAATTTGGTTAGTACGCATTTTCAAGGCCGTATTATATTATGGAATTGGAATTCTATTAAGAGTTTTAAACTTGATTTTGTCATTAACACTAATTTTGGAAGAAGTTTGACCTTATGGAGTGTAATCCAACTATTTCTTCCCAACTATGGTTCAATGTGGCGTGCAAGCATGTTTGGGATTATAATGTGAATGATCGATGAAGCTATGAAATAAGGCTATCCATAATGATCAAAACATAACCGTGCGGTAGTTACACTAAATTTGAGCAAATATCATGTGATCTTAATTACTGAATGAATATCGGTTATTTCTTAACCAAATAAATTCGGATTTTAGAATTGAATTGTGTTTAAAAATTAATTATTTTTAGGTGGAACTCGTCTATTTTTTGACCTGGGTCAAACTTTTAAATTTAATATGAATTTTGAACGTTATTTTAGAATTTTTCATGATGATTATAAATGGATATTTCTTAAATGTTTATGTCCAAAATGGGTATGTTATAACATAAATTTTGGTTCAAGTTCTTATATGACCATGAATTGTGCATTTTGGAACCAATTTAAATTAAAGGATGTGTGAACCATAACGGATGAAGGAGGAAGTTCTGGACACTCACCCATGCTGGATAGACTTTGGACATTTATAATTGAGATTGTATGATGTAATCAGGAGGATTAATATATTAATTTTGAATCGCAAAGTTGAACACCAATAGACGAATAGAGTCACAACCCACGAGTATACGGCCGTTTACTACCAAACGGTATTGTTGTGATTTCTAAGGGAGAATCTGTAAATTTGTGTTATTATTTGTGTCGTTAAACTTTACCTGATTTCTTTTTCCTCTCTCAAATAAGCGAAGGAATAATTAAGGAAATTGAATTTACATTTTACATGTAAAAACCATAAATCAAAAAAAAAAATCATGTATTTTACAAAAATATGTAAAATATACTTAAAAAACGTGAAAACTCTCAAAAATAATTACATATTTAAAATGTTTAATACAAAAGTGTGTTTATAATTATAATTAGCATCATAAACTATAATTAAAAAGGTTATTGAAATCGTTAAGCATAGTTATTTTCAATTTTTAGTTATCTACATTAAGAAAACAATAATCATTTATCCTTATACAATGCCATCTATTAACAAGCTCCAAAATATGATAAAACCAATGTCTACTGGCATCTAGCTACATTTGAAGGGAACTAATTATAATTTGGCGTTGTCGTTATCTGTTAAAACAATCGTTAACTGAAGAATTATTTAACCAAACAATAATATTATTACATTTAATTTAGCTTAAACTCAAATGTAAAATTTCAAAATTATAAATATTTTCCAGTTTGCTTGTTGTTAGTTGTCAAGTAAACTATAAACCAACTCATCAATAAACTCATTCAATTTGTAAATATCTAAAATTTCAGGAAAAATCAAAATAATTTTTGATAAAATATGAAATATGACTTAGCGGTTGAATTAAATTTTTATTATTATTATTATTCATCAGTCAAATTGTTGTTTTTGACGGATAAGGAAAATCGTCTAGCAATTTCCGATGATTATTTGATTTTGTAAAAGATGGCGGAATTGTAACGCAAAGTAGTATCATACACATTTTATATACATTTTACATGTAAAAAAAAATGTAAAGCACATTTCGTAATATACGCGCCCAACTGTGAGCATTAGAACTACTATCAAGCAAATCATTGATATATAACAAACACAAAGTGGGCGATAAATCTGGCCCCTGAGAGACTCCGAAATTTATGTGAGTTATGTGAAGATTATGTCATTGATGGTCTCCCGTTTAGAACTGCGATATTTCGGTCTTTGACAAAACTTTTTATCTACTTGATGGTCATCGACTTCAAGCAAAAATCTATAAGTTCTCAAATGACATTCTCATAATAAACTTGGTCAAAAGCCTTGGATATATCCAAAGTTGCAACGCTTGTTATTCTTGGGCGTGACAATATTTGTTTGCGACATACGTACATTAATCTTGAATTGTTTTATTAATTTCTTGATAATTCACTAGCTAGTTAATTAATGCATTTCTCAAAAACGTTAGCGATTGCCAACACAATTAATATTGACCGGTAGGTTGAAGGATTTGTTTTTTCATAAGAATGTTGCAGAACTATTCATACTATCGCAATCTTCCAGGTATTCGAAAAATTACCTCGCTTTTAAGAAAGCATACAAATTTTAGTAAATATTGAATCAAAGTTACTGGCTAATTCCTTCAGTATCGAATAAGAATTCGGGAACACAATAAGCAATTGATTTTGGAATCACAATAAGCAATTGACGGACGCGTAACTCCATCAGGAAAAACTTAGGTCAAGTTTAAAGTGAAGTTGTTTGCCAGTAAGGCGGACTGCTAACCTGAATCCACCATCAGATTTCTTGTTGAGGGCTCACTTCGTTAACGCTGATTTATTTACTAGTGTTTAGTGTGGCCTTATATTTCTTCAAAAGAAAAAAATAGCTGAGCTTATATTCCTTGTTAACTGTTTTATTTTAACTGGCAGCTTTTTTTGAAAAAAATTTGAAATTTGAACGGACTCATGAAAAATTGGAAACGGCGTCATCTGTTTGATCGTTATAGAAACAATAGATTTCTCAAAGAGAGTGTTGAAAAATGATCGTAAACCATCGTAGTTAGCCTTCTTAAAGTTTTATGAGGCAAACCATTCTGCTTAGCGTCCATCACAATTTGTATGTTGGTGATTCAAACATTATTTATGATGGGCATTAAAGTCATCAACTAAAACTAATTCACAGTAGGGATATTGGTTGCAATTACCAACATATTTTTCTAACAAGCCATCGAATAAATTCATCCGTTTGATTGGAGGATCTATAGACAGTCTAAATGAGAAAATGAGTTTACTTGGAAGAGATATTCTAAACACGATAGTTGGTAGGGATATTCTAAGTACCACTCAGGCCTAGAGAAACTATTATAAACAGAGGTAAAGCTACATACAAAATTTCTAAAGAACTTTTTTTTATTGAAACCCCATAATACAAACTCCTTTTACGACTTAAATAATAAGCTTAGAATGTCCAACTCTTCGAATACTATATACATCTAGTATTTCTTTGACTTTTTATATTGTTTTTGTTTTAATTTTGTTTCCTTCAGATTATAACGGTAATTTTAAATTTGGTCAACCTAGAATCGGACGATGCCTCCATATTTTACTATAAAAATAAGCGTAAACATTTTATTACGTAAGTAAAGCTGTATATTACTTCTGTTTAAATTTATTTTTTTCTAAGGTCTTTGTAAAAATTTCGTGCTTCTGATGTAGAGCATACGGTATAGTAGCCTTTAACAAGCAAAGGTTGCAAATCGGATACTTGTTCGAACTGGTAGCGCTTGAAGATGTTAATGTGCGCCAATTTTTGTTAGTCACGAGGTACTCAGGTATTGGGCGTTCTCATTAGTTCATTCTTCAGAAATAAAAAAGGAATATAATATTGATCACGTGACCTAAGAACATTCCGAACGAAATTTAATAAAAAAACATAGAGAAAATAAACAGATTACTTTTTTGACAGCATCGATTTGTTTTTATTTTGGCTTTAATTGGATTGTACCTTGGCTTACTTGGTGAAAATTCTATATAAATAAAACAAGAAGCGAAACAAAAAATAGAATACGTAGAATGATTTAAAGTTTGTTTTATGTCTGTTTTGGAACGTTTAGAATATACAGAATGATTGGCAAAATTGTACAGTAAACAAATTGTTGCTTGCTATTATCAGTGATGTTTTTGTAGGGGCATTCTTGTAAATATTGAACTTACAAAATTGGGTTTCAGTTTTGAATGGCCATTTTCTTGCATGAAACGCCTGTATTTGCCGAAGTGGCTCTATAAGCTCTACCTTCTTGTTGTTATCGCATCTTACAGTATTTTTTCTTTTTTTTTTATATACACAAGTAGGGTTGCCAGACGTCCTGGTTTTCCGAGATTGTCCCGGTTTTGAGATCATTGTCCCGGTGTCCCGAAAGATGCCTTCGGGACGCTCAATTGTCCCGGTTTTTTTGCATTGCAATATTGCAAACAAAATTAAAAATTTTGGAGGACAACTGCCTCCAAAGTTTCGTTTATTTATCACACTTTTTCTATTTTTCGAATTAGCTTTCTTGTTCGATGGGTTTTAATATGAAAATTTTCCTGTTGGGTAGTTTGTTTTTGTTATGAATGACAGATGGTTAATTTTTGTTTTTGTTTAATTTAATCTGTGGCCGTCGTGGGAAAGTTACTTTTTTATTTACAATATTTAAAGCTATTAAAAAATTATTTAAAAATATGTGAGTTTATTACTTTTTATATTTATACTTGGTTTATTATTTTAATTTTTTATATAGTTACCCTAAAAATGCTAAAAGGAAAGTGTCAATTTCTACAAAAATATACAGAGCAATTTCCTTTTATTAAAAAAGGCAAATTTGACACAGAAGCGTTTTGCAAGCATTGTAATTCGAATTTTAGTATCAGTCAAGGTGGTTTTTGTCTGATATTAAAGATCATATCAATAGCCAGAAACACAAATCTGCAGTTGCATCTTCAAGCATGTGTAAAAAACCTTTGACGACATTTTCTGTAAAACGTGATAGTACCGATGAAGACAAGGTAATTGCTAACGAATTATGTTTTGCATATCATGTTGTAAAACATCACCAGTCTTTTAATTCAACGAATTGTGTTAACAAATTAATACCCAAGCTATTTAGTGATTGAAAATTAGCTGCAAAGTATTCAGCTGGTAGAACTAAAATAACAAAATTAATTACAAAAGTTCTTGCCCCACATACATTACAAATAATTTTGAATGAATTATCAATGTGTTCATTTTATAGTATTAGTACGGATGCCAGTAACCACAAAGCGGAAAAAATGTTCCCACTAGTTGTTCAATATTTTAATAAAAATGGAACTAATGTGAAACTTTTAAAATTGGAGAATTTAAAAGGTGAAACTTCAGAAATTATTTCAAATTTTTGTATCCAAATTTTAAAGGATCACAAAGTGGATTTAAAAAAATGTGTAGCATTTTGTGGAGACAATGCTAATGTCAATTTTGGTGGTGTAGCAAGATTAGGAAGAAACAATGTTTTCACAAAATTGAAGGACCAATTAGGTACCGATATGGGTTGATGAAGATATAGGTTGTCCTGCACATATTTTAAACAATACTATGCAAACATCTACTGGTCAATTATCTAGTGATATTGACTCAATCGTTTACAAAATATTCAACTATTTTTCAATATATACTGGTAGAACTGAACGTTTAAAAGAATTTTGTGAATTCGATTAATTGGAATACCAAGCAGTGCTTTCTTACTCAAAAACAAGATGGCTTTCGCTTTTGCCAGCAATAGAAAGAATTTTAAAGATATTTGAAGCCTTAAAATCGTATTTTTTATCAGAACCCGAAGAGAAACCACCAAAATCAATACTAGAATTTTTTAACAATTCTCTGAGTGAGGCATATCTTTGGTTTGTACATAGCCAAGCTAGCTCAGTTCATAATCAAATTTTAAAAATTTAGAGATGTTGTATGTCAGTTATTGAAATTTTAGATGTTTTAGAAGTAACTGTACAAATTGTAGAAGAAAAAGTGATTCAAAATTTTTACCAGCAAGTGTTAGGACAATTTTAAGAAAAAATGAAGAATCTGGTTTATCGAGTATGGTCGAAATTAAGCAGTTTCATAATGACACAATTCAATTTTATGAAACATTTGTTACTTATTTAAGCAAATGGATCACGCCATTAAAAAAGTATTCGGTGTTTTCATGGATGAATTTAAAAGAAAAGCCTGAACGGGAGACAGTATTAGAAACTTTTAACTACCTAAAAGAAAAAAATATAATTTTAAATGATGCGTTCCTATTCAACCAAATTCAAACCGTTTCAACCATAATGTCAGAAGAAAAAAATAGAGAAGGAAATGAATAGGCCCAGAAATTAACCACCGAAAAATGGAGTTTTATTTTGTCTAAAATGGAAACTGAATTTGCAGAACAATATATCGATATTTTTAAAATATGTGAATATTTATTTTGTATTCCTGGCCATAATGCGAATGTGGAGCGCATATTTTCCCTAATGGAAATTCAAAGGTCGGATGAAAGAAATCGGTTATTACCGGAGACTGTTGAAGCAATATTAAAATGCGTCGTTAATTTTACATTTAATTGTTACGAAATGCATGAATACATATTAAAAAATACAAATTTGTTAAAGGAGGGCAGATCAAGCCGTAAATATGATTAGGAGTGTTTTAATAATGTATTTCCGCTTTTGTATTTCCATTTTTGTATAAAAAATACTTAGTTCCTTTATTTTTGTGTTATTAATTTTAAGTTTTTTTTTATTTTATTGGCGTTTTTCAATTAATATTATATATTAAGTTTTTTTGTTACAACGAATTTTTTATGTTTTTGAATAAATTTTTATTTTCTTAAAAAAAAAATTATTGTCCCGGTTTGTCTTGGTGAAAATCTGGCAACCCTAGTTTAAGTTATAGTTTATTTATTTATTTAAGTTTATTTAAATATGTACAATTTCTTTGAAAAAATCAAAATATAGTATGTCTAAGTTACAATTAACTTTAACAAATATTTTTGTATACAATAAATAATTTTATACATATATATTGTTGGATGCAGTTCCCAGTGGATTCAGAATCCCTTAAGGCTGTATGCTACTGAAAAAACAAATTTCTTTTTTAATATCGTTCTTTAAATGTTTCTAAACTGGTTCATTTCTTTAATAAATATGAGTACCAAAATTTTATATGTTTCATTTATTAAACTTTACTTATATTGTATATATGTGTAAAATTAATTAATAAATTTACTATTTTTCTTTATTTCTGTTCTAAAAATTGCATATTATAATAAAATTAATAACCACTTATCTTGGACACAATTTTTATTTCGTGATTTGCCATCTAGCGACAGTAAATTTTTCAAAAAATAATCAGCATTGCTGCGTAAAAACAAATAAACTTATCGTTTGACGTAATTTTTGGATCGATAAGAATCGAAATTTTTATCATTTTTAAAGTAATTTTTCCATTTTCTACGTCATTTCAAGACTAATATTGATAATTCTGTATTAATAGCTCGATGTTTCTTAACAATGTTTTCTTAACACCTTGATGCAAAATTTTTTCGCTGTTTAGAAGTAAAATATTGAAAAAATAAATTTGTGCGTTCCAAAAAAAAACGATAAACTTTGAAACTTAACCGTAGACAAACTAAACATTTTATTGAGATAATCATGTATTAATCGCTCAATTATACGTCTATGTTCATAATAAACAAAGAATTAGGTCAATTGGTAATATTTTATGGTCAAAAACTGATTTTTAGTAAACATCGTTTTTAACAAGCTGAGTATCATACAGCCTTAAAGAGAATTGCATAAAACAATATTCAATTCTATACTCTACAAATAATAACATATTTCAAAGATACACTGTAAATAAAGACTACTATAATCTTGGCATCGATACCCATTTATATAATATATTTATTTATAATCGCTTTTAAAAAATGAACTACTCCTTTTTTAAAATTAACATAATTTTGCTGTTTTATTTCAACAGGGATTTCGTTATACATTTTAGGGCCTACGAAACTTATTCGTTTGCGACCATACTCATTAATAATAGTACAAGGTTTCAGATTATTTTAATTGCGCGTGAGATATTGGTGATTATACGGACTCAAATTAATATTACACAGGCTTAGAGAAGCATTTCTTATCCTATAGATGTACTTGACAGTCTGCATGAAATGTAAGACTTTTACCGGTAAAATGTTTTCAGCTTTTAGAGCGTATAAATCTTTCGATGAATACAGAGTTGGTAATTTATATATTGGTATAAACAACGAGGCCATAAGTAATTCTAGAGTGAATGAAGGCAAAGTATATGCATCACAGTATTTTCGTAGGTATATAATGAGAGGCCTTACGCGTAAAACCAATTATTGGTGGAACTTTTGAGCAGACCGTATCAATATGATGCTGCCAATTAAGAAGTATATAAGTTTCGACAAGCTCAATATTGACATTTGCTACAGCAAGACTAGGTAATGTAGGAAGAGGTTTACAGATTGAACGAAATACCATGTACATATTTAGTTTTAGCCAAATTCAAAGATAACATATTCTCATTAAGAAAATCAAGCAAGATATCAAGATCATGTGACATAAACTGCAGTCCGTCAATCGGATCTCTAACTTCATAAAACAGTGCTGAGTCATCAGCAAATAACCGATGTTTCCCTTTTAATGGGAGATTACCCATGTCATTTATAAATAATAAAAATAACATAGGGCCGAGTACACTGCCTTGAGGTACATCGGACTTAACCAAACTACACTTACTAGAAGCGCCATTGACAAAAACGAATTGTTTTCTATTCGAGAGATAACTTTTCATTATGTCATGAGATTTCCCTCTAAATCCATACCAACTCAATTTATCTAATAATAATCCATGGTCCACAGTATCAAACGCTTTCTTTAGATCTAAAAACAAAGCACATACATAGAACTTATCATTTATGGAACTATTAATCATATCAACTGTTTCAACTAAAGCAACATCAGTCCCTGAACATTTTCGGAAACCATACTGAAAATTATATAGTAAATTGTGAGTCTCTAAAAACGAATTAACCCGTAATGCTAACAATTTTTCTAACAGTTTATCTATAACAGATAACGTAGATATTGGTCTATAATTCGTTAATTTAGTTTTATCGCCACTTTTGAAGACTGGAATAACTTTTGATAAAATCTCCGAAAAATTATTGATATGTAATTTTAGGACATTACTATCGAGCAAATGTGGTCCCAGCTCCTTTCATGGATTCAAAATCAATAATTAAGTTAAATAATTCAACAGATGACGTTGGCTTTATAAATATAGTTTGGTTAACAACGTTATAAGTATTAAGGCCCCGATTCAAGATAACACGTGGTTGATTTTCAAAGCTAAGACACAAAAACATATGTTTTTTTTATCTAGTAGATGGAGCGTACAGTACCATTTTGAAATCTTCATCAAAATTGTAATATTCAAAAATTTTTCATTTTTTTATCTTTTGGAGACATGTGCATCGAAAATAAACATAAAACGAAAGAATGAAAAATGTTTTACAAATCCAAAATTCCAAATACCTAATGGTTTGGTTACAACAACAAACATATGTATATTTTGATTTTTGTTAATTTTCGGTTCTTTGATATATGTATTATGTATTTGATATATGTTCGGGTATTTGTTGTTTGTTTTTACAATATTACAATCATAATGAAATAATATCAATTTTTTATAAATAAATCTCGTAGTACGGAGTAGCAAAGTAAATGCGATGGTCACCTCAACTCAGGAACTGACCTCATTGAGCTGGATTTAACGTAATGATTTAAATTATTAATATTTCGGGTGAAAATGCACATACATAATTTTAGTCACACAAATATTTACAGACAGGTCTAAAGAGAGTGTTCGTATACCTTAGGGTGATAATAAAATGTTTTGCTCATTTGATGATTCCGCGAATGATTCAATTATTTGTATATCTATATCTATATAAATAAAACAAAGTCGTGTTAGTTACACCATTTATAACTCAAGAACGGCTGGACCGATTTTTATGATTTTTGTTTTGTTGGATTTGACTCCATTCCGAATAGCATAATAACTATTAAAACATTGGAAAAATTCACAAAAAAAAAAGTTATCAAGAAAATTCATTTTCTCATACATTTTGTATGGAATGGATTTTATGATGATATCTAGAGAATGGATTCACTTATTTCGATGATTTGTTTTTATTTTGTTTGTTCCAATACAGTGGTGGTTTAGGTAAAAAGAAAAGTCGGAAAAACTCAAAAGGGAAGCCCAACAATCTAATAAAAAAAAACCTTTTTTTATATGAATTTTGTAGGTGTAGTTTGTATGTGACGAGTGGTGCAGTGGTTAAAGCTTCGGCGCTTGGACCGCAAGGTACTGGTTACGAATCCGACTGGAGGCTACATGCACATTTCTACTTTATTTTATTTTTATCGTTTCCTCTGAACTTTTGCAATTTTGTCTCAACGAAGGACGAGCTCATCAACAAAGTGTTCCCAAACAATATTACTAACCACAAAAATCACAATTGGGTGAGTGAACGAGTAATTCTTGCGGCAAAGAACAAAAATGGGGATCACTTAAATTTCACAATTCAAAATCTAATCGTCGGTCCACTTCATTCCTTCAAATCTATCGACTGTGTGACAAACAAAGTCGAAGCAACCAACTGTCCAACTGAATTTTTAAACTCATTGGATCTGGCTGGCTTGCCCCCACACAATTTACAACTGAAAGTTGGTGTGTTGCCGGGAATCATCATGCTACGAAACCTAAATCAACTTAAACTATAAAACGGAACGCGTTTTATTTTGAGAAATCTCAAGGAAAGTTCAAAGGTGAGGAAGTTCTCATTCCGAGAATTCTAATTAACCCAACCGATATGCCACTCGAGTTTAAACGAATTCAATTTCCGATTCGTCTTGCATTCGCCATGACGATCAACAAATCACAAGGCACATCCTTGAGTGTTTGTGCCCTGAATCTAGAAAATGAATGTTTCTCTCACGGCCAATTGTACATAGCATGTTCACGTGTCGACATACCATCCGCTTTGTTCGATTCTCGCACCTGACAATAAAACAAAAAATGTCGTATATCACAAGATGTTTTACTGAAGGGAATCGACCCTATTGCAACCTACTCAGGAAATAGTTTAAAAGAAAGTAGTGCAACAATGCTACGCGAATCATTTCGAATTAATTCAATAAAACGAAATCCTTGCTGCCACGTGAATTACATTCATTTCAATGTAATTAAAATATATTTCATTTTGATTGAATTTAATTAATTTGGAGTATTCATTTTATCCGACCCGGAGGTCTCGGGTTCAATTCCCCGTAGTGACAAGGAAAAAATTGCATGGCTGGTTTAGGATCAATGAATTAATCACTCATTAGTCACTATCCGAAATGAAAATATGATTATTAAACCTCATTTAAGGCGGCCAAATCTCTTGATGGGGTATAGTGCCAGAGAGAGAGAGAGAGAGAGAGAGAGAGAGAGAGAGAGAGAGAGAGAAATTCATTTTATCTTAATAAAAAAACTCAATTTAATTAAGCTATAATAACTTTAAGCAACATTTATTGATTTTGAGGCGGTACGAAGTTCGCCGGGTCAGCTAGTATGTAATAAATAATATCTACTGGCCGCGTTAAATTGTTAACCCATACATCTCTTTTGTTGCTGGTTTTACACTTTTGTGTAGACTGGAAGTCTGGTAAATTTCATAAATTATTAAGTTCAGAAGTAGCAAATTTTAAAAACAATTCAAAGTGATATCAAGAGTATAAATGTCTTTCCAAAAATGTATATTGTTTGACTGTTGGTGGTGAAGGGATTTGGCATCCCCAACGATGTTATTTCAAATGTTACTGTTTATAACAAGGAGATGAGAGAAACCATAATCGAGTGAGTCTAGATCCCGCTCAACGTGATACAGCCATCGTGTATCAGTTCTTCCGTCAGTTCTACTTTCCATTGAATGAATTTTAACTTGCTGGCTCTTGAATTTATTGAATTTTCAATGACTCCAATTCAACATATCTACTTTTTCGAGATGGTTTCTTATCTCGTAACTCATACATAATTCCGAATTACGAATGAATCGTAATTTTCCATCAGCTCAAGTACAACAAGCCTCTGGATGTCTCTTAACCGTATACGGTTAGCGGGAATTAATAGCGACCACCGATGTAACCGCAGCGCAAAATGCAGATGTTAATTTTAGAATGCCTTCACAAATGTGTAAAAGACAAACCCGATTATTAAAAATCATGAGTTACACATCAAGTGAATGACGCGTTATAATAAAAATAACTTTACTCATTAGGAAGATTTGCGGTAATTGTTTGCAAATTACGAATCAACAAAACGCACCGGATCATTTAACAGTTTGTAAATGGCTTTTGGTTCATTTGTCGGTCGATCTGATGAGCTGGGAATTATAATGGCAAGGTGATTTGTTTCAGGAGAACAACGTTGCGAATTAAATGCCAGATGCCATTAACATATGCTAGTATCAGCTGCACTGGTCTATATTGAGCTCACATATGACGTATTATAAGAATAAATTAAAAAGTATTTGGCCGATAGTCGTCATGCAATTTTAAAGGTTGCCGAAACTTTATCTTTGCTGTATACCCTGAATTAAGAGTCCTTAGTAATTTGCACATACACATCAGATGCTGTCGCACGCCTATTGAAACTTTTAAATAAACTATAAATATGAAGATTTGGTCGGGTGTTACATACGTATGAATGAATTCCACATAAATTGGTACTCGTGGCTAAGATGCGCTCGCTATAAATAACTTTGCTACTACTACGGTTGTTAAGCCAACCTGTGTTAAACAAAGCTATTCCACGATAGATATTACAATTTAATCGATCTTTTTAATAAACAAATATGAATGTAACAAATTCAAAACGTCGAATGGAATTTGAAAATGCCTGGACCAATTTTGATCAAATTCAGTTTTATGGTGGGATTATAAGCCAATCTTAAATTAAACATAAGGTACTTAAATGGATTAGACTGGTTAGGCTGCACGAAAAATGACCATTTTTATTCATTAATAAACGTTTAGTGAATCCCACACTCCATTTTAAATTAAGATGACCATTCTTCGTAAGGAGCGAAATTCCAATCCATCCAAACTATCTCCATTGATCATCTCTTTGGCTTTTTTTATTCCAACATAATCTTCTGATATACTTTTTTAAGGGGTATGTGTTTATAATTATTCATCCAATTGAAACGGCATAATCTAATAATCGATAAGGCAAGTTTTTGGAGGCTTCTTAAATAACATACGGGTACAATGTTCGACAATGAAACCAAATAGCTAAGTTTTTTTCATCGTGTCATTAACGACAGAACATACAACAGCGCAGCTCTTGTATTATAAATCAAATTAGTTCGTTTCCGTTAAACCATCCAACAAATGAGCTTCACATCAGGGTTGTCAGCGATGAGAAAGTTCGATTACTTAGAATCGATGGTATATGAGCAAAATATAATCTCTATATTGCGCAAGAATCACCGCATGGTAAAATTACATAACCGAGTTACACACTATAACACCATCTTTCACTACGAATCTGTTGAAACGAACCAAATTTTTATGGAAATACGAACTGATTCGACTCTTTAGAATACTAGAGGATTGCTGAGGTAAGATAGCTTATGATAACCGATAGTTTATATAAGATCTATCCTCAAGTTTGCATTTTTTTGTCTGTCAGCTTTTAACAGCTCTTCTTGATTTATCTGTATTTTACTAATTTTATAGCAATAAATATTGACCCCCCTTGTATTCACAGCTGGTAATCTGGTAGTTGCTGTAATTGTTACATTTCCATAAGAGAATTTTGATTAGATTATGTTAATTGATTTTGACTCACCGTCGACGAGATTCTCAGTAATGGCTCCACTTAATGTTTGTACTCGACCTCATTCCAAGTTGATTGTCGACTTCTGATAGTTGGTCTCTTCAGTTTATGGACGGTTGAGGACCAGCATAAAATTAGAGATATAGAATTCGTCATTCATATGAACATTTAGCGAGGAATCAGATCGATCATGTACACGCCAACGTCGCCTAAATCAATGAGAAGCAATGGCATATGTAGATTGTACATTGAAACACGTCGATATTGTGGCCGTAATATTTCAGAACTGTTTTCCATTGCATCATTTATGAGACTTCGGCTTGTGTTAGGTTCCAAATTATTCCAATATGAATTTGATGAACGATTATTTGATTTTCTCTATAAATGGGACTTGCATGGATGACACACCAGGATTGAAGGATTATTGGCAAGTTCCGGAGAATTGAAGTTGCAAATTAAGAAGCCAATATCATTATTATTAATTCGCCATATTTAGAGTGTACCAAGACTAACGGTATTACAAATAACCAGATATAGGGGCAGGACATGATTGTAATAATTATAGAATTGACCCGGGTTCAGATGTTTAGTAGTCAGAGAAAATTTGTTATATGTATTTGTATAAAACTAGCTGTACGCAGCCCGCTTTGCGTATGGTTTCAAATGAAAGATTATTTTTATTTTTGGTAATATTAAATTAAAATGAAAAATGAAAACAAAAATATTTTAATTATATAAAAATTGATTAATTTGCTCCAATGCTATTTGGTATATACTACAACATTTCTTGTTGATAATTCAGGTGCAATCACATATATTGATGCCAGTTTTCCTACAAGTGAGCATCCACCATATGATTGACAGTGTCAGAAGCATGGATATTCCAAATTTAAACCACAAACTTCAAATGACTGACCTTGAGATTTGTTAATGGTCATATCAAAAGCTAGACGCATTGGGCATTGTATTCATTTAAAATTAAATATTTGACGGAATTATAGTAGGAATGCTTGGGATTAACTCTTCTTCTCCTTTGTATTTGCCAGCTAATATGGTTGCTCCAATTAAATTTGTCATTAATTTTTTAATAGCAAGTCGGCATTACAAAGTTTTGGTTGGTTAATATTTCGTATTAAAATGATTGGTACACCAATTTTTAATTGAAGAATATGTAGTAGTACTCCAGGCAAATCTAATGAATTTAAAAATTATGTAGGATAATTTACTACTTAGTCTTGATCTATAACACAATCAATTGGTTTGTATGCAAATGTTTCACCAACATTTTTACTTTGAATGGCAGTATTTATATCATTAACGTACTTGTTTTATGCTGTCAATATTGGTCGATAACTTATGATTTGATTTGATTATGATTTGAATTGTTATACAATATTTGGGTACACACTTTCAATTAATTTTACATTTGGGTGTTTTAAAAAACAAAACTTTTGTGGAAATGTAATTGCATCAGTTGCACTATCAATTTGAATTTTTCAATTTCCAATGTCTAATAATTGTTTTGGAAATGTTACAGCACATTCATTGTTTTGCAATTGAAAACGCATATTTGTTGTTAAATTTATATTTTTAAATGTTTCTCCAGAAATTATATGGTTTTAAACACGCGTTTAATTCACCAGCTGGAGTTGATCGGGTTATAACAGGTAGTGCCTGTCTAAAGTTACCTGATATTTATATTGTTGTACCATCAGATATCTGTTGGTAATTGCATAAATTTTGTAATGTTTTATCTAATGCTTCTAATAATTTATGATGTGCCATTGTGCATTATTGCAATACCTTTCCTGATGTTTTTGGAATGTTACATGTTGGACAAGTGTTGGACATATGACATCGCACAAGTGGTGCAGTGGTTAAAGCTTCGGCACTTGGACCGAGAGGTATTGGGTTCGAATCCCACCAGAGGCTGGATGCAAAGCGAATTTTCGTCATCGATTACGATCGGTGATGTTAATAAACACAACTAAGGCCCTCTGATGCAGTGCAGAATTCAGCGCCGACCCACTGTCCATATCAATATACAGGTTGACAAGGAGCTTGCAATGTGCAGGTGGTAAACTGAAGTTGAGTGAGTAGGTGAATAGGTGAATGGGTTAATTATGTGGCGTGAATGCGTGGTATCACAATAGACCAAAAATGGCTTAAGTGTCAACCAGTGAAACCTAACCTACATGTTGGTGTTTAAATTATTTGCATATTTAATGGGAGTTTTAGTACTGAATGGGGTCCGCCATCTAAAAATGTTCCTGCTATTCTTGAAGAAGCAATTGCTAATGCTATATGTTGATTTGCGATCTTATCAATGTAATTAAAAATTCGAAAAAGCTCCCATAGAAGCTGCCACTTCCATTGGCTCACGACCCGTAGAACATATATATATATATATATATATATATATATATATATATATATATATATATATATACATTTTTATTGAAATCGATGCTGTAGTTTTTGAGTTTATCGACCGAAAATGCTTCTACGGAAGCTGTAACTTCCGGTGGACCATTATCATGACTCATACAACTATACACCAATTTTTATCAAAATTGGTACAGCAGTTCTTAATGTCACAAACACACACGTCATTTTTATACATATATAGAGATTCTGGATATAAAATTTGATCGTTTTTTGAACGGCACAATGACCGGTAACTTAATCAAGAATTACAAATCCTAATTTATTTGATTTTTCTGATAGTTTGCTAGACTTTTTGGATCTGGCATCCCCGCCGTCAAATTCAATAGGTTTATGAAATCTGAGGTAGATTACGCAAACATTATGTCATTACATTATTTAAAGCATTTTGGATGTCGGTTATAAATGTGAGACATAAATTGTAATGATTGATCTGTTTGTTTTCATTAAAAATTGTCAAAACTAGTTTGAGTCGATAAACGTAAATCGTACTGAAGGCTGCCGCTGTGGGTTCAAAAACATTTTTAACTTTGTTATGTTGCGTCTAGCTCGTAGAGAACTTTCATGCGGCAGTGCCACATAAAAATTGTTTACGAGCTAAGTGCAACATAACAAAGTTAAAAATGTGTGATATATAATGTAATTGTTCTTGTAAATTATTGTTGTATGCAATTGTTGTTGTACCACCGTTTTGAGATCACACACTTTTAACTTTGTTATTTTGCACCTAGCTCGTAGTTCGTAGACAATTTTCATTCGGTAGCCTTCAGTCTGCTTACATAATTAACTTCCTAGTATACATCTTGAATATACCGAAAAAAAAATATGAGCTTGAGATGTAATTTTAAACAACAAATGATCAGATCTGCTTGTATAAAATTATGTATCGCGATTTACGAGATGTAATCAAGGTAAACAAAATAAAATCAATTCTGCGTGAAAATTTCTACAAATGAATTTATTATCCTAACTCACTAAATCAACAACAACAACAACACATAGTTTATTTTTCAATCTCATTTCAATCTCTTTTTGTGTTTATCATTATAATCTATAGTTTTAAGACATTCATACTACTCCAAATTTACACACATCTATACAGAATTGTTACGTACATATAGTTATGATGCATTCATATTTCTGTAAAATACTTATCTTTTCATTCTCTAGTAAATAAAATACAAACACATTATTGTATTTATAAAGATTGAAAGAAAATCATCTCAATTTCATACACACCACTACGAAATATTGTTAGTTTCACAGCTGTACATCGATAACGTCCTTTTGCTTTTATCTTCCATATACATTCATATGTACGTAAATAGATATACATCGAAACATTTGAAAACAATACTGAGTTTTATTACTGTGCGTGGAAGCTAGCGACATCTGTTGTATTCTGGTAAAACTAATTAGGAATAAAATCAATAAATTTTACAGATTGGTTCTTTACTTTGCTTTCTTTTTTTTACCAAAGGAATTTCGTTTTTTGCTAATTTTTCGGTTAATACTTCAAATTTAGCAAAACGCCACCGTCAATCGTCTCAGATTTTTTTTCTGCGTCTTTTGATATATCACAATCTAAGTTTTGTTGACTAATAACGTCGCAATGGTACCAAAACTTTTGCGATTTTTTTGAATATTGTTCGCTTTGTAATGCCATAGCGGAAAATCTAGAGGGAAAAATGAAAAAAGCCACCGTCAATTTTCCTAAAAAACTTCAATTAAAATTTTAAGATATAAATGTTGGCGATCGGTTGGTTAGTTTTTACGCAATGGTACCACGAAAAGTCGTGTTTTTGCAAAATACGTGAATCGGGGCCTTAAATTTAAAAATATTTTTGGAACTATTAATCTGACCAGTCAAATCTTCCCCAACATTCGCAAAGAAATTGTTGAATTAAGATGCAATTCTGTGTCCGTCAGATATACTTTCCCCACCACTATTAATAACAAGGTTATGATTGTTGCTATTAGTTCTATACCCAGTAAAGAATTTATATTGAACCACAAATCACGTTGGTTAGGAACACCCCCAAAAACCTTTCAAAATATCTCTTTTTGGCATAATACTTTTCACGTTTAATCACCTTATCCATTTCTAGAAGTCTTTGGTTATAATCGCTTACATTTTGGTTTGCTGCTGAACTATTATGGAGTTGCCGCTTACATTTCTTTAGAATTAATTCCTTTTTATTAATTAATTGCCATAAATCGTACGTGATCCAAGGCAATACGAATTTTTTAAATTTAACTGTTTTTTTAATAATGTGTGTGTATTTGATAATTAGTTCTATATATTTTCTTTGTAATGTCAGACAAAATTACATCAGGTTCAAAACAATTTACATCCAGACTTGTCAAATAGTTGTCAAAATCAGCATTTACTCGATTATAATCAATTATTTTCTTTTCTAAAAGTTTATTAATTCTTTTGATATTATACGAGAAGTGTGAAGCAATAAAGTTGTGATCGCTAATATCAGAGAGTATAGTTGAATTCACAACCTTCTGCAATCCATTATTACACTTTTTATGAATAACTAATTCTAAGTCTCTAAACAAAATATCAACATTCGAGTCAGGTGGGCGATAAAACACAGTGACATAATTTCGTGAAAACCCGTTAAGTTTTATTTGTATAAACTGAAATTCAAAATAGATTCGTCGGTTCTGATTATATCGAAGTTTACATCATTCCTAATATACATCACAATACCACCATCGATTCTATCATCTCTGCACAAAAAAACACTTCTGGAACCATTTATATTATAAAAATTTACATTTTGGGTTTTAATCCAAGTCTCACGAACAATAATTATATGAAAATCAGAATTAAGATTTTCAATGAATTCGAGAATCGAGTGAAATTTATCAAAGTTATTCATACTACAGGCATTAAACTGTATAACGCGTTTTTCCTAATCAGAGCTTTTGATCGTATTGATAATATATTCATTATAGTCGGACCCGCAAAGAAAGTTGTACTGAAGATTTATACAATTATCACTAAATATATTATCTAGGTTATAGCTAGCCATTACAATAAATAACAATAATAATATTACACTCAAATATTGAAGAAATATTCATCATCAAAGTACACTCAAATAAATTGTAATGATATACAAAAAAAAAATATTGTTACGGTGACTCCTAGAATAGAATAGAATAAGTTAATTTCATTAATTGTTCAATTACATTAATAATTTATAAACAACATTTAGGCGTCATTTCTATACTAACATATTTGCTGCGCATTTTGGATTATTCTAGAAACAAATATTTTGGTATATAAAGGCGCGCGTTGACGTGGAATGCTGAGTATTATTTTAAACGTGATACAGTGAAGGTTAAATAGACAGATTATTAAAGTGATTATTAAAGCGATTATTAAAGTGATAATTAAAAAGTGTGTTATAATTATAATAATTAATTGTGAATTTTGTGTTGTATAATAAATTGTGTTGTGTAAATAAATTGTGTGAGTTCAAATTTGAAGCAGTGTATTTATTCACAATCCAGTGATTCGAACCTTGATTGACAAGGCAAAATCGTAACAATATTGTAGTAGAGAACAAAACCAATTATCAATATGTTCAATATTTGTAAGGTTCTATTTATAATATAGCGCCTAAAAGTATATGTATTGTTACTTGAGAAGATAAAACTACACAAACTGAATGAAACCAAAAATTTGACGTTATACGTCATGAAACTAAATGACAAAAAATCAAAACAAAAATCTGTAAATAAGTCTGTATGGATATGAATAAAAATTATGTAAAAGGTAAGTTTCAAAAAATATATAAATATGAAAAGTTAATATTTAAAAAAATAACTTAAAAAATACTTAATTTATGATTTATAATTGGAATTTCCGGAATTATCGGCCTGGATGCTGGGTTGCGCTGAAGATGTAGAATTGGAACAGCTTTTGATGATGTGATTGATCTCATTGAAAGAATGTATATGATGTACTTTGGAATCAGCCGATTTACGCAAGTAAATTTTGTTCTCATTACACCATAAAAATTGAAATCCATACTTATGTTTAATACTTTTAGCTTCGCTATATAATTTAGCTTGATGTTTCGTGAGATGGTGCATAATAATAATCGGGCAATTGGAATAGTTGTTGCCAGCCGGATACTGAAGACAAATTGATTTTCGTTTTTTATTAAATGTTGTTAATATTTTAGATTTTAATTCTGGTGATTTTAACGTGACAATATACGAGTTTTTTAGTTGTGAATTAGATGAGTTATTGTGAGATATATGTCTAACTGCCATAACATCTTCATTAGAAATGTATACTCCAATTTTGTCAACAACTTCAGTTATTGAATTAAATATCTCACTATCATTTCCGGATGGTAGACCAACAATAACAATATTTCTTTTATTTAAATCCTGATTTGCATGATCAAGTTGAGCCTCCATGTAGTAAATTTTTTGCTCCTGTGCCTCATATTTGGTCTCTAAAGAAATTTTTTCCATTCAGGCCTTGATTTTCGTTCGATAAACGGGTAAAAGTTTCTCTTATATCATCCATTGAATTACACAGGAAACTGAGGGAATTTTTGAACGATTCAAACTGATGCTGCATACTTCTCAGAATTTGTATAACTTCACAGAGTGTTGGATTATCTGAGCTCAATTTCACAACTATTTCGTCATCACCACTATCAAGAATAGAATTATTGGCACTGGTACGGCAATCAGGACACACCCATGTAGGGACCAGGAACCAGTTTTGATCAGAAATTTTCGCATATTTTGTGTGAAAGATATTATGGCAAGTCACACATTTTACACCAGAAAACCTTCCTCTGGAGATATATTTTTTACACTTGTCACAATTTCCACTCATGATAAACGAAAGTCAATTTTAGGCGGCAAAATGATTTCAGGTCACTTATGATTTTATAAAATTATTTTGTTATATTTATTACTTGAAAGTAGATGTTAATATTTATTATATAGTATCAGATCATAACAAATAATGTGTATTATATTATGTACAACTTAAAAAAAATACTATGAAATTGTTAAAATTATTTATTTATTTATTTTATTTCCTTTAAATCAATACAAAAGACAAACATACTTAATTACATATCAGATCATTTTTGAGTATACTTAAGAATAATTAACAAACAAATAATAAATTATAATAATATAATATAAAATATAATAATACTTAACGCTAAGTAGTATTCATACCAACAAAAATTATATTTGTATCGCATAAAGAGGAAATTAGGAAGTTCTTGTGACCGACTAAACGATCAATTTTTAGAACTACCTGCTCCTAATTAAAAACTTAAAAATTAAATATATTTGATGAGGGGCGTCAAATATAAAATAAAAATTATACTAATTAAATTATATTAACATAAAAATCCGAAATAAACAAAATTGTGTAATACATTAATAAAAATAATAATAAACGAAATTACTTCATTACTTTGAATAAAAGTTCGGAATCATCCAACTCTATTAACCAAGTGCGCAAGGACTTTAAGAACGGATTGATATTATTCATACTTTTTATATTATTTGGTAGTACACATAAAATCGCCTGAAGAATTCTTTCTTTGAAGCAGGAACCACACAATATTTATTTCTTAATGGATACAATGATTCTTTAAAATGACGATTTCCGCTTCGAATAAAAAATAATTTTAGCACCTTAAAAATGTATAAATTCCTTATTGTTAGAATATTCGCTTTCCTAAATAATGGTTTGCTTGACATGTGTCTTGATGCATTATATAGATTTCGTAAAATAAACTTTTGGGATACATGCAGTCGCTTTAAATTACTATAATATATTCCTCCCCAACAATTAATTCCATAACTAAGTCGAGATTGAACTAAGGAGTAATACAAATTTTTAAGAAGAGTCTGTGGACATAGTGGCTTTAATCTAAAAAGAATACGATTTGTAAGAAATAAATGGTTTTGTAAGATGTTGATATGCATTTTAAAATTTAGGTTCTTGTCTAAAGTTATTCCTAAATATTTGAAGGAATCAACATAATCAATTTTTACACATGAGCTGGAACAATTATTATCAGTGAGTTTAATATTAGAATTATTTTGACACGTTGTTGCATGTGAGTATATAAAATTAGAATTTCTATCAAGTAAATTATTTGTTATTTGGAATTGAATTATTTTAGATTTATCACTCACGATCATAAATTGATCATCAAACCAAGCTCGTAAAATTCTCAAATCATGAGTTATTTTCACAGATAAACTTAAACTACTAGTACCACTATATATCAGTGCAACGTTATCTGCAAACGCTACTTTATCAGCATATAGAAGTTCAAGAAATGAGTTAATGTAAATGAGGAATAGTAGTGGCCCTAGAACAGAGCCTTGAGGCATGCCACATTGAACATGTTCAATGTTACTCAAATTTCCATTGATATTACATACTTGAATTCTATCTTCTAAATAAGATCGAAACCAACGATTAGTAACTTCGCGGATTCCGATTGAGGATAATTTAGCAATTAATAAATTGTGATCTACCGTATCAAATGCTTTTTTAACATCAATAAACAAGCAATTAACAACACAGCCTTCATTTAAAGTTTTGTAAGTAGAGGTAAGTAATACCATTAGTGCATTCTCAGTACTAAGTCCTTCTCGAAAGCCATATTGATGTTGAGAAATAAAATTTATTTTATTTAAATAAGACGAGCTTTAACACACTTCTCTAGAATTTTTGAATAAAACTGATAATAGTGATATAGGTCGATAGCTAGAAACTAAATTAGCATCACCACCTTTAAACAACGGTATTATTACAGCTTTTTTAAGTGCTGCTGGAAATTTCCCTTGAATAAAACTATTATTGAAAATGTGAACCAATGAAAAACATAAGATGTAACCAAATTTCATTATCACAAGCGAGCTTATGCCATCACTGCTTGATGCAACTTTATTTTTGGGCGTAGATATAATAGTACAGATTTCATAAATATCAGTAGGGAAAAAGAAGAAATCGACTCATTATATTCATCATAATTTATGTAATTTGTGCAACTATTAAAACTAATTGATGTTTTTAAAGCCTTACCTATATTCGCGAAATATTGATTAAACTGATTAGCAATCACAACACTATCAGTAAGAATTGTATTACTGTCTCCAATGATACTATTTATTGTGTTAGATTTACGACGTTTTCCTAGTAAGTCATTCAGTAAATTCCATTGCTTTTTTGGTCAAAACTTACAGCCTCAAATTTTTGAATATAATAACGTTTTCTAGCAGTTTCGCAATCTAATTTGATTTGTTTCGAAAGAGTTTTTACTTTACTTTTTAGATTAGAGTTATTAGGATTTTTCTTACAAATTTTAGATAAAGCATTTTTACGGCGAATTTTACCTAATAGAACAGTATTTATCAATGGATTAGCATAGTTTGACTTATAACTTATCACAGAGGAAGTCGTGTAGGTTGCCACATGTTTAGATAACCTTGATAACCTTGAAAAAATTTGAAAAATTAAATTAAATTTAACTTTTTCAATTCCTCCTCTATTTTGTGAAATAAGACATTCAACTCATGTGCGAATGCCGTTTGCTCCAAGGTTGGCCATTTCATAAATCTTTCGTTTAAATTTTCGACCAAAACCGAAAGCATAGTTACTGGCCTATTAAGATCCTTCAAGGCGTCCCTATTGGCTTCCATGTGGGACACTGATTCTTTTAAAATTGTTTCAATCGCGCTTACATTACTAGATTCGCTAGCCTGTTTGGTCCGGTTTCGTCGAGTAGTTGTTGGACCCGAATTAGATGGGCCAGGCACCGGTTCGGTTGAAATATTTTCAGGTTCGTAAATTATTTCAATGTCCGCGGATATCGGTTCGCCTATTTCATTTGGTTCTACTTCTTCCACGACATTGCTGATTGTATCAAAGAAAGTTTGATACACTTCAGGTGTAGCTGTTGAATAACTGCTTTCCGTTGGCCTTTAAATAAAAAAACAAATATCGAATTAGTAAAATTTTTTTAAATGGGATCGATAAGCTATTTTGTACTAATAAACATATAAATATATATATATATATATATATATATAATATATATATATATATATATATATATATATATATATATATATATATATATATATATATATATATACAATATATATATATATATATATATATATATATATATATATATATATATATATAAAATTAAATATTATAGAATATTTGGGGCTTACTCAGTGATAATTTGATCTTTGATGAAGTCCATTTCTCGAATCAACCACGAATCACGGCTGTTTGGTGGTCGTCCATCGCTACCGCTCCGGGCAGGCTTCATCAGGCGGACATATTTTGCTCGAAGTATCTTCCACATTTTCATGGCCTCGTCGGATGGTATGTCCATTGCCATGCCAATGTGGGTCCACGTTAACCGCTTTAGCGGATTATTTTTATAATTTACGTGACCAATTTGATATAAAAATTCCCGGCCTTCCATCCGTACTTCCTCGATCAACTTGATCGCTCTCCTCTCGTTCATTTTATTCATTTTGAAGAACAGTCGATAGTTTTAAATACTTCTTACTTTTTACTCAAAACTTATCACACAAAAATTAATATTATTTTTAATTTAAATAAGCACTATTATCTTAATATGTATACGCACGACAAAATTAAAACACCAAATGCCGATAATGAAAATGGCGCGTGTTTTGTTTGTTTGTTTTTCATATTGACGTGAGTCATATAGAAATGTCAGCAGAACAGCAAAATTATCCTTTTTCAACATACCCACACAATTGTGTGGGTTAGATAAAATAATCATGTCAAACATTTATTTCTGTATGTGTTTTGAACCAACTTACACATGTGTGTATACCTTACACCTAATTGTGTTGGTTGTACTTCAAATCAAGCGAAATTTTTTATCAAAAAGCCGTTACATACCGTTTTTTACTTACACATTTGTGTGGTTTGGACTTACATTCAGCCATTTTTTTGTGTAGAAAAAGGGATATAATGAGCGTCATTGTGCTCATAATTTGTTTTTTGTTTTTTCTATGTTGGATGCTTGCGATCAAAAATTTGCCCAAAGATAAAAATATTTCATCTCAGGCGGGGAAATTCCAACGATTTGATTGGCTTGATTCGCGAATCATTTTTTGATCACGTACGTGAACCCGCGTTTAAAGTTATATTTTCTGTAATTAGAGTATCAACTTTCTCTACCGAGTGCTTCGACCAATCGAGTTTCCTTTCTATATTAGTATTGTGAGCAGAAAATATCGATTACATTTCACCCAAATCCGCACAAATGTTTTCGAGAGTATTACTCTCTATGGGCTTTGATGAAGTGGCAGGACAATCGTCATTTGTTCTAAACGATTTTTGCTTATCCACACATGAAGAATAATTCCAAATTTTTTTATTAAATTTTATATAATCCATGTCGGATTCTTGCAAATTGACGCAAGCCGAATGAAAGCTTTCTTTACAAGTACCACAATTTATTGAAATTGTACAGTCACGTTTGATTTGAATGTTACAAACTGAACAAAACATTGTTGTTTTTGTAATGAAATATGATGATTAATTAAATAATACGTTTTTAATTTTTATGCTATATTACAGTTACTACTATGTAAGGTAAATTTCGTTTTTCGATAAATTGTAATTTTAACTTTGGATTTTCTTTTACTTGATGTTGACCCCTCAACAAACAAAGTGTAACTGATTTATTTATTAATTATATATATATATATATATATATATATATATGTATATATAAATATATATATATATATATATATATATATATATATATATATATATATATATATATATAAATATATATATATATATATATATATATATATATATATATATATATATATATAAATATATATATATATATATATATATATATATATATATATATATATATATATATATATATATATATATATATATATATATATATATTATAGCTTAAGGTTATATTTTGTGAACTGATCACTTTGACAGTAGAATACAGAATAAATTTAGATTTAGATTTAATTTGGAAAAACACCAGTGCGATAATTGACCTACCTTTTGAATATCTAGGCCAGTATACTTAAAATAAAAATATGATGTTGTTGATGTTGTTATTGATATTTTTAGTAAATTGAGCAAAATTCACATAGACTGTGTGAAAAATCTGAAAACAATTTAATCTGATTTGATGATGTTTATTGATTTTAAATAGTATTATCCTCTAAAAAAAACTCTAAAGCTTTACTCTTGTTTGGCTCAAACATAAAATTTTTTTAACGACGCGTCAAGATTAATATACGTCAACAGAGTTCATGGATGTGTATATACCTAATTTTCAATATTAGATAATAAAACACCATACAAAAGCTCTGCAGATATATGTAGATACTGTACATGTACGTGTGTATGTACTTGTCTATATGTTTACATCGATCTTCCAGTAAATCTTAGCTATTGTAAGTTTTATCTATTGTTTTACGTGACTGATAGGACAAATATAATCTTCTTTTGCAATAGATAACGTTTTTTATGGCATATTGCATCCCTACTTGAAATATATTGCAGAATAGCTGTATGGTAACGAGCATAATATTTATGTTCTCGTACTGTCTGTTCTTCTGTTAAACAGCGATTTGTGTGTGTACATGTTTGTGTGTTATAAAAGTGCCAAATGTGTGTTTTATGGATTTCTAATCATTTTTATTAAATTTTTATAAATAATTAAAATAAAATGTTAGATACATCTTACCTCTATGTAGCATAGCTGCTCATTAATATTCGATAGGTAGAAATCAATAAGATTTATGTTTGTGATGTTGTATGGGTTTTTAAGTTAGATTAATAAATGAACTTTCTTGTCAAAACATGTAGACATAAATTGCATTTCAGTTAATGATTGTTGTTGTTTACGATATGAGTTTTAACGTATGTATTTCAAATATTTTATGTTTCGTGCTTTGGTTTGAATAATAATTTTAGCATTATTATGTAAGTTATCGAGTAGTAACGAATGGTTCGTTCCATATTTTCTTTCGCCGTGGTTTTTATAAATTTACAACTTTATTCAACACTTCTTGTTTGTTTTTGCAGTACAAAATTTTGGGTTATGAGCGTCAATGGGTTATTGTTGTTTGTGTTAATATTGTCGTTACCCAATATGAAATGAATTAACCGAAAGTATAAATCAGTAACCGCGAGCTACATTGTTAATCCTTGATTGTATGTCAATAGCTAATTTGTAGTTATATAGTAAATGTGTAGACATCGAACAAAAAAAGTTGTAATTACGGGATTATCGGGAAGACAAACAATTTTTTTTTTGTGAAGATGGATGGACATTTTTTGGTTTGGAGTGGCGCAGTCGGTATTTTAAGTAACAACGCGAATAAACAATAATTAAAGTCTAATTAATTAATAATAATCAGTATAACAAAATTAATAAAATAAAAATAATATTTTAAAGTTTAAAAATTAAACAAAATTAACTAAAATACTAATCTATTTAATAACTAGCTAAATCTAATTGTGTTAAAGTAAAATAAAAACATGTGTGAATAAAATGCGTATGTAAAAACCTAAAACTGGAATTAAACTTATGTGCCTATGTGTGTGTTGTACCTATGTGCTGTAAACCACAAAATGCTCACCCTCATTGACTTGATGATAGACTAGTTAACTTAAAAAATCGGAAGTCGAAAGCGTATGCCAAAATGTTGAAAAACGGATTAAAAGCAGACAAAACTACGTTTCTACAACATAGTAGGTTAGGTTAGGTTAGGTTAGAGTGGCTGCTATCGCACACTTAGGTCAATAGTGGCCCATTGTGATACCACTGGATCGAATCTCCCCTTTACTCCTGCTGAAACCATCCAGAGCTACTTATGTAGCGTAAAATATCTCGCATTCCACAGCCCGCGAGTTCCGAAAGGCTGTCCATACCGTACACACCTAAATACTTATTCCTTCTGTATGCTAGTGACGGATACGAGCATAGAAAGTGATCTAACGTCTCTTCCTCCTCTTCGTCTAAACAACTTCTACAAAAGTCATTCGTCTGTAGACCCAGCCTTCTTGCATGTTCCCCAAAAAGGTCAGTATCCCTATGACCAATCCTACCTCTCGTTTTCCCAGAGATACTAGTGCTTTGGAGCGCCGCAAGGCCAGTTTTGGCCAAAACTGCTTTGTTACTCTGCACGTGAGGGTGTTGGTCCACCTCTCGTTTGTCAAGACGATTGCCTTTTTACTGAGCGCCGATTTAAGCGCTGCTATAGGCCTCCCCAGACCTGCCCTTTCCGGCTGCATCTGGAGAGTCGTACCGTACCTAGCTAGTTCGTCCGCCCTGCAGTTTCCCGTGATGTCCGAGACCAGGGACCCAGATTATCTGGATACTGAAATACTCGCTCAACTCATTAAGAGATGATCAGCAATCCAGCGCCACCCGTGACTTCAGACAAACCGCCTCTAGCAACCTGCCCGCCGCCTGACTGTCCACATAAATCGCGATATCCCTAACGAATACCACGTTATGCTTCAACCATGTCCCGACTTCGCATATCACCATCACTTCAGCCTGGTACACGCTGCAGTAGTCAGGGAGGCGAACGGAAATATTAACATTAAGCTTCTCACAGAAAACTCCGGCTCCTACCTTGCCGTCTAGCTTAGAACCGTCCGTGAAAAATTGCAGTGCTTCGTTTTTCAGTATTGATCCGTTCCTCCAGGATTCTCTCGAAGGACAGGTGGTTCGGAAAACTTTATCGAAGCACAACGTTGGTTTAATATAATCTAGATTCACCAGTTCTTCCCTTAGCGATCTAACAATCGTCGAGTGTCCCGCTTGAACACACTTCCACTGAGAGATAGCCGAGAGTCTCGTAGCCACATTGGCTGCCATCTGCTTATCGAAAAAATCGATTGGAATAAGGTGGAACATAACCTCTAAAGCGCGTGTAGGTGTTGACCTAAGCGCCCCGCTTATAATCATGCAGGTCGTTCTTTGCACCTTCTCCATCATCTTCCCATATGTTACCTTCTCCAGAGCTGGCCACCACACACCCACCCCGTACATCAGCACAGGTCTTCCCACTGCGGTATAGAGCCAGTGTACCAGCTCGGGTTTTAGACCCCATGTCTTCCCTATGGCGTTCTTACGGATAAATGGCTACATTAACCTTATTCACCCTTTCTACAATGTTAGGCTTCCAGTTTAGCTTACTGTCCAGAAATCTCGCTCTGTCAGCAAAAGCCAGTCTAATGCCGTTCACGGTAAGAGGACTAAATACCGGAATTTTATATTTCTTAGTAAATAATACCAGCTCTGTCTTGGAGGGGTTGATCCCTAATCCACATTTGCTGGCCCATTTCGTAACGATCAGAAGTGCATTCTGCATAACATTCCTAATCGTATACAGATATTTGCCTGAGACAGCTATCGCTACATCATCCGCAAACGCTACAACACCTATCCCCTCTCCCTCCAGTTCCAAGAGCAATCCATTCATCACAACACTCCAAAGAAAGGGGGACATTACACCACCTTGCGGGGTTTCTCTAACCACCCGCCTTCTAATGGTGGTCTCCCCCAGTTTCGAGGTAATAATCCTGCTTACCAGCATCTGATTTATCAACCTACATGTGGGGTAGTCCACGTTCAAAAATAGCAATCCTTCCATGATCGCCTCCGTTTTAACATTATTAAAGGCACCCTCAATGTCGAGAAATGCTACCATACAGAACTCTTGCGAGTAAATTGACTTCTCAATCATGCGTACCAGATCGTGCAGAGCTGTGTCTACCGACTTCCCTTTATAGTACGAATGCTGCGACATTGCCCAACTCCTGGGCTCAATTTGTGTCCGAATACCTATGTCTACCAACCTTTCCAAGGTTTTCAACAGAAAGGATGATAGACAACATAGTAATGAATTTGAAATTTAATTGAAATCAAAATACAGGTCGTATCTTGATCAAATTCAAGACAAAATCAAAGTAAATCCAAAACAATTTTGGAAATACTTTAGGAATAAATGCGAAGTTGAAGGATACCCTGCTAATATGACATACAACAATACCTACTCTTCGGACGACAAAGATATAGCTAACATGTTCGCGTCATTTTTTCAATCAGTCTATAGACCAAGCGTTACTAGTGGATTGTACAAACAACCCAGCAACAACAGCACATCAATAACTCCTCTTATTATTTTTGAGGACAACATTTTATCGGCTTTACGGGGGGCTTGGAGATGGTTGCGGTCTTGACGATATACCCTCTTCTATTCTGAAAGAGTACGCTGAAATTTTAGCAATTCCATTATGTTATCTATTCAATCATTCCTTAAGCACCGGCGTGTTTTCGAAAAATGGATAATTTCAAAAATTACTCCAATTTGGGGTAAACGTGATGATATCTCATGCTACAGAGGTATATCAACTTCATCATCAATTCCGAAATTATTTGAGTTATTATTATGCAACAGTTTTAAATCCACAATTGCACGTCATATATCAATAAACCAGCATGGGTTTATGCCTGGCCGATCCACATCGACTAATCTGGTTGAATTCACCAGTAAACTAATTAACGAGATAGAAAAACATCGTCAAGTTGATGTAGCGTACACGGATTTTAGTAAGGCATTTGATTCTATCTGTTATCATAAAGCACTCCAGATTTTATTCAATTTTGGGTTCTCTCTCGATTACATAAATTGGTTTAAGTCATATCTATCAAACCGGCGACAATTTGTTAAAATGGGAAATGAGAAATCAAACGTTATTAAAGTTACATCTGGTGTTCCCCAAGGATCACACCTCGGGCCTTGGATTTTTATTGTTTTCATAGACCGAATAACCGAGATAATCAAAAACTCAGACGTGCTCATATTTGCAGATGATGTGAAAATTTTTCGTACTATTAATGGATATTTAGATACGGAGAAACTTCAAGAAGACTTAGATAGATTAAGTGAGTGGTGTGATCGAAACTCACTATACTTAAATATCAAGAAATGCAAAGTCATGTCTTTCCATCGCAAAAGAAATCCGGTAATTACTTCATACAAAGCCAACAACGAAGTACTGCAAAGAGTCAATGAGATTATAGACTTAGGTGTTACATTTGTCAAAAACGCCACTTTCAATAGGCATTTTGAAAATTGTATTGCGAAAGCGAATGCCATGGTTCGGATTTGTTAAAAGATGGACAAGTGAATTTAAGGATGTTCAAACCTTATGTTCACTCTATTTCGCTTATGTTCGATCTCAACTGGAATACGCTGTAACTTGTCTGGAATCCATACTATTCTGTGCACATAAAAAGAATTAACAGCATTCAAAAGAAGTTCCTGATTTTTTTGTTAAAGAAAAGTGACTGGGATTACGACCACAACTTACTATTCCATGAAAATGTGGTTCGCTTACCTCCATACCCAACAAGATGCACGGATTACAAAATATGCACACTTGAAAATAGACGACTTCTCTTGGGCGCGGCTTTTATTGGTAACGTTTTGCTTGGTCACGTTGATTCAGCTTACATATTGGAAAACATATCAATTCACGTGCCATGCGGAACATTTCGAAACCATGAATTTTTAGCACTTAAACACCATTCCACCAAATATGGAGAAAACAACCCCATTAATAGGATGTCTAAATCATGTAACATACTCGACGACCTATTTGACTTCAATTTATCAAAGGACAACTTCAAAAATATCCTGAAGGACTATTTTTTAAAATTTTAAATGTTTAAACCAAAATTTGGTTTGTATTTTTTTCGGTTTTAAAGTTTTTTGTTGTTTTAATATAATTTTTGTTTAAACTACTGTGCATAATCTGAAATCATACATGTATATTACAAAATAGATTTCTTTAAATAAATAAATAAATACATAAATAAATAAACCGTGTGTTATAATAATGTAACAAAGGGGGGACATTCCCGTCAGAATAAAATATTTTTTGTTGATGATTGAATTCATTTATTTTTGATTTCATAATTCAATATTTGTGTCATTAATTATTTAAAATGAGATAATTTTTTTTAAAAGTGGGAGATGCCACGGGGTAAGTAAGTTTCACGACATGTGATCCCTTTTCATTTGGATTGGGTTGGCTTTCTTTGATCTTCAATGTGTATTTCTTGTTATATGCTTCTTATGTTCTTTTTTCTAATTTTTATTTATTTTATACGGTCATAACTGATCGTCACAAGTTTCGGAAACTCCGCCCCTACAGCTCCATAGCCTTAGCGGGCGTAATTATCCGTTCAACCGAAACCGCTATGACGATAAAAAAATTTCTGATAACGTTCCACTCACCAGTAAAAATGGTACATATGGCGACCGAAGCTGTTGAAAATGTTACAGCTGCCGCCCAAGCACAAGTGGAATGTTACAGAGTTACATAAATACGAAACAAATAAAAAAAATTATTTGTCAAAAATCACACTTAAAGACCCAATTCTATTTCACGTGCAATCTCACGCGATTTTACCAAAGTGAAATTAGTAATGAAAGATTTCACATCAGTTTTCATTTTGTAGTACTCAGCTCACCACTCACCAGCGATAAAATTAAGATTTTTCACTACATCAAAGATGGCATAAACTCTCCAAAATACTTTCATGGGAACATTTTCACGTGAAATTTTGCAGGAAACATTTTTTCTTGTTTTCATTTTTGTGTATGTAAAAAGTAAAAATTAGTATATAAATTATTTTTTTTTTAAATTGTGAACGTTTAAAGATGGAAGATACGTTGAAAGTCCATATTTATATGAAGAATATCTAGAGTGTAGTTTATGCGAGGAAATCGCAGTGATAAAGGCACCGGCATCAAAAGAAGACGAATCCAAAAATTTCGCTTACAAATAGTGAGAACCATCTTATGCTGTGTGCCTCAGAAGACTTTTCAAACTAAACTTTTCAATATACTAATAGTTCAAGCAATATACTACCAGATGTCCCTAGCATAAAAGTCTTCATCTGTACCTCACATTCAACTAAACTAACATAAGTGTCATCCGAAGTTTATAAAAATATAAACAAAAATAAAATTTGAAGAATTTTAAAAACAGTTAAATATATTTATAATAAAAAATGATATCGCCACATTTATTGTTTACCAACATTCTGTTGACTTGTTACAAGTATACATTACTTAGAAGTTGCCGTAAACAAAATAAACGGAGTCGATTATCAATAGTAATTTATGAAATATATAATTTGTGAGGTTAGGTTATAGCAATATATTTTTCTTATTTGTAGTGGCCACGAAATTATTACCAAAGTGATATATACAAAAAGATATTGTCTAAAGATAATTGGTATATCCGAGAACAACTAAGAGTATCAGCTGATTCTCTAGATAAAATTTGTGAATTACTTGTAGAGCAGCAAACCATGAAAGGTTTTAAATTCATACTACGATTTCGAGTTTCTGTGTTTTTGTATTGGCTTGCCAGCGGAGCGAGCTATCGGGATACCGGTGTAAGCTTCAATATATCAAGATATTCAGTTAGAACAATTGTTCACAAACTGTTGGATATGTTTGTCACGCTTGCACCCAAAGTCATAAAATTGCCCAGCTTGGATTCATATAGGGCAATTGGCGAAAAATTTAATCAGCGATCAGGTACATCAATATTTTCGAAAGCACTAGGGGCTATTGATGGCTGTCATATTAAAATTGTTGTACCAACTAGATTACATAGCCAATACATAAATAAAAAATTAGATTACAGCATTAATTTAATGGCGGTATGTGATAGTTCAGGCAAATTTCTTAACATCTGTTGCGGCTACCCGGGTTCGGTACATGATGAGAGGGTGTTACGGAATAGCCAATTATATCTGAAAATATCATTCCCCCCAAACGACTATTTTCTTTTGGGTGACAGTGGTCACAAGTGTTCCCTTGACCCTATAGCTATTATTACACCGTTTATTAGAAGAGGTAATTTAACAGCATTAGAGAACAAATTTAACCAAGTACATAGCAAGGCCCGAAGCATCATCGAAAATGATTTCGGCATAATGAAAGCACGATGGCGGGTAATTTTTATAAAATCACTGGAGCTGAACATTTCAAATTGTGTGAAAGTAATAACAGCATGCTGTGTAATGCACAATATTTGTGTCAACGATACATTTGAGTTGGAGCCGTTCGAAGAAGTGATAGGCGATGATTATACCAGTGAACCAAATGATGAAAGTGCTCTCGAGTTTCGCAGGAACCTGTTGCAGGGATTGCCGTAGATATATTATTAAATGAATATTATATAATAAATCAACATTAATTTAATTAACAATTCAATCTTTTATTTCATACGATATTATTTATAAAAAACATTATTTATAGAAAAATAAAATTATTTCAGTCTTATAAAAACAGGTAAATTTATCATATCACAATTCATATTATATAAATCATACTATTATTAGTTAATATCACTGTCATCGCTACTAGAGAGCTTAATCAAAGTCGACATATACTTTATGTATATTTTGGTGGCTCTCTCTAGTAGTTTTAACTGTTTGGCATCGTCTGTTCGGTCGTCACGTTTTCGTTTACGCCCGTGTGATGTTGATGGTGCTATATGACTAGCCGATGCGATGTTATCGGATTCAGTATCCACCATAAGGGGTGGATTTATATTATGCAGTGCCGAGCAGTACTCGTGCACCACTTCGAAGTACGGCCAAGTGCCCGCTTTGGGACCTGTATCTAATTCCGTCCCCATGCCTGTTGGCGGCTCAATTATTGTCTAAAAATAAAAAATTTTGTAAATTCAATTACTGTGGCATATTTAATTATCAAAAATTACCTTATATCGATCCATTAAGTTGCTCCATTTTTTTTAATCTGCTCCAATTACGTTCCTGTAAATCGGCTTCTAATCCAACTTTTCCGTAAAATAAATTAACATTATAACTTACACACAATCCTCGTAAATGACATGAATAGGTATATCATACTCCCAACTGGTTTTTAAATCAAACATTTTGCCATTAAATAAATGTTCAAGTTTAATTCTGGCTTGAATAAATCTCTCAGTCTCGTCTTGTGTCCCCTACATATGTATAATGTATATGAAAAATATTTAGTACATTTACATAATAATGTACATTATATAGAATTTAATTAATAATACAAATAAACTTACATCGAATAGAGTACGGCCGTTTTTCCATTTTTTCTTTGTATAATATTATCTAAACGTCAAAATAAATTATGTACACTATTATTTTAGCACGGCATACTTTATGAAAATAAAAATTAACATACAAGTCATACAATAAAATGAAAAGTCTGAAAAGTATCCTCACGAGTTGACTTTTTAATTATCGCCTATGAGACAGTAGTGGAAGCTTCAAAATTTGAAAAGTCTAGTTTGGAAAGTCTTCTGAGGCACACAGCATTAATAACCAAATTTGATTTGTAAAAAAGTAACAAAATTAGGGTCAAACAAACGTAGGCTTATGCAGTTTAACATAACATTAGCGCTCGTTAAAAATACTGAATTTAGTAAATATGTTATTTTTAAAGGAACCAAGTTAAAATACTTGTAGTATAACTAAACGAGCTTGGCACAGGTTACACAACTGAAATCACAATTGAATTTACTAAAATGCTTTAACCAAAGCCTAGTAATCAAATATTTTTCTGAGTGTACTTCTTAGATTGTATTGTTCAAAATTAAATAGAACTGCCGCGACTGATTAGCAAAAAATACTAAAAAATTTCGAAATCTATTTCATGGGTCTCATACGAAACGACACATTTCACAACAGGATGTGCTAAAACAGGATGTCACAAAACAGGATATCACAAAACAGTACATGGTACGCTACAGTACATGGTACGAAACAGGACCGATTAAAACAGTACATCACAAAACAGTACATGGTACACTAAAGTACATGGTACGGAACAGGACCGATTAAAACAGTACATCACAAAACAGTACATGGTACACTAAAGTACATGGTACGGAAGAGTACATCGCAAAACAGTACATATTAAAAGAGAACACCACAAAATAGTTAATAGTCAATTTTACGGTTTTAATAACTAGTTGTGTGGGTACGGAAAAGTACCATGTCAAAAATTTATTTTTGTATGTTTTTTGAACCAACATACACATTTGTGCATTCCTTTAAAACTTATTTTCGCCCGAAAAAACACTATAACTATACACACAGTTATGTTGGTTGTACTGCAAATCAAGCGAAATTTTTTACCAAAACGCCATTACATACTATGGTTTTTTACTCAAACATTTGTGTGGTTTGGACTTAAATTGAGCCATTTTTTTTGGTTAAAAAGGGATATATTTATTTATATATTTATTTAAATTTTTGATCTATTTTGAAACGATCAAGTATTAGCGATTTAAATAAAAATAATGTTATATATTGTTAGGTGAAGGGATATTTTATTATAACTTTAAGCAAATATAATTCTATATAGTATACTGTCTAATTACTCTAGGTGAAGGCAAATATCCACTTGATAATATCCTAATTACTAAACGTATTCAATAAAAAATATTTAACAAATCAAGCTGAAAAAATCCTCCAGCTTAACGTTCAGTAAAATGTACTTTAGTCTACCATGTACTGTTTTGTGATGTACTGTTTTTATCGGTCCTGTTTCGTACCATGTACTGTAGCGTACCATGTACTGTTTTGTGATGTCCACTTTTATTACATCCTGTTTTGAAATGTGCCATAGTGAACGGCTTCGCTATTTCATTTCCCAACGTCACACGTATTCACAGACATATTTTTTACCAGAAAACTCCAATAGATATTTTTACAAATTACGAAAAGGTTAAAAGCTTATACATGTCCTATTGCAAGACATCATAAACCTTTTTACCTCCTTAATGATGTCACAAATCAATACTAAATTTGTGAATAATAATCAATTGGATGTGAATATATATATATATAATGTTTGTATACTCGTATACCTTACTTATTAAGTAAAAAAGTTACAAAACTTACCATAAATCCAATTAACTACATCCCTTTTTCCAGTATTCGGTTTCTATGTTACGTTCAAGGACAATTATCGTCCAACTCTTGAATTGAAGTAAAAACCATAATATTTCAAGGGTGAATAATAAAAAAAGTAAACAAGCGAATGGTATTTGGAAAAATGGGCAAATCTTCCTTTTGTTGTTATATTTTGTTAATAAGATATTTTTGAAGGATAAGAAAGGACAGTACAACAAATACACGCACCGAAGATACGGTACATAAACAACATTTTGGACGTACATACAGACGAATTAGTTTTTGATTGTTTATTAATGTTGATTGAAAATTAATTCTTTTAATGATGTAAAAACAAAAAGAAAATTGGTTTTCCATTTATTATTTTTATTTATTCCAAAAAATTTTGTTGTAATTTTTTACCGTTTTTCCTATCTCTCTGATCCTAATTGAAAGGATACACTCGTACTCGTGTATATATATATATATATATATATATATATATATATATATATATATATATATATATATATATATATATATATATATATGTATATATATATACAATATATATATATATATATATATATATATATATATATATATATATATATGAGAATTTATTTCCGTTTTTTATTGTGTATTGTTGTGTGCCTTGTTAGGGTTAAATCGAAGTTGATTATAATTTAATGATGATTTTATTTAATACTCGGTTGATGGTATAATATGGCAAAAGGTTACTTTCTTAGCATTAATATTTATGTCTCCCATCTTGCCCACTGGCTCATTCTGTAATATGACGTATAATCGGGAATTTAAGTTGTCCCAAATAATAAGATAATTTGTTTCGCTATTATTTGCAGATATTTTATTTTTCACCATAAAATTCATTGACGTGATTTAAGAATTATCTTAGTGCTTTGGTTAGGATAAGATGTAAACAGAAGTTCATGACCGCAATCAACAGAACATTGCCAAATAAATCCATCTCATACAGCCACAAATTCTTTTGATAACCCATTTTGTACATCTCGAATTTTAATGGGCTAAAACGCAGGTGGCCAGTATAACAAATACTGAAGAAATACTCCAAGAGTTTACTTATCCATTGTTAAACAGGGATTCACTGATAAACATAAAAACACAAACTTACCAATGAAAAAATAAAGAGAATAAAAACAACTATAATTGGAACATTAACTATCTAGCTATTACCTGTCTACGACTTAAATAAATTTAAAGTCAGTTGTAATTTGTTGTTTTTCATAACTAACATATTAGAGGAATAATGTATGTATGACAAGGTTAAAGTGCTAAACTAAACAATTTTACTGGTCCGAGATCTGGGAGAAAAAAATATAGGAGTATTATTTTCCCAAACTGGTTCACCCTTCAACCCACGGATTATTTTTGTTAGTAGAATAGTTAGTATATATTATATTAATAAATAGGATCTATGGATCTCAAATATTCCACTCTTGATTTGTTTAGTGTCTTATAAAAAAATGTCTTATAAAAAAAAACGTTATTCATTAATCGTTAAAATTTAATCTTTAAATCTATATGAATTTTTAATTCTTTATCGTTTTTTGTAAATGCTATACTTCAACATCATTCCAAAATTTTGAGTGGGAGCTATTTCAGGTCGCAAATTTCTACCGAATTTCGCAAGGATTTTTCAACCCTTAACCTCTAAACTGGTTAGTTTCTTCGTCATCTGAGCTGTAAAGAGGACCCAGACATTTTAGCTACTCGAGGTGAAAATTATTCACTATACATACAACAGTTTTTATTGTCAAAAATAGACCTTTCCGCTTAAATTTTAGAAAATTGATCTCAATTGAGTCGATTTTCACAAAATTGATAAATTTTTCAAAATATTTGGGAAAAACTGCCACTTTTAGTGGACGGATCTCAGACAAAAATCACTGGGATCTCCCAGTTCATGAAAAAACTATGGATCAAATTTTTTACTGAAAAACAATTTTCGACAAAATTAGTTATTTTCGCTTATATTTTGGAAATCTGGGATGGACCGGTATTGTTGTAAATTAATTTAGAATCTTTCAGTTCATAATCGTTTTTCTCCTAAACGATATAATTTTTAAAATATACGCAAAAAACGGAAAAGCTGCTATTGAAGCTGCCAATTCCGGTTGAAAAACGAAAATGCTGACGGGCGTATTTTAGGTAAAAATCACTGGGGTGTCCCAATTTATAAAAAAAACCTTATGTTTTAAGTTTTACCTCAATCAGACAACGCGTCTGGGCTATAGAGAGTTGAAATCTCGTTATAGTGCAGTTCAGGTTGGCTGCATATGGTGACGCTGTCGCAGTTGAATCACTTGAAAATGTATCTGTACATTTATTTTACAACTTTCAATGATGTGCTGGCTTCAACGTTGATGTACGCGTTGTATTTGAAAATCAAATGTGGACGGTAATGAACAAAATTTCGATTGTCCATCTCATTGTCTTGAGTAGCAAAGCTTTGGAAATGCCCATGATTCCATTTACGGTGTGATCGTCTATCAAAGCCTTTATTTTGAATACTCGTTGGCTGGTCCCTCACCCGATGCCAAGATGTCCCTAATTTCATGTAAATTTCAGTTGCCTTGAATGTAATGAATAGATCAGGAAGACCACATTTAGCAAAGATATACATTACATCATTGCACCATTCGTACATATTACGACTGATGAAAAATGGATTAGAGAATGACTCGAATGCTATGACAGGAACATTCTCGTTGGTCGTTCAGGGCCTAATTTGCGACGTAATCGCCAAGTCCTTTATATTGCTCTGTATGAAGGCTCTTTTGTTTGCTCTAATGTATAGTTTGCTCTAATGTCAAACTTGCCTGCTTTCTAATTGGGTTAAATATATTTTGACGAATCGGTTTGAGGGCTGCTTTGAATTGGAACATGCTTATGTTTGTGTGCATCTGATTCGTTCGTGCTCCTTGATATGATTCATACGTGCATTTTGACTGCCATCCAGGATATAGAAGAGGGCTTAAAAGGTTTATGTTACAAAACTGCTGAGCCGGACTAAACGAATTTCGCGGATAGATGCAAATGTTACGCTCAAATGTCGGTTCTCCATCTTCATTCACAAACACCATTACAGATTTGTTTGACGTTGCAGTTTTAATGTGATGTTAGTCTTACTGCCGTTCGCGATGGAAACTCATATTGTCAACTGCGAACTCTCTTCATTTGCGTCAAATGAAAGTTCGCCGAGAATGACCAATTCTTTTTGGAAAATTTGATGATGGCCGACGAGGTTCACTTTCATCTAAGCGGCTTTGTCAACAAGCAAACCTTAGATTTTGTGGCACACTTAATCCTAAGCATCTCCGCGAGGTTCATTGCACCCTCTCCGTGTGAATGTTTGGTGCAGCATTATGATCAATAGAGATCGCTACACTACAGAACAATGCTTAAGGGCTCTTTCTTTCCACACTACTCGTATGAGAATGAACTTGTTAAGGGAAGAATTCCTAAACCCCATCATCTTAAACAGCAACCCCGATCGCCTGATCTGACGGCTCCATTAACAAATCACAGAATTTACAAGAACTGATTCAATATGAAATTGCACATATTACATCAATCAAACTTCAAGAAGTAATGCAAATTGCGTGTACACCTAACCGGTATAATTTTCGTTTAAAAGTTGTTATAGATACAAATAGTGACAAAAATCTGTCCACCTTATTAAGGTAAATTAAGAGTTATTAAGGTAAATTCGGTTACTCTTTCTTTTAAAAATTAACCTTCATACTATACATAATGCTCTTCGTGGTTCAAGATCACATGCTTAACATCCACATCCACAGGGGTTTGTAATAAATACACGCCACAAATTAGGAAATGAGGACATGTGCTGGGTACAAAAATGAGTACAAATTTTTGTAAATGTGGACTCGTCTTAAGATTAAAAACTTTATCGCAATTTTTTAGATATAATTTAAAACTTTTCAACTATCTATCACAACATATCGAGAACGAATTACAAAATAACCGTGTAAGGGTAGTTGCTTAAAGCAAATTAATAGTCTGTATACTTTCCACCCCGGATAACCCTGGGAAATATTTATAGCATTCTATTCTTCAAGTGGTGTAGCTTATAACCATTTTTAGCAACAATTGCCCTAAACAATAAAAAAAAACATAAAATGACCTTAATGATATTATATCTGTATTTTTGTTAATGTCACAATATATAGGTTTGTGGGATGAATTGAGGAAACTACTGCCATAAATTATGGAGCATTTGCGAAAGCAATTTAAAAAATCCAATTCTTTACCACCCCAAAATAATTTTAAACCCATAATAACTGTAATACTGGGAACGATAGGTCTTTGTAACAGTTATAATAAGTGTCAGTTTCCTATACCAGTTTTAAAAATTTTAATAAAGTTTTCTTCATTTTGTGGCCGAAGCACGAGTACGCTAAAGTAACTAACGAAAAAATAACAACAGCAATGTATTGTACAAAATACTGAGAAAAGTATTTTCTTGATGGAAATTTAATTTCTCAAGTATTTCGTTTTCTGCAAACAATGTATAATTTCTCTATAGAATTTGATTTATAATATATAGGAAGATATTTTCATTTTCCTTTTACCGTTCATTGGTACATTTTCCAAAGTTGCTTTTTTCTATTACATCCATAAAAATTTTCTTTTTTCTGTTTTGTAATAAAGTCGAATTTTCTTTCGTTTCAAAAGTGGAAAATTTCCCAAAAGACAATATTAATTTTTTTGCTTACATGTTATGGAAAATGCTTTATTCGTATCTTGTTCTCATTAAGATTTCTAACAAAAAATAAAAGAAAGCAATCAAAAATGAACAATTGAATCGATGATTGAAATGATTGGTGTCTGAATGATTTTCAGTTTATATTTCGTTTTGTTTTTGTATTTTTTTCCTCCCGTAAAATTTTCCTATACAATACCTAGAAGGACCAGGAAATAATTGCTTTTTGTTCGTTGCTTTGAGAATATAAATTTGTCAAAATTAACAATATTGGTTACTGGCCTTCCTCATTTTTCCCATTTTCGAAATTAGAAAACAATATCCTTGTTGATGTTAACCTTATAATCATAAATGTCGCCGCCATAAATTGTTGCATGAAAACAAAAATAGATTTTCTATACATTTTTTTTACATTGCCCTTCTTAATATTATAATTTTAAAGTCATTTGTCTCACCTGTCTATCATAATTTACATTTTTCGAAAAGATATATTGTTTAAACGCCGGTGTTTGTTCCCTGCCAAAACAAAAAACAGAACCTGGATACATAAAAATGGAACAATCGAGCAAAAATTGACTTTTATTGGAAACTTTCGTCCTTAAATGTTTCATAATTTTATGGGATATAAAATATAAGTATAAGGATATTTAATTGTGTGTTCATACCTTACAGCAACTTGTACTGATTTTGTTGAAGAAAAGTAGAATGTTTTGTTTGCATCTGATTGACGTAAATTTTTTTTATGGTCGAAAGGATTTCGTCTCGTATACCCATAACAGTAGCAGGAGAGGGAACAAAAATTTGAATAAAATGTTTGCATATTTTTCTACTCAGATGACAGGTGGTAGGTATTGAAAAACTGAAGAAAAAACGAAAGAAATGCTCTATAATCGATTTCTAAAGGTAATAATAGTATGCAGAGTATGGGTGGATTATATAACTAATCTCGTGGGAGGGAAATAAGATTATTGAATTATATTGAATATTGGAATTAACTGCGTTATAATATTGAAATATTGGATTTTTTGGGGTGTATGCTGAATTTGCAGTTTTTCAAGTAATTTTTTTAGAAAGTGTATCGCTTACGGAGATTACGAGAAATTGTTCGCGTATTTAGAGAGAGCGATGTTAGTATTCGTTATGTTAAATCTACACGAAGAGAAATAATTCAGCATACTCGACTTAAATTATGAGTACAACCTACCAATTTGGAGCCTAGTAAAACTTTAGTTAATTTAAAAATTCGTTTACTTGGCTATAGAAAATAAAAAAAAAAAATTAAGAAATTTGTGTATAATTGAAGAAAAAGGTGGTAAATATTTTTAGAAATTTAAGTAATAGGTTTACTTAAATTAAGCTACACGAATGGAAACATTGAGAATTATTTACTCCACATTTAAGAAAATTTTACTGCACACTATCATATAATTTTCTTGAAATAAGAAATTGATGTACTAAAATCTTATTAGAAAATTTCATATTTTGAGAAATGTGTTCTTTAATATGTCGGCCCTTGTTTTCTTATAAAAAGAAAAGATTTTCTTAATTTATGCTAAAATACTACAAAGTTGTAGAATTTTTTTCAGGTTCTTTTGGAAAATTATACTGAAATGTTATTTTATTTTCTTCATATTAGAAAAAGTTTACTTAAATTTTGTTAGAAAATTATATAAATTTAGTTTAAAAGGTCAGATTTAAGAAAATTGTATTTTAAATCAAATTTTATTTTCTTCAAATAAGAAAAATATCGTAACGAGTATTCAAGGAAAGTGCTTTCTTCAAGCATTAATTAATCCAAATGTATAAAAGTAGTGCTCGAAGAAGTTGTCGTTGTCATAAAATAAGAATTGAAATTACTTAAATTAATGATCAAATAGTTCACAATTCAAATAATTTAGCCTCTTAAATAATATAATAATATTATAATGGACAATTAAAAATATTTTACTACAACCATATCATAGAAAAAATAAAATATAGAAAAATTATTAAATAATAATATTGCTAGCCTAAATTATTGACATAACTTATTAGATCTAAAAAACGTTATTAAAAGAACATTTGATGTTCTTGTAAATTATTATGCCTAATTTCAATTTAAAGAAACATTTGGTAAACTACATTTCAAATTTCAAGCCTCATTTTAGCTGTAAACTAATACCCGCCGAAAGTAATACAATAATAAAGGTACAATTAATACAATTAGTAATACAATTTGCATATTTCGGCCAAATTTCCAAAATTAGTTTAATGTTTTTTTTTTTGGTTGTGTGGGATACGAATGTTGACGGTTTTTCGCCACTTTTCTAAAACAACATCAAATGGGCTTGAATAAACCTGCAGCCAAATCTGGTCGTCATTATCCTCAATTGCAGAGTCACGGTCGTCTTCTGTTGAAAATATTATGAAAAAAGTTAATGAAATTTGTCATTAGTTTTTTTTGCAATTTTGTTTACCTGTTTCTGGGTCAGAGTTGAACTTGGCTGGTTTTGCTCGTTTTTCTTTTGGAAATAAACCATTTTTTCGTAAATTTTCAGCACAATTGCGATACGTGCTGTACCGTCGACCAGTCGGAAATTTCGATGTACCGTCATTACAGTAGTATGTTTCCTGGAAAACGTAAATTATTGTATTGATTATATTACAATTAATATCATTAGGTTGCTTCACTAACTTTTTGCTCGGTTGTAAACATTTTACAAATTTTTTCGGCTATTTTTTCAAAATGGTATGGCTTAATAAAAAATTTTATTAAGCCATATCATTTTGAATATAGTATAGTTCATTATGAAACCAATTCACGCTTTAATTGAACAATCTTTTCCTGATTATCATAAAGATCATGAAAATATTTCTAAACTAATTTTAAATCCCTTTTCCGAAATACAATCAGAATATAAAATACTTAAATATTTGGGAGTATGTAATTTTTACAAACCCCCAATTAGCTTCATAATTGACTATAAGTTATTGGAAGTTATAACAAAAATACATCTAACTTAAAACCGACTGAAGGTTGTCTTACTGATATCATGTTTCAAATTAAATCCTATTTTGAATATCCATAAGTATTTGATGAGACAATGAAATATTATAAAAACGAAGTAGATACTGCGAAAATTAGCAATTTTGTAAATGTTAACTATTGATCAAGACTACAATTTGCAAAGGGTAAAATAGTACTTCCGGTTTTCTTATATACTGACGATTTCGAAATAAACGATCACTTAGGATCAAATTAAGGTAGACATAAAATATGTGGTTTATATTACAGTTTCCCAGTGATTGGTAATTATCAAATTGGAAAATTAAAAAACATTTTCGTTACGGGTTTTATAAGATATTCAGACTCAAAAGAACATGGAACCAAACTCTCTTTACAAGCTTTATTAGAAGATTTTAAATCGCTTGACGTAGATGGAATAACAAGGGACCTCAAATATTATATTTCAAATTAGCTGATCAAATCAAATTAGGTGATCATAATTAGGGGATAGTTTAGGTCTAAATACAATTGTAGGTTACGTTCAATCATTTTCCGCCAATTCAAAATTTATAAACGAAATAAAACGCAAACAAGTAGAGACTGTGTTCAATTCATCGACTTCTTACGACATAAAGAAAACTATGAAAGAGATAAACTAAAAGGCGACTCTAGGAAAACTGGTATAAAAGAAGGTTGCATATTTAATTCACTGCCTAACTTTCATGCTACCAACAATATAGCTTGCGACATAATGCATATTTCTAGGAGTATGTAAATATGACCTTTCATTCATTTTAAATTATTTTATATACCAGAAGAAATATTTTATTTAGACACTTTCAATATAGGAAGCAAATTTTTTTTTGCTTATGGAGAAAGTGTAATTAAAAATATTAGTTTACCGGTAGAAAAGTCTCATATTCCAAATTCGTCGTTTAAAATAAATGCTCTGGAAATGAAAACGTTTATAAATTTTATTCTTTTGATGATCTGGGATCTAGTTAATACTGATGATAAAGTTTATAAATTTCTAACTGTTCTGTGAAGCTTACTGACATTTTACTACGACCGCGATTCGATGAAGTCTCTTTAAAATAACTTGACTCGTTGGTGGAAATTCATAATAATATGCATCAAAAATTATCTGCGCGGCAATTGAAACCAAAACTCCATAATTAGTTCACTATTCGACCGTGATTCGACAACTGGGACCAATTAAATGTTAATGATGTTTCCAGTTCGAGGCAGAACACCAATGTCATAAACTATATTGCAGGAATAACACTTCGGGAGTGCATATTCCACACACGTTAGCCATTAAAGCCCCCTCAGATTTTCAAGTCAATTATTAACAGAAAAATTTTCCAAAAAATATTCGAAATAAATTGTAGTACACTTCCGCTTCAATTTGAAAACTGTACCATCGGCTGTTTTCAGAGGTACTATCTGTAAGATTGGTCACATATTTACAATTATAACGCGGTCAACGCGAGGGTAATCCAGCACTATGTTTAGTGTTTCCATCAAGTACCGAAGAAATATTTTACTTTAAAAACATTTTCATGTAACGCATCGGTGAGTCACATGGCAGTAAACGTGTTAAATTTAAGCACCAGTCGTCATACTTTTGTTTCACTAGGCCTAACAAATCTTATGTCGTGTAAAAATGATCTCAAATTGATTTAAATGCTCCAAAAAATTAAAAAAATGGACTTAATATATTAACCAAATTGACAAATGACATTTTTAAATTTAAAGCAAAAGAGATCACATTGCATGTAAAAGTATTTCCAACAAATTCTAAATAATTTATTCAATAATGCAATATTTATTTAGGTACTTACGCCATGATTTAATGATTTCCAGTTCTCTAATCTTTCTCGAAACACTAATAATAATCCCAACTGTTCAACTGGAAATAAACGTTTCAAATCACGTTCTTTTAAAAGCGGTAGTGATGTTATATCCAAGGAACATTCTGTAATATATGATATCAAAATTAAATTAAATCGACTTCGATCACTTAAAAATAACTGAACATGAAATGTTAAAATATTATTAATTTTAACATACATCTATTATTAAATAATGCTAACATATTTTGCAAAAATGTGAGGTTTTGAGTATTTTGTAAACGCATGTTTTATAAATTTTCTCTCGCTCATTTATTATCTCATAACCTTTTTCCAAAAAAAAAAAAATTCACTTGAACTCACCGCAATAAACAGAACAAGAATTACATGAAAAATTACTTACCTTTAAAATGTTGAAAGAATTGGCCAAACCCCCATGATACTAACAAGTCTTTTAAATGTTGCTGTTCCACAGAATTATCCAAATTAATAAACTCATAACTCATTTTTCAATTGTTGTAACTTTCTTCCGAACGACTGATATACCTATATATTATTTTTCACGCACTAAATAATAATTTAATTGCTCAGAGCAGACGATAATAATTACGATTTTTTATGGAATAAATACACACTTAGATTTTAAACATTCACCGATAGCTACTCGCGCATTCAATGTTAAGTCTGGAACTAAAATTTTACAGGATCAATATGGTTGCATTAAAATTAACGGGAAAAAATACAAAATCGTCAATAAAAAAAATGGTCAGTAATTATTTTATATAAAATATTAAAAAGATCAAATTAATTTACACTTTAATATTTTATTTAAGAAGTATGTATATAAAAACTTCAATTGAGCTTCATTGAATGATTGAAATTTAAAAATGCATCAGTTTAATTAATTTAATTAAAGTAAAACTTAATGATGAATCAAGTATTGGGTTTTTTGCGGTAAAACAATTTTCCATCTGACCAATTTTAAAGTAGCGTTTTATAAAAAAAAATTTGTATGAAGTAGATAAAGAAGAAAAGAGCAAAAAGATTTCATTTTATTATATGTATTGCTTTCTTTTTTTGCCCTTTGAAAAAATATGTTTATACATTATGTATATATGAATTATATTTTGTATATTAGGTATTTTGTATTGTATATTGTATATTTTGTTACAGTGTGGCCATTTTGACTGTTTTCCAGTCAAATTTGACTGGATTTCATTGTGTTTAGCTGGAAGAATTTAAAAAATCCAGCCGGCTGTTTTTTTGACGGGATTCAGTTTCTTGACTGGAGTCAATGTTTTTCCAACAGTCAGCTTAATTTAGTGAAAACAAAATTACGGAACGGAATGCAAATCCAATTAACAAACAGTATTTTAATAATTCGAAACCAAATGAGATTTGGACTTTGCTGTAACAATTTCCCTATACTAGATGAAATTATTAAAAATATTGGAACAAGTGCAACGTATGACATTGGTAAAGCTGATGATGAAGATAAGAATGACGCTCAATTAATTGAAACATTAAGAGATATTAATATTTAATATTAATATGTTATCCCTTTTCCTGCTAACACTTTTTCAACCAAAAAAAAAATAAAAAATGGCTCAATTTAAGTCCAAACTACACAAATGTGTGAATAAAAATCATAGTATGTAATGGCGTTTTTGATAAAAAAAATTTGCGTGATTTGAACAAAAACCAACACAATTGTATGTATCAAAAACGCCATTACAGACTCACACATTTGTGTGGTTTGGACTTAAATTAAGCCATTTTTAATTTTTTTTGATTGAAAAAGGGTTATTGTAGTATGTACATAGTACATACTACAACAACAAATTAATATTAAATATAATTATTGTAGTATGTACTACATTTAATTATTTTATAACATAAATCATAATGTTTTGTTTCCTAATTTTTTATTATTTAAAAATTGAACAATGAATTTCATCGTTACTCGTAAACTGACTGTGAAGACGAATTTAATGATATTATTCTTTAATATTTACAGTAAGGAATATTTCTATAATTTTATAATAATTTATTATTTTCATATTTATTTTATGTTACAAAAATCGAAATTGGTTGTTCTTTAGTTAATAATATATACTTATTATAATAAAATCTGAATTAAACCACCTATTTTAAATTTTTCTGTTCGTCGTATTTAATTAAAATATAATCAAATCTTTTTCAGCTGGTTTTAATTTAGTTTTTCTTTGACTTGAATTCTAGCTGTTTTTTTCATTTTTAGCTGTTTTTTTTCCTGTCAAAAATGACTGGATTTCAAATTTTTCAATGGTAACACTGATTTTGTATATACCATCGCTTGGTTGCCCATTGCATCTGAAATTCAAAATTGAAAAATTTCAATATGCCATGAAACAAAATCTGTGGGCAATGAAACAATGAGTTTGAATTTTAAATAAATACTATTTTATAAAAGAACCAGATCTTCTTAGGACACAGAAAAATTTACGGTATTTCAGTATAAACATATGGTATAACTGAGCAATGTGCGCTTGATATTAATATTTTGTGTTAGATGCTATTGTTACCTTTAAAATGATTAATCCAAGCATTACATGTATATATTGAGTAAATAATTTTAGTAAAAACTAATTCTTTGATTTCACGTTATTTTCTTGATTTCAGCGCATCTGAAAGTACCAAAAGTTTCTGGACTTATCTAAACAGTAAAGAAATTGAACTAACATTACTGAATGCTTGCACAATAGAACTAATTGCGAGAAACTCGAAATAAGAAAATGTCTCTTAAAAATTTAAAATTAATTCTTTCCGTGTATAAATATCTGTCTTGTGAATAAATTGTTTTCTGGTTTTGAACTGTTTGATGAAAACTTATCTTAACTATAGGTTCCCATCTAACATGATTGCAAATTAACAACATAAATAAACCTAATTTACGATAGATTTTTTACATAGATTCTCAGTAGGAGAAAAAAAAACGTTTAGAATAAATCCTTTTTTAGATTTTAAGCCATTGAAATGAAATCTGTAATGAAAAATAGCGTTTTCTATTTAAGAACTCAAAGTTACATTCGTCTAACCTACAATCATTTTGGAAGGGGTACTAATTTTATCACTATACTATTGAGCAGTGAACTATACTATTCACCGCTAGTGGATCATACAGTACTAGGTACAGAACCAGGCGCAAACACATCACCACATACCGTGACCACCGAAAGTTAGTGCGAGAACCTTTAAAAAATAGGAAAAAACTTCTTCAAACCTCACTGCTGAGTTGAAAATAAGAAACCAATTTTTGGTCGCACCATTCGCAGGAGGCTTCAGGAAGCTGGTTTGAAAAGCTGTAAAATAACCAGGAAGAAACCCTGGCTCTACGGAAAAAACAAGAAGGCTCGGTATAAATGGGTGTTAAAATACCAAAGTTTCACCGAAGGAGATTGGTCAAATATCGTGTGGTCAGATGAATGAAACTTTGAAGTAAGTTGACAATTCTATGCCCGAATAATATTAAATAATATGATTTTAAAATAAAATTCGTCGATACAAATAAACGGGAATAAACAAGATGGCGAAGAAGTAAATTGTACATCGACATTGTGATTAAAAAAATCTATTTTATAAATAATATAAGCCTTGTTTTGGATGCAGATTTAATATTATGTGATACAACAGTTGTCATTAAATGCAATAATAAAGATGCTGGTTGTTTTTATAACAAATTAGTGCTTTAAACCAAATTGTGAAATATAGTGTCCAACTTACTTATAATAAAATTATGTCAAAAATCGAATTGCAAGTCACGGTCATATCAACAAGTGCTAAAAATTAATTAATAAACTCTATAATAACTATAAAATCTCAACACACATATACGAGTGTAGTTATATACCTAATTAACGATATAAACTTAGTGTTTCAAATCTCTAAATAATAATTCCCACATATACTAATTTTGTGTAAATAATCGTGTGAGGTGAAGCTTGACGTCATAATAATCTCAAAGTCGCAATACACATTTTGTTTTATTTTTACGGTAAATTTTGTGTAGTGTTGAATCATTAAGTGGTACACATTAAATGTCATTCGAACCAATAATTACAAGAAATACGGCCAAAAAAACGATGGGTGAAGACGGAGCTTGCGGGGCAGCGCAACCCAATTCTCCATTGGAAAGTTTCAAAAAAATGAAAAGTCCGTCTTTAAAAGATGTGATGGCAGCGATTATCGCAACACACAGTGAGCTAAACTTAAAACTGGATCAATCTGTATCAAATTTTTTAAATATATCCAATGAGCATTCCGTTGATATTAATGCATTGAAATCATCCCACAGCGAATTAAATAGCCGGCTTACAGTTATTGAGGACGAAAAGGAATATTTAAAGCAATCACAACTGTCTACACAAATTGTAGTTACAGGTTTTCCGGCAAACAATGATATAATCGATCATAACAGTGTTTTGGTGAAATTGGGTGTTATGTGCGGTTTTAACTTGGATCATATCGAAAACTCGTATATAAGAAACTTAACAACTAAAAAAAATCAAAAATATTCACAGATGATCGTAAAATTCACCAGTATTCAACACAAAAACATCTTAATGGATTTTCTTAAAAATAATGGCCCAATACTTTTGCAACAGGTATACGATTGTTGCACAGACAGTAGCAAAAAAAAAATTATATCTTATCGTTTATCGCCTTGTTATCTTGAGATTATGACTAATGGTCGGAAGTATATCAAATCAAAGCAGATTTTCTCTATATGGTATAACAATCATGTATATGTGAAAAAACATGAAGGAGGGAAGGCCGTAAAAATTGAAAGCCTACGTAAACTGCATCTGGTAGCAAATGGCGATCATCCACTATCCAATCAAAACGTCGCAAATAAAAATGGAAGTTAAAGGGTATACAAATATCTAAGTTGCTTTCTTAATTGTAAATTTGTATCTTATTTTTGTATAATTTTCTCTTACTTTTTTTAATTTTTTTTTTTATCTTTAAATTTTAGATGAATACAATTGTTTCAGGTAACAACAACGCACAACAACAACATACACATTTTTTAAGTTATCATGATTTTGCTCAGTCAATTGACAGGCTGGGGATAAGTGTACTATATTTTAATATCAATCGATTACTTAACAAAGTCATTTATTTGGAATACTTTCTATCAAATCTAAACATAGATATAGATGTGATCGTCTTGGCCGAAACGTTCTTGTCGAATGGTGATCAACCATTTGTGAATTTAAGCAATTACACATCTTTTCATCATGTAAGAGACCGTATGGGTGGCGGTATCTCAATTTTTACTAGGGATAGATTGCAGTTTAGATTAGTGAGTAATGATTCAGTTAATGAAATAGATACCCTCATAATTAATTCTAATTTATTAAACCTTAATATCATGGGCATTTATCGCCCACCAACGAATTTTAATGTAAAATCGTTTTTCGATATACTTAATTCTAAAATGGAGTCTCTTAAAGACTTAGTGATTCTTGGCGATATGAATCTCAACATGTATGATAGCTCAGACCAGTATATAATAAATTATGAATGCCTTATTTCATCAAATAATTATAGATTATTAAACATTGTGCATCCAAACTATTTCACTAGAACATCACTAACTATCAATACGATACTCGATCACTGTTTAACTTCATATCCCTATAAGTATAAAATGTTGCTTGGAGATGTCTCATTTAGTGACCATAGATTTATCTTGGTAAATTTTTCAACTAAACTGCCAACACTACCATTATCCAAGATGTTAATTACGAATTATAAGAATTCTCACATTCAGATATCTAGATTAGACACAGCAAATATTGACTTCAGCGACCTATATTTCTCTATCTGTGAGTGCATTGAACAAAATACATCGGAAATTCATATTAATTCCAACCTAGCTCAGTCATTCAATAAACCATGGTTCAATCAAGTGGTCAAACATTCGTATGATCAAAAAAATTATTTTTATAAACTCCATAAAAAATTTCCAAACAACAAATATTTTAAAGATAATTTCAAAATTTATAGATCTCAATTCCGTAGGAAACTGAAGGAACAAAAACTCCGTTTCTATTCCAAAAAATTTAGTGATTATTGTGGAAAAGTAAACTAGTTTGTACTACGATTAACGAAATTTTGTACAATAAATGTCCGCTCACTGTTAACAAGCCCATACAACTGATTGAAAATAATGTTTATGTAAATAACAACATTGATGTGGCAAATATCTTAAACAATTACTATAACACTGTGGGTGTTAATTACAACCAATCTGTGACAGGGTTTTATAACTCGTCAAATGATTCTTGCGAACTTAATGGTACTACGCTGGATGAATTTACACCCATTACTGACGAGGAAACTGCTCGGCTGGATAAAAACCTGGACAATAATTCCTTTAAGGGTTATGATAACATCTCCGTGAAGCTTGTTAAGGATTTATCGCCTATGGCCATAGTATCACTTACAAAAAAAATTAACCAAAGTTTCAAGGAAGAGGTGTTACCTAACTATCTGAAAATCGCGCAAATTGTTCCTCTGCCCAAATCAGGTTGTCAATATGACAAAACGAATACAAGACCAATTTCAGTTTTACCCATTTATTCTAAAATTTTTGAACGTATTATCTATAACCAATTAGTAGAATACCTTTCTTGTAACAATATCCTAAACCCCCTCCAATTTGGGTTCCAAAAAAATTGTGGCACCTTGTCAGCTGTATTGAATTTCACTGATCAATTATATCACAGTTTAAACTACAAACAACAAACAGTTGCACTATTCTTGGATATCCGTAAGGCCTTTGACTGTGTATGCCATAAATTATTAATAGGAAAACTAGAAAAGATTGGTGCTAGGCATAATGCGTTGAAACTATTTAAAGATTACTTAACAAATCGCAAACATTTTGTTCGTTTAGGTGGGGACGACAGTTCTAATGAATTAATAATGAAATCGGGTGTTTCGCAAGGCTCCATATTGGATCCTATATCTTATTTTTAATTTATGTAAATGATATTTTTTCTTTAGAACTGCAGGGAACGGTTCAATTATTTGCTGATGATACCGTTATTCTGTATAAATCCTCATCACTGACTCAGATACGGGATCATATGGAACATGACCTGATTTTAATTGATCACTGGTTGAATCAAAATAGTCTCAGCTTAAATGAAAAAAAATCCTCTTTCCTTATATTCTTCATTAAGACCCTCAACCGATTGGATTATTTCGATAGTGTTGAATTTTCGGGAAAAATTATATGTCGTAGTGATAGCACTATCTATTTAGGTTTGCATTTATCATCTAAGTTTGATTGGTTCTTTCATGCAGATATGGTGAAGAAGAAAGTATCCCCAATGATCGGCGTGTTAAAGCGAATTTCGTACCTGCTCAACGTTGAAACTAAGATTAAAGTTTATCATGCCCATGTGCTTTCTCATATGTTGTATTTATTACCAGTGTGGGGCTCATTATCAGATACCAAAATCAAGGAGATTCAGAGTCTCCAAAACAAGGCTTTAAAAGCAATTTTTAATTTACCAAGATTAACTCCCACAAAATCGTTGTATAGTGCTGAGCTTCTCCCATTTACTAAGTTAATCAAATACGAATACATGTTCTTAATATTCAAAATTGAAAACATGTTGGTTAGATCATCAAATTTTCTCGTAACGAATATGTCTATAACTAACCGTCCGAGTAGGTCATGTGATCTGTATCGTCCTCCAAACTTCACTTTTGATGCTGCAATGAATAGTGTATTTTATAGGGGTATATTGTTATACAATGATTTGTCTGCGATTATTAAAAAAATGAGTGTTGGCTGCTTTAAAAAATCTATAAAGGCCCTCTTATACGATGAACTTTGTAGAGAATATGACCGTGATCACAATATCATATCATAAATTATTAAATTACATATATTGCTTCATGTCTTCAGGCTGTTGTGTGAGTGGCAGAATCTTGAATATGTAATATATTATGTACCTAGATCTATTTGACTGGTTGGTGTGTTGTTGTTCCCGAGATGTTGTTGTTGTCTGTTTTTTATTCAATTATTTTATTGTTTTTAGTATTATGTTTATTTAATTTTTGAGAGAGAAAAAAAAAATCATTTCATTGCTATTTTTAAGTTTTTTGTATTTTAAAATTGTATTTTCCGTTTGACATTGTCTGTTTTGGAAAATAATAAAAAAACATCTAAAAAAAAAAAAAAATATTATAGTTTTCCGAAGTCTCTACATTTTCTTTATTTCAGATTTTTGGTACACCTGGTGTGCCTTTTGTGCGTCGCCGTGTAGGCAAAGCATTTAGTCCAGAGTGTGTAGTACCATCCGTAAAACATGGCGGGGGCAGCATAATGGTCTGGGGCTGCATGATTAATTCTGGAGTTGGTGAAATGTTCCTGTCTGAGGGCCACATGAACTCTTCAAAATACATAAACGTCCTAAAATCTGCGTTGCTGCCCCGATTTTTAACACTTTTTGGTGATACAAACATGGATAGCGTTAAATCCAAGCAGGATAAAGCGCCATGTCATAAATCTGCCCGCACAATGGCATGGTTCTGAGAAAATGGCATTGAGGTTCCGCAGTGGCCTGCCCAGTCCCCGGACCTGAACCCCACAGAACATTTACGGAGTTTATTAAAACGCTGAGTCAGGCGCTTCACAATAAATCACAAGGAAGACCTAAAACGCTGTCTGCACCAAGAATGGAGCGCCATACGTCCTACAGAATGTAAAAAACTTGTAAGCTCTTTGGTCAAAAGAATTTCTGCCCTAATTAAGGCAAAGGGTGGACCCACAAAATATTAATTTTATATAAATAAATAGTAATGTGAACTTATAAAAATTGTTTCAATTTATTTCAAATTGATACTCCCCAAAATATTATAAGATATTATGGGTGCTCAATACTTTTTGCCAGAACTGTGTACATGTAAAATGTGGAAAAACACGACGAATATACCAAATAAAAAAACGAAAACATTATGAAAGAAGAATGACAATTTATTTTAACAAATATAAATTTGAATTAGTGTGTCGCAACCAGCCACACAATTAAGTCACCGTCCATCGTATAATAAATAATTATAAATAAATATATTGATGTGTAAGTGCGTTCCGGGTTGTCTCAGCCTCTTCAGTTTCCAAGGGTATCTTTGCAGTGTATTTTGCATAAGCTAACACTCCTTGTCACACTGTTCTGTTCACAGAATTTGTTTCTTGGGTACCTCGGTTAAATAAATCTATCCGTATTGGTCTCTTCATGTGTTTTTACGTGATCTATTTAGTTTCTGGGTTCTACCATCCGCCAGGTGATTGTCTATGCGTATTTATGTATGTTTTTGTGTAGAACATTACTGCGTATAATTAGTTAACGTTTTTATAATTAGTTAACTATTTAAATAATTTTTTGATGGCTATTTTTCATATAAAGCGCAACAACACGTTTATTGTTTAACCTGTCTATCAAAACTCAAAAACCCTAACGTACTGTCAAAAAAGTATTCCACATATTCTTTTGTGTTCTTTTATTACATTTCCGGAAGGATATTCTAAAGTCACGTGACCACTATTCTATCTCTTCTGTTCTTTCTGCAGAGTGAATAAAAGAAAACACGGCATGAGTCGCTCTCCATTATTAATTATTTCGCCCTACAGTCTCAATGCTTGTTTGGGTCTAAACATAATTTTGGTCCATGGTGGTTGTTGTATCTGTGCTATCACAGTCAGGGGGAGGGGGGCATTGCAAAGCTTAATTTATTTCGCTAATTGTGCTAGCTATGATGCTTTTGGTAGTAGAGGTTATGTGCTTGCCGGTTTGTATTCCTGTAGTCCTGTAACATTGAATCCTAGCGAGATTTCAGGGCTGCTGAATAAGGCGTACTGGCATGCCGAAGAAAAAGTTTCATTCCTTTTCATTGTTCACTTTTCTTTATGATGTTTCGAAACCGTCACCTAAATTTATACTCACCCAAGTAATGGTTACTTGACGTTGGTGATGGAGTTTCTGTCGTTTCATCTATATTTGTCATTCGTTCCGCCGACCGGAACAGTGAACATGGACTCTTTTAAATTATAAATCAATAATAATTAATTTAATAAACTAAATCTAAACAAAATAAAAATCATGTACACATGTAATTTCGATTGCAATTGTTTAATAGTTCATATTTACAATTACAAAAATGTCATTGCAGTTTAACTGATTATGTTAAAGTTCTATGTTTATGGATGTCGGTTAAAATTACATAAACCGACAAAATAATGTTGTTATATAATAATTATACGAAAATAATATTATTAAAAAAAATATGTGTATATTATTTAATTTGATTATTTTGTAAAACAACAAAATATGAACTAACATTTTGAACATACATTTGTTGTAACAACAAATAATAACAATACTCACCATATTATGTACTCGAATACTCGTACATGAATATTTTTTTTGTCAACTATAAACGTAAAAATTAAATTAAATAAATTAATTTTTAACAACATTTTTTTATTTTATTTTATTCCAGTATGCAATTTAATTATTTTTTATTTTTTAATTAAACCAATAAATTTATTTGGTGTGTCGTAACATTTTTTGTTTTGTTCCGAATAAAAATGCCAAAAAATGTGTCCGTCTGGGCTAATTTTTTGGGGTGATTTTTTTATTATAATGGTTAGGTGCTACGAGTATATGGCTGCATACATACATATAAATCGATATTTAAAGTTTATTCTAAAAACTAAAAACCTATTAAACCTTTATTGGTTAGAGTTATTGTTGTTGGTGTAAACCAAAATATTGCGGTTGTATTTAAATAAATATTATTTAATATTTAATAGTAATATTTATTTAAATAAATAGTATACATAGTTTGAAATCAGTAAACCATAATTTGCCTTCGAGAGTAAACAATTAAAAATATTTGAACTGATGAAAAAAATAATTATTACTAATTTATAGGCGTCGAATGGGAAATTTCTACTGAAATTGCAGCTTTTATTCACTGGTGTCGCTATACCATAAAAATTAAAAATAACTGCATGCATTCCACAAAATAAATGTTTATCACCTGAAATATACTAATTGATAGAACAAAACATTTTTATGTCAATTTTTAACTAAAAAGTTGAATGAAAATTATTAGTTTCGAGTTAATTAAATTAATTATAAGAAAAAAGAGCACGTTAAATAAAAAACACGGTTAATGTTAAGATTACTTCTAAATGCTCCAAACTTAATATAAAAATTTAGTGAAAGCTACGCAATTAAATTTTCAGATTATTTCAAATATCCATAGGAATCGAAAGGATTTCTTCTGGCAAATTTATAAATGGCCAAGGTCCAATATAATCTATGTGCTTTTCGACTGGAAGTTGCGTTAGCCATGTTTAATTTAAGTTTAATTTCGAAAAATTTTGAAAGTTATACTGGTAAAAATTTGTTCCAATAAATGCTTTATATATGCTTTATATATTTTTTTTATTTTTTATAACAACTTTATTGATAACCTACTACAATCTTAAACATTATTAATTCATTAGTAAGGTTGACATTAGTACTTATGAGATAAGCATAAACTTGTGTGGGTCTGCTGGACCAGTGCCCAGTTCCCTTGGTTTATAATTTTCATACGGTTAGCTCGTTACTGGTTAATTCGTTTGTACTGTCCAGTAGTTGTACGGCCTCAAGATTCGTGTGGGTAAGAAGTCTCTTTTCATGTTTTATGGCACATTCGCGGATAACGTCGTCTATCAATTGTATTTGTAAATCATTGTGGATTTCCTTGTTAGTCACAAATCGGTAGGCGTTGGTGACTATTCGAAGAAATTTATTTTGGCTTCGTTGTATAATGTCTCTATTGGATTTATATGTACAACCCCATAGCTGCGCACCATACATCCATATTGGTTTGAAGATAGTCTGGTATACCAGTCTTTTGCAATACAGGTTCGTTTTGGAATGATGTCCAATTAACCAGTACATTTGACGTTGTTTCAATCGTATCTGTTCAGCTTTTTGTCTCACGTGATGTTTCCAGTTGAGCCTTGAATCTAAATGCAGACCAAGGTATTTTGCCGATTCAGCCTGCGGCACTTGCACCCCTTTGAGGTATATATGAAGTGTGTTATTTTTATGTCGGAGCGTAAATGTCACATAGGTTGATTTGAGCTCATTCAGTGCGATTTTCCAGTCAATTGTCCATTTAGTAACGTTGTCCATTGCTCGTTGAAGATTTTCCACTGCTCTTGGTTGAGATTCGTCTATTGACATAATTACAGTGTCGTCAGCGAACATGCCGATGAATGTTTTATTCGTCGTCGGTATGTCCGCAGTATAAAGAAGGTAGAGGAGGGGACCCAATACGCTTCCCTGCGGAACTCCCGCAATCGCTGGATAAAAGTCCGAACATGTTTCTTCATGAATGACTCTGAATTAGCGATCAGAGAGGTATGATTCAAGCAGCTGGCAATAGTTTTGTGGTAGCATTTTGCTCATCTTGAATGTCAATCCCTAATGCCAAACCCTATCAAAGGCCTGGGATACATCCAGAAATACGGCGGGCAATATTTCTTTTCTGCTAACGCTTGCTCTATTACCACAGTTATTCGATGGACTTGATCTATTGTGGAGTGGTTATTCCTGAATCCAAATTGAAAATCAGGAACGTTTACCATTGGCTTTAGACGTTTTAGTAGTAATTTCTCAAACAGCTTTGATAAGGTCGGAAGCAGTGAGATTGGTCTGTATAATGTTACTTCTTCATCTGGTTTACCTGATTTCTTTAGCATAATTATTTGGGCCATTTTGAAGCATTTGGGTACATACTTCAATCTCATACAGGCATTAAATAAGTATGTGATGAAGATGATTGCTTTACGTGGAAGTTCCTTGAATAGACCCGGTGATATTTCATCAATTCCTGGTGCTTTTTTATGATTAAGATTTTTGTCGATTTCGATTTTGTCGAGTGTTGTCGTGATCCTCTTAAAGTCCTGATGTGGTTGATAAGGTGTTACATCTATGTTGGATTGAATGTCATGGGGTTGGAATACTGCTGCTAGGTGTTGAGCAAAGAGTTCCGCTTTTTCTTTGTCTTGTCGAACCCAACTGCCTTGAGCATTCCTTAAAGGTGGTACTCGAACTACAGGTCGTTTAAATCTTCTGGTTGCTTTCCATAACAAGTAGTCCTTATCCATTTCTAGACCTAGCCCGCTTAAGTAGTTGTCGAGGCAATTCTGTTTGAAATTTTTGATTAGCCTATTGACTTTGTTACTTATTCGATTAAAAGTTGTCTTATCAGCGGGATTTCTGGTGAGATGCCATATTCTCCTCGCCCTTCTTCTTGCCTTGATTTGTTCCCTGATTTCAGCCGGGTATTTGACTTCAATCTCCGCTTTGTCCTTTAATTCAGGAGTAGCAAATCTGGCAGCTATTCGGGTGTATTCAATGAAATTGTTTGTTTGTTGTTCCAATTCTTCGTTGCTTTTAATACTTATTTTTAATTCAACTAGCTCTTCCAATTTTTCTCTGAACATGTCCCAATCCGTGAATCTATTAGTAAGGTTTTGCTTTTTCTGTTTCTTTATTACTATAACGCTTACTGACAACAGTACAGGAATGTGGTCAGATGTTAGGTCGTTAATTCCTTCGACTCTAGTGTAACTTAGAGGAATACCTTTTATGATGAAGAAATCCAGTAGATCTGGTATTTTTCCTGTATCCGTTGGCCCCCCTGAGGACAGATATTCGCATTTGTTTTCATAAATGGCATTGAACAAGGTGTTTCCTTTCCCAGGAGAAATAAGCCTGGAACCCCAAGCTGTATGTTTTATATTGTAGTCCCCACCAATAATAAATCTTGGACCGAGCTTATTGAAGACGTTATTAAATTGTAACTTCGTTGGTGTATGCCGTGGAGGACAGTACGCTGCTGCAATATTCAGATCTGCGCCATTGTATTGGATTGAGATAACAGTTGCTTGCAAATAGTTTTCACGAATATTTTCTTGTTGATTATGTTTGATATTATTTTTAATTAGTACAGCTGAACCACCTCTGGCTCTTTTACTAGGATGGGTTGTCCAGTAGGAATTAAAACCCCTTATTCTGATAAAGCTTTTATTGGAGAAGTGCGTCTCTGAAATCAGCCCAATATCAATGTTGTTTGTATGGAGAAATATTTCCAGTTCTTGGGCTCGTTGGTTGAGCCCATTAGCGTTCCAAGCTACAATGCGTATGGAATGAGTTAATCATTTGTGAGTATGTTGACTTTTTCGCTTGGTGGATAGATATAGATTTCCAGTTTTGCCACCCTCTCTGCTAAATGACCAAGTGACTGTTGAATTTGGCTAAGCATTTTAATAATTTCAATGTTATTAGACTCTTTGGTGATTTGCGCATAGGATAATCCAACTGTGGATGGTGTGATTTTTGTTTGTGGTTTAGCAACTTTGGTTTGTAATCGCTGCACTGCGCTTGTCCTATTATTCTGTTGACTTTTAATTTTGTTCTGATATACTCGGCATCCTTTATAATTTACAGTATGCACTTGTTGTTGACAAAGAGCACAAGAAGGCGCGATATCTGGTGTTTTCTTGCATGTTGTCGTGTGGTGATTTTTAGCGCATTTAACGCATTTGGTTTGACGATAGCAAAAGCTCTTGGTATGTCCAAGTTGTTGACAATTCGTACATTGTGGAATTTTCCTTGTCTTGTTAGGTGGCTCAATTTTAACTATACAGTACGCAAGTTTCTTGATATTGTATCTTTATTGTTGTCTTTTTGTTTTAAGTCGATGTAAAACAATGGAAAGTGTTTCCTGACTTTTACACCATCAATTGTGACCATTTTGTATATGTTGGTCAGGGGCGAAGGGTCCATAGAAGCTAGGGAAGCACTGCATCCCTTTCAAAAATCACTATCGTAAAAATAAAATTTCAAATTTAATTTATTTTATGTATAACACGTTTGATTAAAAATATTTTTTTCATAATAATATGCACTATTATGCCTTACAGGTCTGCACATATAGATATCTAGTTTAATGCAATTAACTTTAAAAATATTTTGTATATTTCTTTCCTACTTTGATTTCTCATTAGAATTTATTTTATACACATTATCCACCTTCATATTGCATAGTAGTACATACATAGAACCAAAATAAATACGAATACTCTCGTTGACTTATAGCATGCGTGTTGCATCCAACCAATGCCTTCTAAACTACTGGCCGCTTACACCAAATGATGACGACACGCTAAGTCGACGTTGTTGTTGCTTTCTCTAGTTGCTTTGTTAGTGTAAATATGTTAAAATTATTATTGCGCAGTCTCGGTTTAGACTTAAATTGACGTCATGTGCGAAAAATGAGAGTAGTAAAAGGCCAGTAGTTTAGAAGGCATTGATCCAACGCAACAAAACAGAATAACAAAAAATATTCTCTCTGATGAAGCTGCTTTTAGTTTAGCTTTACCTTATTTCCCTTCACCGTGATATTATTAACAAAATTAATTATCGATGTGTATGTGTTTTATCTATTCATAGATTTGTTTATACTCTCACTTGTTACTCTCAGAATACGCTGCAAATTTAGCAGCTTATTAAGAAAATACTGAAATGAATTATTTGTTTTCAATTTTGCATAAACTAACTTCTCATGTTCTCGTGAAGCGACAAGTGATCGGTTTATTGAAAAATTTATTAAAAAAGGTAATAAAGATGTGATTAGGGATAAATTTTAGAGTTTTTAGGAAAAAACTAATAGAGCTGTCGTGGAAATTGATGAAACGCAATTCTCACTCGAGTGGTGCGAGTGAGAATCACACTCGAAATCATCAAAAATTTAAAAACTTCTTATAGAAAATTGTTTTTTGAAATAATTGATCATATTACAACCGATTTAAGTACTAGATTTCAAAATATTGCTGAGTTCACGTTCTTGGAACTTATAAATTCAAAAAAAAATTCTAAATTTAAATTGAATTTTCCGGAGCAACAATTTAAAAATCTCCAAGATTTTTATGGCAAACGATTCGATTTTCCAAAATTGAGAAGTGAATTAATTGTTGTGTATAGCGATGAGAATTTTTTGGACAAATCAATATTAGAGATGTTAGAATTTCTAAACACAATGGTTTAATAAGTTCATTCAATGAAGTATCACCCTTATGTCGACTATTCTTAACGATTCCATCTACAAGTGTATCATCCGAAAGAAACTTTTCTGCTTTACGTAGAATTAAAACTTATTTAAGAAGTACTATTGGAGATGAACGGCTTTCTCATGTTTCGTTAATTTCTATTGAAAAGAAACTATTGTCTCAGATTAAAATGTCACCAGATTTCTATAAATTAATTTGTAATGAAAATTTTTGTTTTCAAAAAGAATCGTCGAATTGAATTATATTTTAAATAAATCTTGTAAATAAAACATTTTTATGTTGTCAATAAAAATCAGGCTTAATTTAATTTTCCTAGTTATTGTGTATTTAATTCTAGTAATATTTTGATGTAAGTATAAAAAAATGAGATTATTTCATCAATTTGTCTGATAATTTGCCTCAACAATACTTTTTGTTCTAAATTCCAAGAAAATTAAAACTCCATTTTTTAACGTAGCTTCCTCTACTCTCTAGTTCACGAGTCGCCTATGATGTTGGTAATACCTGCGACTTCATGTCCCATTTTTTCTAAGTCTGCTTTAATTTCATCGTGACTAATAGAAGAAGGTAAGCCTCTGATAACCACTCTATAGGCCTTTTCACTCTTCAGCTGGTAGGTGTGATATTGAATATTTTCTAGTTGGTTACTAGATTCATTTTTTAATTCTTTCAGTAATTTTTTGACATTTCTGTAATCATTTTCATTTTGAAAGGTAATTCTAATGTCACTGTTTGAGAGTGCCTTAAAATTAGTTGATTCACTAGTGTTTTTTATTATTTTTTGTCGAAAAAGTTCGAAATTGTTGATATTACTCACATTAATGGGTGGAGTCAGTGGTATTTTTGGGTTTTTCTGTTCAGTGTTCCTGTTCACACTTTGTGTATTATTTTTTGGGGGAGTTTTCGTTTTTGTGCGCCTACGTTTCTTAGGATTTCTGTTATTAGCTCTGGAAACTTCTTCTTCCAGTTCTTCCTCATCTGTGAAATAATCCTCTATACTCAGAGCGTTAAATCTATTTTGTTGAGAGACTGGAAATTGCTGCAGCAGCCAGTTGGAATTATTTGAATGATGTTGACTGGTTGATGGCTGAATATGGTTGACAGGTAGGTTGTTAGCTCGTGCTGAATCCTCAGCTTTACTATTTTTTATTTTTTAGTATAGAGTTTTCTCTCTTCAGTTCAGCAACTTCATAACTCAGCTGCGCGATTAGTTTCTCCATTTTCTGAAACTTGGTTAACAGATCCTCGCTGTTTATAATGTTTGTTGATGCACTTGGCATTTGTAATAAAGTTCCTTTTTCAATGGAGCCTGCGTCTTTTGCAGTTACTGTGGAGGCAGTCGCTGTTGGCACAATTGTCTCTAATTGTAGTGTACGTCTAGTTACATGTGGAGGTGGTGATCTCAACATTTTCATGCTCTTAGGAAAGTTGTTCCCTGTATTTGCCAAGGGTTGGTTCCCCCCAGAATCTATGGTACTAGCATCCGAAGAAGATATGGAGCGGCGCGGTTGATTTGAAACTTCTATAGACTCATCCGTCTCGTTACCTAATAGTATTAGGCTATTATTTTCATCATTATTTTTCATCTTAAATTTTTATTTTATTCCCACGAGTAGCACGAGAAATTAACGGTCGCCTATGACAGAGCTCTGCGTTATCATAGGAAGGATATGTGTTTAAACCGAATGACGCCAAATTCGGAGTTCACATACTAACGACTAAGAACCCTCTTAGCCACGCAGCCATCGGCATATGTAGTACCACCTTAGCTTTGGTGTGCGAGTTTTTGGTCCGCCCCGAGTATTTAATTTCCCCGGTGTCTACCATATCTGGCAAGCATTCCTCTATCCGCCACCCGGGGAGGCGCCTGCTGAGGGTACTAGCAAACCCCACACAGGATATATGCTTTATATGATAAAGTTTTATTTATGAATTTATTGATTAATGTTTAATTAAATTTAGGTATACAATCAGTGCTTTAAACAGAGTGACTCTTAAGTAAGTACAATAAATAATGAAAAATTATATGACAGCGCATATTCTATCTGTAACGGTTATAGAGATTATCAGTTTCTACTATAAAATTAATCACTTCGAATATCACTCATAACTTAAAAACCGTTACTCACAAATTCTCAAATAAACGTTTCCTAAGAGCAATTTAATTAGTTTACAGGGCCAATAATAAGGTAAATTGATAATTACACTTCACCAGCGCTATCGCGCTGCAATATTTGGCGGTGCCTGCAAAATTCTTGTTGAGGTGCCCCAATTATGTAAGTTTAAAAGTTAATAAAAAACAAAAAATTTTCATCAACAATTTTTTTTATTTATTAAAAAAAAATAATTATTAAATTCAACTAATAAAAATTAATTATTCTTTATTGAATTCAGTTTAATTATTTTTTACAACAATGTATCTTTATTTTAACTACATTGACAATTCAGCATAATATTATGAGTTACTTACATATTGATGATATATATGTATATATATCCAGCCAAAACATAAAATAATATAAAAATTGTATAAATATTTTTTTCTATTTATTTAAATAGTACAATATTATCAAATGATAATTTATTACTAATGATAATAACGCACTTATTTGAAACTAATAAGTGGAGCGAGTGTGGGTTAACAAAAAATCAATATTCTGCTCCCAATAATGAAACTTTATTTATTAGATGACTAGCTCATGCGGTTTAATTCTTTTAAGGCGTCTCACTTCTTGTGTTATGTCAAGAAGTTGTATTGCTTCACTATAGGTATGTTGCAGTAACCTTCTTTCATGTTTGATGGCAAAATTCCTGGATCACTTCATCAATCCATTTAACATTTAGGTCTTTGTGTAATTCCTCGTTGGTTACGTAGCGGTAAGCATTCGTTATTGTACGTAGAAATTTGTTTTGACAACGTTGTATAATTAAACGAGTTGATTGTTTAGTACAGCCCCAGAGCTGGATACCATACGTCCAAATTGGTTTAATTATCGATTCGTAATCAGGCGTTTACAGTACAGGCTAAGCTTAGAATGTCTTCCTGTTAGCCAGTACATCTCACGTTGTTTAATTTTCATGTGCTCTGCTTTTTGTCTAACGTGATATTTTCAGTTCAATCTTGAATCGAGATGCGATCCGAGATATTTTGCAGATTCAGCTTGGGGAATTTGTACCCCTTTGAAAAATGTATAGATGTTGCTATTTTTGTGCCACAACGTGTATGTTACATGTACTGATTTCGGCTCGTTAAGCTTTATTTTCCAATCCCTGGTCCATTGGCTGATTTTATCGAGTGCGTGCTGTAAGTATTCTACTGCTTGGTTCTGCGATTCGCTTGATGCCAATACTGCGGTATCATCAGCAAAAGTTCCGATGAATGTTGTTTCCGTTGTCGGTATATCAGAAGTGTAAAGTAGATATAGGATGGGTCCTAATACGCTACCCTAGGGCACCCCTGCTATGGCTGGGTAAAAGTTGGAGTATCTTTCTTCATGCGTGATACCCTAAATATTCGTTTATAGAGATACGACTCGAATTGGCATCCATTTTTTGGCACTATTTACTTATCTTGTAGATAAGACCCTCATGCCACACTGTATCGAAAGCCTGTGATACCTCTAGAAATACGGCAGGGCAATATTTCTTCTCTTCAAGTGCTTGTTCTATCTTTGCAGTCACGCGATGAACTTGATTAATTGTCGAATGTTTATTCCTGAATCCAAACAGGAAGTCAGGAATAATGATCATTGGTTTCAGTCGTTTCAATAACAACTTCTCAAACAATTTTGAAATAGTAGGTAACAAAGAGATCGGCCTGTTTGAGCCCATTTGCTCGGCTGGTTTGTCTGTTCTTTTTATCATGATTGTTTGTGCAACCTTGAAGCACTCAGACACATATGTAAGTCGAAAGCAAGCATTATGTATATATGTTAACAGTCACTGCTCTCTTTGATAACTCCTTAAACATCCTTGGCGAAATTTCATCAATTCCAGGTGACTTTTTGGGATTCCGATTCTGTCTATTTCTTGTGCAATTTCAAGTGGGGTGACACTTCTGATATTTGATGGAGATCTATAGACTGGTTTAGGATCAATCCTAGATTGTATGTCGTGTGGTTGAAATATTGATGCCAAATGTTGGGCAAACAGTTTTGCTTTTTCTTCGTTACGTCTCACCCATTCTCCATTTATGTTCCTTATAGGTGGGATTGTTGGATTATTGGCCTCTTGTATCTTTTAGTAGCTTTCCAAAGAGAATAATTTTTGTCAGCTTCAGGACCCAGTCCTTTCAGATAATTTTCAGTACAAGCTTCTTTATGTTCTTTAATTAATCGGTTAACTTCATTACTTTCCCAATTAAATTCTCTTTTGTCAATAATGTTTCTGGTTCTATGCCATATGCGTCTTTTCCTACGCCTTTCTTTTATGAGTTCTCGACTCGCCAGGGGGTAGTTGATCTCTTGGACGACTTTCATACCTACTTCGGGTGTAGCCTCTTTAGCTGCATCACGCATGGAGTTAATAAAATATATAGTTTGTAATTCAAGTTCTCGTTTAGTTTTAAGACTAACTTTTAGCTTAATTAGAGTGTCCAGTTTCTCTCTAAATAATTCCCAATCAGTAAATTTATTAGTAAGGTTAAGTTTGGTTTTCTTTCTTATGACTAATGTACTCAGAGTCATTAAGACCGTTGTGTGATCGGAAATAAGGTCGTCAATGCCTTCGACTTCAATGTAATTTGAGGCTATTCCTTTCGAGATATAAAAGTCAATCAAATCAGGAACTTTGTTAATGTCTGTAGGCCAATAGGTAGGTTTACGCGATGAGTGATATTCACAACCTGACATTTCTATTGCACTTAGGAGTTCTTTTCCTTTTCCTGGTGTTATGAGTCGAGATCCCCACGCAGTATGTTGGACGTTGTAGTCACCTCCTATAATAAACCTTGGTAGAAGTTTATTAAAAATGTTGACATATTGATTTCTTACGATTTTATGTTTTGGTGGGCAATAGATCGCCCCTAAACTTAGTTCAGCACCACAATGGTTAATCGTTATTACGGTAGCTTGCATAAATGGTTCCTAAATTTTTTCTTGTTGGAAATGTAGGATATTTTGTTTGATTAAGATTGCTGTCCCTCCTCGAGCACGATCACTAGGATGCAATGTCCAATAGGCTCTATTTCCTGTAATTTTGATAAAGTTTTTCTCCGTAAAGTGCGTCTCTGATATTAAAGCTACATCTATGTTATTGGTTCTTAGAAATACTTCTAGTTCTTGAGCTCTTGCACGGGCTTACCGTTAGCATTCCAGAATAAATATGAATAAAAATAAATTATCCAATAATTAATATGTAAAATATTAAAATAAAGCAAAATATTTTATATGACATGATATATTTTACATCGCAGGGCAGGGATTAAACTGGTATCCTAAAACATCCTACATGTAATTTAGTATGTCCAAGTCCATAGTTGATACATTCCTTTGATGACGCAGTAACTGAATGACTTGACCACATGCAACATGTCTGTGAAGTTAGCCCAGGATTTCATCCCAGAAAAATAAAAAATGACATCAGGCAACACTAAAACTGCATTATCATCCCAGCCCAGGATTTGTTTATAATTTCTGTTAAATATTATTAAAAATGTAGTGCATCGCAAAAAAAATAATATAATGTGAATACTTATCCCAGAAAACAGAAAAATTACAGAATATTGTACATTAAAATAATAATAAAAAATTTTAATATACGTGTTTAACTTTATAATATTCGTACTGTTATAACGCCAATCTCAACATATGGAGCGACTTGTGATTTAAACTGTGAACAGTGGTCATCATTACGAGTCGATACGGCTTGCTTCAGTTTCCGGAACTCGTGGTTCCTGGGAACCATAAATTAAATTCCGTCATCCTTGGGCCATACAGATAAGAGCTTATTGCGCCAATCTCAACATGCAAATCAACTCAAGATTTTTAGGGTAGGCAACAGTAATTATGACAAGCCAATATGAACTAATTCGATTTCCGGAACTCGTGGTTCCTGGGAACCATTAATAAAAAACTGGTTCTCATATACTGGGCCATACACATATGGGCCTATTGCGCCAATCTCAACATACGGATCGACTTGGGATTTTTATTATGAATAGTGGTCATCATTACGAGTCGATACGGCTTGCTTCAGTTTCCGGAACTCGTGGTTCCTGGGAACCATAAATTAAATTCTGTCATCCTTGGGCGATACAGATAAGAGCCTATTGCGCCAATCTCAACATGCAAATCAACTCAGAATTTTTAGGGTAGGCAACAGTCATTATGACAAGCCGATATGAACTGATTCGATTTCCGGAACTCGTGGTTCCTGGGAACCATTAATAAAAAACTGGTTCTCATATACTGGGCCATACACATATGGGCCTATTGCGCCAATCTCAACATACGGATCGACTTGGGATTTTTATTATGAATAGTGGTCATCATTACGAGTCGATACGGCTTGCTTCAGTTTCCGGAACTCGTGGTTCCTGGGAACCATAAATTAAATTCTGTCATCCTTGGGCTATACAGATAAGAGCCTATTGCGCCAATCTCAACATGCAAATCAACTCAGGATTTTTAGGGTAGGCAACAGTCATTATGACAAGCCGATATGAACTAATTCGATTTCCGGAACTCGTGGTTCCTGGGAACCATTAATAAAAAACTGGTTCTCATATACTGGGCCATACACATATGGGCATATTGCGCCAATCTCAACATACGGATCGACTTGGGATTTTTATTATGAATAGTGGTCATCATTACGAGTCGATACGGCTTGCTTCAGTTTCCGGAACTCGTGGTTCCTGGGAACCATAAATTAAATTCTGTCATCCTTGGGCCATACAGATAAGAGCTTATTGCGCCAATCTCAACATGCAAATCAACTCAGGATTTTTAGGGTAGGCAACAGTCATTATGACAAGCCGATATGAACTAATTCGATTTCCGGAACTCGTGGTTCCTGGGAACCATTAATAAAAAACTGGTTCTCATATACTGGGCCATACACATATGGGCCTATTGCGCCAATCTCAACATACGGATCGACTTGGGATTTTTATTATGAATAGTGGTCATCATTACGAGTCGATACGGCTTGCTTCAGTTTCCGGAACTCGTGGTTCCTGGGAACCATAAATTAAATTCTGTCATCCTTGGGCCATACAGATAAGAGCCTATTGCGCCAATCTCAACATGCAAATCAACTCAGAATTTTTAGGGTAGGCAACAGTCATTATGACAAGCCGATATGAACTGATTCGATTTCCGGAACTCGTGGTTCCTGGGAACCATTAATAAAAAACTGGTTCTCATATACTGGGCCATACACATATGGGCCTATTGCGCCAATCTCAACATACGGATCGACTTGGGATTTTTATTATGAATAGTGGTCATCATTACGAGTCGATACGGCTTGCTTCAGTTTCCGGAACTCGTGGTTCCTGGGAACCATAAATTAAATTCTGTCATCCTTGGGCCATACAGATAAGAGCCTATTGCGCCAATCTCAACATGCAAATCAACTCAGGATTTTTAGGGTAGGCAACAGTCATTATGACAAGCCGATATGAACTGATCCGATTTCCGGAACTCATGGTTCCTGGGAACCATTAATAAAAAACTGGTTCTCATATACTGGGCCATACACATATGGGCCTATTGCGCCAATCTCAACATACGGATCGACTTGGGATTTTTATTATGAATAGTGGTCATCATTACGAGTCGATACGGCTTGCTTCAGTTTCCGGAACTCGTGGTTCCTGGGAACCATAAATTAAATTCTGTCATCCTTGGGCGATACAGATAAGAGCCTATTGCGCCAATCTCAACATGCAAATCAACTCAGAATTTTTAGGGTAGGCAACAGTCATTATGACAAGCCGATATGAACTGATTCGATTTCCGGAACTCGTGGTTCCTGGGAACCATTAATAAAAAACTGGTTCTCATATACTGGGCCATACACATATGGGCCTATTGCGCCAATCTCAACATACGGATCGACTTGGGATTTTTATTATGAATAGTGGTCATCATTACGAGTCGATACGGCTTGCTTCAGTTTCCGGAACTCGTGGTTCCTGGGAACCATAAATTAAATTCTGTCATCCTTGGGCTATACAGATAAGAGCCTATTGCGCCAATCTCAACATGCAAATCAACTCAGAATTTTTAGGGTAGGCAACAGTCATTATGACAAGCCGATATGAACTAATTCGATTTCCGGAACTCGTGGTTCCTGGGAACCATTAATAAAAAACTGGTTCTCATATACTGGGCCATACACATATGGGCATATTGCGCCAATCTCAACATACGGATCGACTTGGGATTTTTATTATGAATAGTGGTCATCATTACGAGTCGATACGGCTTGCTTCAGTTTCCGGAACTCGTGGTTCCTGGGAACCATAAATTAAATTCTGTCATCCTTGGGCCATACAGATAAGAGCTTATTGCGCCAATCTCAACATGCAAATCAACTCAGGATTTTTAGGGTAGGCAACAGTCATTTTGACAAGCCGATATGAACTAATTCGATTTCCGGAACTCGTGGTTCCTGGGAACCATTAATAAAAAACTGGTTCTCATATACTGGGCCATACACATATGGGCCTATTGCGCCAATCTCAACATACGGATCGACTTGGGATTTTTATTATGAATAGTGGTCATCATTACGAGTCGATACGGCTTGCTTCAGTTTCCGGAACTCGTGGTTCCTGGGAACCATAAATTAAATTCTGTCATCCTTGGGCCATACAGATAAGAGCCTATTGCGCCAATCTCAACATGCAAATCAACTCAGAATTTTTAGGGTAGGCAACAGTCATTATGACAAGCCGATATGAACTGATTCGATTTCCGGAACTCGTGGTTCCTGGGAACCATTAATAAAAAACTGGTTCTCATATACTGGGCCATACACATATGGGCCTATTGCGCCAATCTCAACATACGGATCGACTTGGGATTTTTATTATGAATAGTGGTCATCATTACGAGTCGATACGGCTTGCTTCAGTTTCCGGAACTCGTGGTTCCTGGGAACCATAAATTAAATTCTGTCATCCTTGGGCCATACAGATAAGAGCCTATTGCGCCAATCTCAACATGCAAATCAACTCAGGATTTTTAGGGTAGGCAACAGTCATTATGACAAGCCGATATGAACTGATTCGATTTCCGGAACTCATGGTTCCTGGGAACCATTAATAAAAAACTGGTTCTCATATACTGGGCCATACACATATGGGCATATTGCGCCAATCTCAACATACGGATCGACTTGGGATTTTTATTATGAATAGTGGTCATCATTACGAGTCGATACGGCTTGCTTCAGTTTCCGGAACTCGTGGTTCCTGGGAACCATAAATTAAATTCTGTCATCCTTGGGCCATACAGATAAGAGCCTATTGCGCCAATCTCAACATGCAAATCAACTCAGAATTTTTAGGGTAGGCAACAGTCATTATGACAAGCCGATATGAACTGATTCGATTTCCGGAACTCGTGGTTCCTGGGAACCATTAATAAAAAACTGGTTCTCATATACTGGGCCATACACATATGGGCCTATTGCGCCAATCTCAACATACGGACCGACTTGGGATTTTTATTATGAATAGTGGTCATCATAACGAGTCGATACGGTTTGCTTCAATTTCCGGAACTCGTGGTTCCTGGGAACCATAAATTAAATTCTGTTATCCTTGGGCCATACAGATAAGAGCTTATTGCGCCAATCTCAACATGCAAATCAACTCAGGATTTTTAGGGTAGGCAACAGTCATTATGACAAGCCGATATGAACTGATTCGATTTCCGGAACTCATGGTTCCTGGGAACCATTAATAAAAAACTGGTTCTCATATACTGGGCCATACACATATGGGCCTATTGCGCCAATCTCAACATACGGATCGACTTGGGATTTTTATTATGAATAGTGGTCATCATTACGAGTCGATACGGCTTGCTTCAGTTTCCGGAACTCGTGGTTCCTGGGAACCATAAATTAAATTCTGTCATCCTTGGGCCATACAGATAAGAGCCTATTGCGCCAATCTCAACATGCAAATCAACTCAGAATTTTTAGGGTAGGCAACAGTCATTATGACAAGCCGATATGAACTGATTCGATTTCCAGAACTCGTGGTTCCTGGGAACCATTAATAAAAAACTGGTTCTCATATACTGGGCCATACACATATGGGCCTATTGCGCCAATCTCAACATACGGATCGACTTGGGATTTTTATTATGAATAGTGGTCATCATTACAAGTCGATACGGCTTGCTTCAGTTTCCGGAACTCGTGGTTCCTGGGAAACATAAATTAAATTCTGTCATCCTTGGGCCATACAGATAAGAGCCTATTGCGCCAATCTCAACATGCAAATCAACTCAGGATTTTTAGGGTAGGCAACAGTCATTATGACAAGCCGATATGAACTGATTCGATTTCCGGAACTCGTGGTTCCTGGGAATCATTAATAAAAAACTGGTTCTCATATACTGGGCCATACACATATGGGTTTATTGCGCCAATCTCAACATACGGATCGACTTGGGATTTTTATTATGAATAGTGGTCATCATTACGAGTCGATACGGCTTGCTTCAGTTTCCGGAACTCGTGGTTCCTGGGAACCATAAATTAAATTCTGTCATCCTTGGGCCATACAGATAAGAGCCTATTGCGCCAATCTCAACATGCAAATCAATTCAGAATTTTTAGGGTAGGCAACAGTCATTATGAAAAGCCGATATGAACTGATTCGATTTCCGGAACTCGTGGTTCCTGGGAACCATTAATAAAAAACTGGTTCTCATATACTGGGCCATACACATATGGACCTATTGCGCCAATCTCAACATACGGATCGACTTGGGATTTTTATTATGAATAGTGGTCATCATTACGAGTCGATACGGCTTGCTTCAGTTTCCGGAACTCGTGGTTCCTGGGAACCATAAATTAAATTCCGTCATCCTTGGGCCATACAGACAAGAGCTTATTGCGCCAATCTCAACAAGCAAATCAACTCAGGATTTTTAGGGTAGGCAACAGTCATTATGACAAGCCGATATGAACTGATTCGATTTCCGGAACTCATGGTTCCTGGGAACCATTAATAAAAAACTGGTTCTCATATACTGGGCCATACACATATGGGCCTATTGCGCCAATCTCAACATACGGATCGACTTGGGATTTTTATTATGAATAGTGGTCATCATTACGAGTCGATACGGCTTGCTTCAGTTTCCGGAACTCGTGGTTCCTGGGAACCATAAATTAAATTCTGTCATCCTTGGGCCATACAGATAAGAGCCTATTGCGCCAATCTCAACATGCAAATCAACTCAGAATTTTTAGGGTAGGCAACAGTCATTATGACAAGCCGATATGAACTGATTCGATTTCCGGAACTCGTGGTTCCTGGGAACCATTAATAAAAAACTGGTTCTCATATACTGGGCCATAGACATATGGGCCTATTGCGCCAATCTCAACATACGGATCGACTTGGGATTTTTATTATGAATAGTGGTCATCATTACGAGTCGATACGGCTTGCTTCAGTTTCCGGAACTCGTGGTTCCTGGGAACCATAAATTAAATTCTGTCATCCTTGGGCCATACAGATAAGAGCCTATTGCGCCAATCTCAACATGCAAATCAACTCAGAATTTTTAGGGTAGGCAACAGTCATTATGACAAGCCGATATGAACTGGTTCGATTTCCAGAACTCGTGGTTCCTGGGAACCATTAATAAAAAACTGGTTCTCATATACTGGGCCATACACATATGGGCATATTGCGCCAATGTCAACATACGGATCGACTTGGGATTTTTATTATGAATAGTGGTCATCATTACGAGTTGATACGGCTTGCTTCAGTTTCCGGAACTCGTGGTTCCTGGGAACCATAAATTAAATTCTGTTATCCTTGGGCCATACAGATAAGAGCCTATTGCGCCAATCTCAACATGCAAATCAACTCAGGATTTTAAGGGTAGGCAACAGTCATTATGAAAAGCCGATATGAACTGGTTCGATTTCCGGAACTAGTGATTCTTGGAAACCATTAATAAAAACATCCGATCAGATGGTAGTCGTTTGACGAAACTGTTGGCTTTTGAGTATCTTCAATTGAATTTATCGCGACAAACAAATTCAATGAGATTTTACTAACGCTCGGTACGTTTTGCTGGCGTCTATCTTGAACTCGACTATCCGTGTTGTAAACGTGCGATCAGATGGTAGTCGTTTGACGAAACTGTTGGCTTTTGAGAATCTTCAATTTAATTTATCGCGACAAATAAATTCAATGAGATTTTACTAACGCTCGGTACATTTTGCTGGCGTCTATCTTGAACTCGACTATCCGCGTTGTAAACATGCGATCATATGGTAGTCGTTTGACGAAACTGTTGGCTTTTGAGAATCTTCAATTGAATTTATCGCGACAACTAAATTCAATGAGATTTTACTAACGCTCGGTACATTTTGCTGGCGTCTATCTTGAACTCGACTATCCGCGTTGTAAACGTGCGATCATATGGTAGTCGTTTGACGAAACTGTTGGCTTTTGAGAATCTTCAATTGAATTTATCGCGACAAATAAATTCAATGAGATTTTACTAACGCTCGGTACATTTTGCTGGCGTCTATCTTGAACTCGACTATCCGTGTTGTAAATGTGCGATCAGATGGTCATCGTTTGACGAAACTGTTGGCTTTTGAGAATCTTCAATTGAATTTATCGCGACAAATAAATTCAATGAGATTTTACTAACGCTCGGTACATTTTGCTGGTGTCTATCTTGAACTCGACTATCCGTGTTGTAAACGTGCGATCAGATGATCATCGTTTGATGAAACTGTTGGCTTTTGAGAATCTTTAATTGATTTTATCGCGAACAATAAATTTAATGAGATTTTACTAACGCTCGGTACATTTTGCTGGCGTCTATCTTGAACTCGACTATCCGCGTTGTAAACATGCGATCATATGGTAGTCGTTTGACGAAACTGTTGGCTTTTGAGAATCTTCAATTGAATTTATCGCGACAACTAAATTCAATGAGATTTTACTAACGCTCGGTACATTTTGCTGGCGTCTATCTTGAACTCGACTATCCGCGTTGTAAACGTGCGATCATATGGTAGTCGTTTGTCGAAACTGTTGGCTTTTGAGAATCTTCAATTGAATTTATCGCGACAAATAAATTCAATGAGATTTTACTAACGCTCGGTACATTTTGCTGGCGTCTATCTTGAACTCGACTATCCGTGTTGTAAATGTGCGATCAGATGGTCATCGTTTGACGAAACTGTTGGCTTTTGAGAATCTTCAATTGAATTTATCGCGACAAATAAATTCAATGAGATTTTACTAACGCTCGGTACAATTTGCTGGCGTCTATCTTGAACTCGACTATCCGTGTTGTAAACGTGCGATCAGATGGTAGTCGTTTGACGAAACTGTTGGCTTTTGAGAATCTTCAATTGAATTTATCGCGAACAATAAATTTAATGAGATTTTACTAACGCTCGGTACATTTTGCTGGCGTCTATCTTGAACTCGACTATCCGTGTTGTAAACGTGCGATCAGATGATCATCGTTTGACGAAACTGTTGGCTTTTGAGAATCTTCAATTGAATTTATCGCGACAAATAAATTCAATGAGATTTTACTAACGCTCGGTACAATTTGCTGGCGTCTATCTTGAACTCGACTATCCGTGTTGTAAACGTGCGATCAGATGGTAGTCGTTTGACGAAACTGTTGGCTTTTGAGAATCTTCAATTGAATTTATCGCGACAACTAAATTCAATGAGATTTTACTAACGCTCGGTACATTTTGCTGGTGTCTATCTTGAACTCGACTATCCGTGTTGTAAACGTGCGATCAGATGATCATCGTTTGATGAAACTGTTGGCTTTTGAGAATCTTCAATTGATTTTATCGCGAACAATAAATTTAATGAGATTTTACTAACGCTCGGTACATTTTGCTGGCGTCTATCTTGAACTCGACTATCCGTGTTGTAAACGTGCGATCAGATGATCATCGTTTGATGAAACTGTTGGCTTTTGAGAATCTTCAATTGATTTTATCGCGAACAATAAATTTAATGAGATTTTACTAACGCTCGGTACATTTTGCTGGCGTCTATCTTGAACTCGACTATCCGTGTTGTAAACGTGCGATCAGATGATCACCGTTTGATGAAACTGTTGGCTTTTGAGAATCTTCAATTGAATTTATCGCGACAAATAAATTCAATGAGATTTTACTAACGCTCGGTACATTTTGCTGGCGTCTATCTTGAACTCGACTATCCGCGTTGTAAACGTGCGATCATATGGTAATCGTTTGACGAAACTGTTGGCTTTTGAGAATCTTCAATTGAATTTATCGCGACAAATAAATTCAATGAGATTTTACTAACGCTCGGTACATTTTGCTGGCGTCTATCTTGAACTCGACTATCCGCGTTGTAAACGTGCGATCATATGGTAATCGTTTGACGAAACTGTTGGCTTTTGAGAATCTTCAATTGAATTTATCGCGACAAATAAATTCAATGAGATTTTACTAACGCTCGGTACAATTTGCTGGCGTCTATCTTGAACTCGACTATCCGTGTTGTAAACGTGCGATCAGATGGTAGTCGTTTGACGAAACTGTTGGCTTTTGAGAATCTTCAATTGAATTTATCGCGAACAATAAATTTAATGAGATTTTACTAACGCTCGGTACATTTTGCTGGCGTCTATCTTGAACTCGACTATCCGTGTTGTAAACGTGCGATCAGATGATCATCGTTTGACGAAACTGTTGGCTTTTGAGAATCTTCAATTGAATTTATCGCGACAAATAAATTCAATGAGATTTTACTAACGCTCGGTACAATTTGCTGGCGTCTATCTTGAACTCGACTATCCGTGTTGTAAACGTGCGATCAGATGGTAGTCGTTTGACGAAACTGTTGGCTTTTGAGAATCTTCAATTGAATTTATCGCGACAACTAAATTCAATGAGATTTTACTAACGCTCGGTACATTTTGCTGGTGTCTATCTTGAACTCGACTATCCGTGTTGTAAACGTGCGATCAGATGATCATCGTTTGATGAAACTGTTGGCTTTTGAGAATCTTCAATTGATTTTATCGCGAACAATAAATTTAATGAGATTTTACTAACGCTCGGTACATTTTGCTGGCGTCTATCTTGAACTCGACTATCCGTGTTGTAAACGTGCGATCAGATGATCATCGTTTGATGAAACTGTTGGCTTTTGAGAATCTTCAATTGATTTTATCGCGAACAATAAATTTAATGAGATTTTACTAACGCTCGGTACATTTTGCTGGCGTCTATCTTGAACTCGACTATCCGTGTTGTAAACGTGCGATCAGATGATCACCGTTTGATGAAACTGTTGGCTTTTGAGAATCTTCAATTGAATTTATCGCGACAACTAAATTCAATGAGATTTTACTAACGCTCGGTACATTTTGCTGGTGTCTATCTTGAACTCGACTATCCGTGTTGTAAACGTGCGATCAGATGATCATCGTTTGATGAAACTGTTGGCTTTTGAGAATCTTCAATTGATTTTATCGCGAACAATAAATTTAATGAGATTTTACTAACGCTCGGTACATTTTGCTGGCGTCTATCTTGAACTCGACTATCCGTGTTGTAAACGTGCGATCAGATGATCATCGTTTGATGAAACTGTTGGCTTTTGAGAATCTTCAATTGATTTTATCGCGAACAATAAATTTAATGAGATTTTACTAACGCTCGGTACATTTTGCTGGCGTCTATCTTGAACTCGACTATCCGTGTTGTAAACGTGCGATCAGATGATCACCGTTTGATGAAACTGTTGGCTTTTGAGAATCTTCAATTGAATTTATCGCGACAAATAAATTCAATGAGATTTTACTAACGCTCGGTACATTTTGCTGGCGTCTATCTTGAACTCGACTATCCGCGTTGTAAACGTGCGATCATATGGTAATCGTTTGACGAAACTGTTGGCTTTTGAGAATCTTCAATTGAATTTATCGCGACAAATAAATTCAATGAGATTTTACTAACGCTCGGTACATTTTGCTGGCGTCTATCTTGAACTCGACTATCCGCGTTGTAAACGTGCGATCATATGGTAATCGTTTGACGAAACTGTTGGCTTTTGAGAATCTTCAATTGAATTTATCGCGACAAATAAATTCAATGAGATTTTACTAACGCTCGGTACAATTTGCTGGCGTCTATCTTGAACTCGACTATCCGTGTTGTAAACGTGCGATCAGATGGTAGTCGTTTGACGAAACTGTTGGCTTTTGAGAATCTTCAATTGAATTTATCGCGAACAATAAATTTAATGAGATTTTACTAACGCTCGGTACATTTTGCTGGCGTCTATCTTGAACTCGACTATCCGTGTTGTAAACGTGCGATCAGATGATCATCGTTTGACGAAACTGTTGGCTTTTGAGAATCTTCAATTGAATTTATCGCGACAAATAAATTCAATGAGATTTTACTAACGCTCGGTACAATTTGCTGGCGTCTATCTTGAACTCGACTATCCGTGTTGTAAACGTGCGATCAGATGGTAGTCGTTTGACGAAACTGTTGGCTTTTGAGAATCTTCAATTGAATTTATCGCGACAACTAAATTCAATGAGATTTTACTAACGCTCGGTACATTTTGCTGGTGTCTATCTTGAACTCGACTATCCGTGTTGTAAACGTGCGATCAGATGATCATCGTTTGATGAAACTGTTGGCTTTTGAGAATCTTCAATTGATTTTATCGCGAACAATAAATTTAATGAGATTTTACTAACGCTCGGTACATTTTGCTGGCGTCTATCTTGAACTCGACTATCCGTGTTGTAAACGTGCGATCAGATGATCATCGTTTGATGAAACTGTTGGCTTTTGAGAATCTTCAATTGATTTTATCGCGAACAATAAATTTAATGAGATTTTACTAACGCTCGGTACATTTTGCTGGCGTCTATCTTGAACTCGACTATCCGTGTTGTAAACGTGCGATCAGATGATCACCGTTTGATGAAACTGTTGGCTTTTGAGAATCTTCAATTGAATTTATCGCGACAAATAAATTCAATGAGATTTTACTAACGCTCGGTACATTTTGCTGGCGTCTATCTTGAACTCGACTATCCGCGTTGTAAACGTGCGATCATATGGTAATCGTTTGACGAAACTGTTGGCTTTTGAGAATCTTCAATTGAATTTATCGCGACAAATAAATTCAATGAGATTTTACTAACGCTCGGTACATTTTGCTGGCGTCTATCTTGAACTCGACTATCCGCGATATAAATTGATTTAGTTTTTTTTAATGTAAACAAGAAAATGAGGTATAACGTAATGATTTTTGGGGAATTTAATTTTAATTGCACTTTCCAATAAATCATCGTATTTCTCCCAATGTCCATTTCTGTAACAATAGTTTATATAATGCTGCGCAACCGGAACATAGCTAACTAAACTATTCAATTCATAATATTGTGATTCAATTTTAATATTGATAGGTAAGTTGGAGATAGTGATTTGTTTATTCGGGTTGACGGATGGTTCTACATAAAGGAACACTACATTTCTAGTGATAAGATTCTGAATAAACATTACCTCATAGCAGTTTTGACAATAAAACTTGGTTGATTCAATACAAGCTTGAAGATTTTCTAGTCCCAAAACGTCTAACTGGTTTAAATTCAGAGGGATGTATTTTAAAAAATCAGTTTTTGAAGCCAAATTACAAACAGTACATTTTGTCTCAGCCTCAATACTAAAAATGTTTGTTTTTTTAAATATAAACTCTGTAACATCTGTCACGTTCGATGAACAATTTATTTTCAGGCCGTACAATTTTGTTAATATAGAAAATCGTTTTTCATAAGCAATTTTCATATTACCATCTTTAAGAGCATTAATTAAATCAAAATATTCATTATTGGAGAACATTATATTTTCTAAATTTAAAAAACATTGTATAGTAGAATCAAATGCGCATGTATGGGTATAGTTTTCACCCGTAATTGATCCATTCCGCAAAAAGGATAAATGATCCCTATCTGAAAATTTAAACATCTTCATTTTTCTTGAACATTTAGGAGTTTCTGTATGATGTTTTAGTTTGTTTGTAGATAAACATTTAATCATGGAACTTTGTTTGTCTTCTTCGGGTAATTTTCCGAGGCTTTTCAAAGTTGCTAACTTAAAATTGGATCGATCAACCTTAGCAGGTTGTCCTCTCCAATTTTCAACCTCATCCAATACGTTTGCCAAACTCTTTTCTTCTAAACCATCAGAATATTTCTGTTGTGAATTTGTTACTAACTCTAAGCGAGTAAAACGTTTTGGTATATTTAAAAGTTTTCTTTTTAAAATATATTTATTTCGTTCGTTTATTTCTTTCAAAAATCTTAAAGGTTTTGCGGGAATTTTTCCTAACGATAACGCGTGTCTAGCACGTTTTTTCACCGTAGCAAAATAATTTTCTACGTGACTGTTACTGTAGGTTTTTTCATGAAATATATTGGACCATAACGGTAAATACGTAATATATTTTTTTAAAAACATTTCTAAAAATGGTGGATTAAAATACAAATTTGTCGCATGTGTTTTGGAAGTTATTTCCAAAATCACAGATTCAGAAATTAATTTGAAATCTTTGTAAAACTTTGTTTGGCTATAAATGCTTTCATTTAGTTGCCTTGATATGCAAATATCCTCTCGCTCTGTCGGTTCGACATTTACTAAAATGTCATTTGTTTCAGTAGTAATACGCTTTATAATTGTGTCTAAACTGATTAAGACATTAGGTGTTAAGTATTTATTTTTTAAAATAATTGATAAGTTATACCAAATTTCCTGTATTAAATTATAGTCCGATAAAATATAAATAGATGCCATAATTTCTTTTATAATTTTGTTAGTTTTAGAAGTTTTAGTAAAAAACTTGTTTATGTCGCTCGTCATGTTGTGGATTAAATGAGAAACACAAAGATGAACCTTGACCAAATCAGATTTGTTAGATTGCTTTGTAATGGCATCATGGCTAAAATTTAAATATTGCACAATATCCATTTTATTGAACGAATCTAGGATTGCATTAATACCTGCAAAATTAAAATCAGTGACAACTGTTTTAAATATTGGCCAAAATTTAAATTTTTTCTCTATCTCTATACGATAAGATCTGAGCCAACCTCCAATTGCATCCATATTGTGACTGGCGCTAATCATATCGGTTATAGGAAAGGGATCGGATGGTTCATTTGGCGAAACAGAAATGGGAACAATTAAAGCATAATATAAAATAGATGTTTCTATTTTAAATGGGTTTCTTATGAGACCTCCGGTTGCATCTAGATACGCAACTAAATTTTGGCTTTTGTTACCATCAATTAACAACCTTAGCATTTCAACTTGTGTTTCGTTGTACGTAATAACGCAAAAAGGTTTGACGGAAAATTTTTGAATGAGCTCATTCGAAATTGACTCTTTCAGGATATCGACTAAATCGTCCGAATCGTTGTCTTGCTCCTGAAGTTTTTCGGAACGAACCTTTCGCAAGACATCTAATGACTTAACTTTAGTAGTCTTAGATGATGCGACAAAAATTGGATCTTCCGATTTTACCATATTTTCGAATAATTCCGATGCCATTTTATTAAGTACGAGACCTTTACATTCCTTTCTCTCCAATCCTCTTAATTGGCGAGTTTTAATAAAATTATGAGCTGTTAATTCAGAGGTAGTTCTTATTACAAATTTACCTAATGTGACATTTTTATTAATAAGCTTGTATTTTTTGCAATTTTTATGGCCACAATACGCTCGAATACTAATGGATTTCTTTCCTAAATCCAGAGATTTAATATTTATCAAGCAGCCAGTTTTTTTCGATAATAAATTTGAAACAATGCTTGGATAAGCATCAGAATTTAGGGTGTTTTCAGATTTATTATAAATTTTGTTCCAAGTCGTAGGGGAAATTTCAATTTCACCATTCTGCATAGTACAATCATTCAAATTTGGCGCATTGTTTATTTGTTTGCGAGGAAGGATATTGCATACCTTTTTAGGCTCAAAACAGTCACTCTCGTCACTTTCTTCATCATTCAGCTTCCCATTAATGTTATATATTTGTTGTCCTGGTGTAACTAATCGAGCCTCGTTACTCTCATCAAAATTAAATAAATCCTGATTTGTAACTGTTTCATGTGGACATGAATCCAAACTAGGTCGAATTGAAGAGTCTTGTTTTCCGCCACAGATTTTTTCATGCAATCCTTTTTGAAATTCAATATTATTATACATAATTTGAAACAATCGTCGATTAGCATCTGAATTTTTTAGCCCAGGGATTAATTTACAAACATTTGCAAAAACTGATCCACTAGATAAGTTTTCAACATCAACTATATTTGGAATCTGTTGAATAATGATGTCCTGAATTTTTGAATAATTGGATTTATCCAATTTAAATTTATAAAACGGCATTGCAAAGCAGAATTATTAGTAAAGGTTAAAATAAGCTTATCCAAAAGATGAACGGGATCTACCGAACGGGAAATCCCGAACGAGATCAGAAAATTTAGTTCACTTATATGTATACGAGTAAATAAAGCGGGTTCTTAAATTTATATGCAAAATAACTACTTTGTAAGTTTTAAAAAAAACTGTTTATTCACTTCAAATATTTACTAAAAAGATCAATGAAAGAAATCGTATCAATATAAAAAATTAATTTTGAAAACAATTAAATACTAAAATTTTTATCTATTATTCACTATGAATATATACTCGAAACCAAACACTACGAGTAAAACGTAAATATTACTTGTAATATTTCTCTTCAAAACTATAAAAACTGAAAAAACGAAACAAAATGGTATTTTCTCTTTACACTGTTTAACAAATCATCGAGATTTTTTATTTTTTAGTTTTTAGTTGGTTTGTTTGTGTTTGTTTCCAAAAATGTTAATTATCTGTAATTTTCAGAAACTGTACGTACTGAGTTTTAGTCTTGTAACAAATGAAAATTCAAAAACAACATGTATTATTAAATGAACGAACGAAAATATTTGTTTTAATATTTTTTGATATTTGTGATTCTAAAAGTATTAAAAAAATCTCATTTAAAAATATGTATAATCAAAAAAATAATTATATTAGCGGTCTTTGAGAAAATTACAACAATAATCCCATATATGTAATACCAAATTGGAATTGTTTTAAACCAACTTTGCTGATATAGAATAATTCTATTCCACCGGTTGTAAATAAATAACGATTTGTGTTTTCACGTTTTTTTAACTTCAGAATGTAATTGTTCCGAACTAATAAAAATAAGTAGATACAATTTTTGGTTGTTACTTTGAGCACAATATTTATTCTTTCCTAGAATGGAATTAGCTTGTATCAAAGTGAGACTGTAATTATTTAACAAATTAAAACTATAAGTTACGGAAATTAAACCAAGCGTTGTCGATTTGATGTGATGACTACTAATACCGTAAAAATCATATTATAATAAAATTATTCATAATAATTCATAATAAACTATTCATAATAAAAATCCCAAGTCGATCCGTATGTTGAGATTGGCGCAATAGGCCCATATGTGTATGGCCCAGTATATGAGAACCAGTTTTTTATTAATGGTTCCCAGGAACCACGAGTTCCGGAAATCGAATCAGTTCATATCAGCTTGTCATAATGACTGTTGCCTACCCTAAAAATCCTGAGTTGATTTGCATGTTGAGATTGGCGCAATAGGCTCTTATCTGTATGGCCCAAGGATAACAGAATTTAATTTATGGTTCCCAGGAACCACGAGTTCCGGAAATTGAAGCAAGCCGTATCGACTCGTAATGATGACCACTATTCATAATAAAAATCCCAAGTCGATCCGTATGTTGAGATTGGCGCAATAGGCCCATATGTGTATGGCCCAGTATATGAGAACCAGTTTTTTATTAATGGTTCCCAGGAACCACGAGTTCCGGAAATCGAATCAGTTCATATCGGCTTGTCACAATGACTGTTGCCTACCCTAAAAATCCTGAGTTGATTTGCATGTTGAGATGGGCGCAATAGGCTCTTATCTGTATGGCCCAAGGATGACAGAATTTAATTTATGGTTCCCAGGAACCACGAGTTCCGGAAACTGAAGTAAGCCGTATCGACTCGTAATGATGACCACTATTCATAATAAAAATCCCAAGTCGATCCGTATGTTGAGATTGGCGCAATAGGCCCATATGTGTATGGCCCAGTATATGAGAACCAGTTTTTTATTAATGGTTCCCAGGAACCACGAGTTCCGGAAATCGAATCAGTTCATATCGGCTTGTCATAATGACTGTTGCCTACCCTAAAAATCCTGAGTTGATTTGCATGTTGAGATTGGCGCAATAGGCTCTTATCTGTATGGCCCAAGGATAACAGAATTTAATTTATGGTTCCCAGGAACCACGAGTTCCGGAAACTAAAGCAAGCCGTATCGACTCGTAATGATGACCACTATTCATAATAAAAATCCCAAGTCGATCCGTATGTTGAGATTGGCGCAATAGGCCCATATGTGTATGGCCCAGTATATGAGAACCAGTTTTTTATTAATGGTTCCCAGGAACCACGAGTTCCGGAAATCGAATCAGTTTATATCGGCTTGTCATAATGACTGTTGCCTACCCTAAAAATCCTGAGTTGATTTGCATGTTGAGATTGGCGCAATAGGCTCTTATCTGTATGGCCCAAGGATAACAGAATTTAATTTATGGTTCCCAGGAACCACGAGTTCCGGAAACTAAAGCAAGCCGTATCGACTCGTAATGATGACCACTATTCATAATAAAAATCCCAAGTCGATCCGTATGTTGAGATTGGCGCAATAGGCCCATATGTGTATGGCCCAGTATATGAGAACCAGTTTTTTATTAATGGTTCCCAGGAACCACGAGTTCCGGAAATCGAATCAGTTCATATCAGCTTGTCATAATGACTGTTGCCTACCCTAAAAATCCTGAGTTGATTTGTATGTTGAGATTGGCGCAATAGGCTCTTATCTGTATGGCCCAAGGATAACAGAATTTAATTTATGGTTCCCAGGAACCACGAGTTCCGGAAACTGAAGCAAGCCGTATCGACTCGTAATGATGACCACTATTCATAATAAAAATCCCAAGTCGATCCGTATGTTGAGATTGGCGCAATAGGCCCATATGTGTATGGCCCAGTATATGAGAACCAGTTTTTTATTAATGGTTCCCAGGAACCACGAGTTCCGGAAATCGAATCAGTTCATATCGGCTTGTCATAATGACTGTTGCCTACCCTAAAAATCCTAAATTGATTTGTATGTTGAGATTGGCGCAATAGGCTCTTATCTGTATGGCCCAAGGATAACAGAATTTAATTTATGGTTCCCAGAAACCACGAGTTCCGGAAACTAAAGCAAGCCGTATCGACTCGTAATGATGACCACTATTCATAATAAAAATCCCAAGTCGATCCGTATGTTGAGATTGGCGCAATAGGCCCATATGTGTATGGCCCAGTATATGAGAACCAGTTTTTTATTAATGGTTCCCAGGAACCACGAGTTCCGGAAATCGAATCAGTTTATATCGGCTTGTCATAATGACTGTTGCCTACCCTAAAAATCCTGAGTTGATTTGCATGTTGAGATTGGCGCAATAGGCTCTTATCTGTATGGCCCAAGGATAACAGAATTTAATTTATGGTTCCCAGGAACCACGAGTTCCGGAAACTAAAGCAAGCCGTATCGACTCGTAATGATGACCACTATTCATAATAAAAATCCCAAGTCGATCCGTATGTTGAGATTGGCGCAATAGGCCCATATGTGTATGGCCCAGTATATGAGAACCAGTTTTTTATTAATGGTTCCCAGGAACCATGAGTTCCGGAAATCGAATCAGTTCATATCGGCTTGTCATAATGACTGTTGCCTACCCTAAAAATCCTGAGTTGATTTGCATGTTGAGATTGGCGCAATAGGCTCTTATCTGTATGGCCCAAGGATAATAGAATTTAATTTATGGTTCCCAGGAACCACGAGTTCCGGAAACTAAAGCAAGCTGTATCGACTTGTAATGATGACCACTATTCATAATAAAAATCCCAAGTCGATCCGTATGTTGAGATTGGCACAATAGGCCCATATGTGTATGGCCCAGTATATGAGAACCAGTTTTTTATTAATGGTTCCCAGGAACCACGAGTTCCGGAAATCGAATCAGTTCATATCGGCTTGTCACAATGACTGTTGCCTACCCTAAAAATCCTGAGTTGATTTGCATGTTGAGATGGGCGCAATAGGCTCTTATCTGTATGGCCCAAGGATGACAGAATTTAATTTATGGTTCCCAGGAACCACGAGTTCCGGAAACTGAAGTAAGCCGTATCGACTCGTAATGATGACCACTATTCATAATAAAAATCCCAAGTCGATCCGTATGTTGAGATTGGCGCAATAGGCCCATATGTGTATGGCCCAGTATATGAGAACCAGTTTTTTATTAATGGTTCCCAGGAACCACGAGTTCCGGAAATCGAATCAGTTCATATCGGCTTGTCACAATGACTGTTGCCTACCCTAAAAATCCTGAGTTGATTTGCATGTTGAGATTGGCGCAATAGGCTCTTATCTGTATGGCCCAAGGATGACAGAATTTAATTTATGGTTCCCAGGAACCACGAGTTCCGGAAACTGAAGTAAGCCGTATCGACTCGTAATGATGACCACAATTCATAATAAAAATCCCAAGTCGATCCGTATGTTGAGATTGGCGCAATAGGCCCATATGTGTATGGCCCAGTATATGAGAACCAGTTTTTTATTAATGGTTCCCAGGAACCATGAGTTCCGGAAATCGAATCAGTTCATATCGGCTTGTCATAATGACTGTTGCCTACCCTAAAAATCCTGAGTTGATTTGCATGTTGAGATTGGCGCAATAGGCTCTTATCTGTATGGCCCAAGGATAATAGAATTTAATTTATGGTTCCCAGGAACCACGAGTTCCGGAAACTAAAGCAAGCTGTATCGACTTGTAATGATGACCACTATTCATAATAAAAATCCCAAGTCGATCCGTATGTTGAGATTGGCGCAATAGGCCCATATGTGTATGGCCCAGTATATGAGAACCAGTTTTTTATTAATGGTTCCCAGGAACCACGAGTTCCGGAAATCGAATCAGTTCATATCGGCTTGTCACAATGACTGTTGCCTACCCTAAAAATCCTGAGTTGATTTGCATGTTGAGATGGGCGCAATAGGCTCTTATCTGTATGGCCCAAGGATGACAGAATTTAATTTATGGTTCCCAGGAACCACGAGTTCCGGAGAATGAAGTAAGCCGTATCGACTCGTAATGATGACCACTATTCATAATAAAAATCCCAAGTCGATCCGTATGTTGAGATTGGCGCAATAGGCCCATATGTGTATGGCCCAGTATATGAGAACCAGTTTTTTATTAATGGTTCCCAGGAACCATGAGTTCCGGAAATCGAATCAGTTCATATCGGCTTGTCACAATGACTGTTGCCTACCCTAAAAATCCTGAGTTGATTTGCATGTTGAGATTGGCGCAATAGGCTCTTATCTGTATGGCCCAAGGATAACAGAATTTAATTTATGGTTCCCAGGAACCACGAGTTCCGGAAACTAAAGCAAGCCGTATCGACTCGTAATGATGACCACTATTCATAATAAAAATCCCAAGTCGATCCGTATGTTGAGATTGGCGCAATAGGCCCATATGTGTATGGCCCAGTATATGAGAACCAGTTTTTTATTAATGGTTCCCAGGAACCACGAGTTCCGGAAATCGAATCAGTTTATATCGGCTTGTCATAATGACTGTTGCCTACCCTAAAAATCCTGAGTTGATTTGCATGTTGAGATTGGCGCAATAGGCTCTTATCTGTATGGCCCAAGGATAACAGAATTTAATTTATGGTTCCCAGGAACCACGAGTTCCGGAAACTAAAGCAAGCCGTATCGACTCGTAATGATGACCACTATTCATAATAAAAATCCCAAGTCGATCCGTATGTTGAGATTGGCGCAATAGGCCCATATGTGTATGGCCCAGTATATGAGAACCAGTTTTTTATTAATGGTTCCCAGGAACCACGAGTTCCGGAAATCGAATTAGTTCATATCAGCTTGTCATAATGACTGTTGCCTACCCTAAAAATCCTGAGTTGATTTGTATGTTGAGATTGGCGCAATAGGCTCTTATCTGTATGGCCCAAGGATAACAGAATTTAATTTATGGTTCCCAGGAACCACGAGTTCCGGAAACTGAAGCAAGCCGTATCGACTCGTAATGATGACCACTATTCATAATAAAAATCCCAAGTCGATCCGTATGTTGAGATTGGCGCAATAGGCCCATATGTGTATGGCCCAGTATATGAGAACCAGTTTTTTATTAATGGTTCCCAGGAACCACGAGTTCCGGAAATCGAATCAGTTCATATCGGCTTGTCATAATGACTGTTGCCTACCCTAAAAATCCTAAATTGATTTGTATGTTGAGATTGGCGCAATAGGCTCTTATCTGTATGGCCCAAGGATAACAGAATTTAATTTATGGTTCCCAGAAACCACGAGTTCCGGAAACTAAAGCAAGCCGTATCGACTCGTAATGATGACCACTATTCATAATAAAAATCCCAAGTCGATCCGTATGTTGAGATTGGCGCAATAGGCCCATATGTGTATGGCCCAGTATATGAGAACCAGTTTTTTATTAATGGTTCCCAGGAACCACGAGTTCCGTAAATCGAATCAGTTCATATCGGCTTGTCATAATGACTGTTGCCTACCCTAAAAATCCTGAGTTGATTTGCATGTTGAGATGGGCGCAATAGGCTCTTATCTGTATGGCCCAAGGATGACAGAATTTAATTTATGGTTCCCAGGAACCACGAGTTCCGGAAACTGAAGTAAGCCGTATCGACTCGTAATGATGACCACTATTCATAATAAAAATCCCAAGTCGATCCGTATGTTGAGATTGGCGCAATAGGCCCATATGTGTATGGCCCAGTATATGAGAACCAGTTTTTTATTAATGGTTCCCAGGAACCACGAGTTCCGGAAATCGAATCAGTTCATATCGGCTTGTCATAATGACTGTTGCCTACCCTAAAAATCCTGAGTTGATTTGCATGTTGAGATTGGCGCAATAGGCTCTTATCTGTATGGCCCAAGGATAACAGAATTTAATTTATGGTTCCCAGGAACCACGAGTTCCGGAAACTAAAGCAAGCCGTATCGACTCGTAATGATGACCACTATTCATAATAAAAATCCCAAGTCGATCCGTATGTTGAGATTGGCGCAATAGGCCCATATGTGTATGGCCCAGTATATGAGAACCAGTTTTTTATTAATGGTTCCCAGGAACCACGAGTTCCGGAAATCGAATCAGTTTATATCGGCTTGTCATAATGACTGTTGCCTACCCTAAAAATCCTGAGTTGATTTGCATGTTGAGATTGGCGCAATAGGCTCTTATCTGTATGGCCCAAGGATAACAGAATTTAATTTATGGTTCCCAGGAACCACGAGTTCCGGAAACTAAAGCAAGCCGTATCGACTCGTAATGATGACCACTATTCATAATAAAAATCCCAAGTCGATCCGTATGTTGAGATTGGCGCAATAGGCCCATATGTGTATGGCCCAGTATATGAGAACCAGTTTTTTATTAATGGTTCCCAGGAACCACGAGTTCCGGAAATCGAATCAGTTCATATCAGCTTGTCATAATGACTGTTGCCTACCCTAAAAATCCTGAGTTGATTTGTATGTTGAGATTGGCGCAATAGGCTCTTATCTGTATGGCCCAAGGATAACAGAATTTAATTTATGGTTCCCAGGAACCACGAGTTCCGGAAACTGAAGCAAGCCGTATCGACTCGTAATGATGACCACTATTCATAATAAAAATCCCAAGTCGATCCGTATGTTGAGATTGGCGCAATAGGCCCATATGTGTATGGCCCAGTATATGAGAACCAGTTTTTTATTAATGGTTCCCAGGAACCACGAGTTCCGGAAATCGAATCAGTTCATATCGGCTTGTCATAATGACTGTTGCCTACCCTAAAAATCCTAAATTGATTTGTATGTTGAGATTGGCGCAATAGGCTCTTATCTGTATGGCCCAAGGATAACAGAATTTAATTTATGGTTCCCAGAAACCACGAGTTCCGGAAACTAAAGCAAGCCGTATCGACTCGTAATGATGACCACTATTCATAATAAAAATCCCAAGTCGATCCGTATGTTGAGATTGGCGCAATAGGCCCATATGTGTATGGCCCAGTATATGAGAACCAGTTTTTTATTAATGGTTCCCAGGAACCACGAGTTCCGGAAATCGAATCAGTTTATATCGGCTTGTCATAATGACTGTTGCCTACCCTAAAAATCCTGAGTTGATTTGCATGTTGAGATTGGCGCAATAGGCTCTTATCTGTATGGCCCAAGGATAATAGAATTTAATTTATGGTTCCCAGGAACCACGAGTTCCGGAAACTAAAGCAAGCTGTATCGACTTGTAATGATGACCACTATTCATAATAAAAATCCCAAGTCGATCCGTATGTTGAGATTGGCACAATAGGCCCATATGTGTATGGCCCAGTATATGAGAACCAGTTTTTTATTAATGGTTCCCAGGAACCACGAGTTCCGGAAATCGAATCAGTTTATATCGGCTTGTCATAATGACTGTTGCCTACCCTAAAAATCCTGAGTTGATTTGCATGTTGAGATTGGCGCAATAGGCTCTTATCTGTATGGCCCAAGGATAACAGAATTTAATTTATGGTTCCCAGGAACCACGAGTTCCGGAAACTAAAGCAAGCCGTATCGACTCGTAATGATGACCACTATTCATAATAAAAATCCCAAGTCGATCCGTATGTTGAGATTGGCGCAATAGGCCCATATGTGTATGGCCCAGTATATGAGAACCAGTTTTTTATTAATGGTTCCCAGGAACCACGAGTTCCGGAAATCGAATCAGTTCATATCGGCTTGTCACAATGACTGTTGCCTACCCTAAAAATCCTGAGTTGATTTGCATGTTGAGATGGGCGCAATAGGCTCTTATCTGTATGGCCCAAGGATGACAGAATTTAATTTATGGTTCCCAGGAACCACGAGTTCCGGAGAATGAAGTAAGCCGTATCGACTCGTAATGATGACCACTATTCATAATAAAAATCCCAAGTCGATCCGTATGTTGAGATTGGCGCAATAGGCCCATATGTGTATGGCCCAGTATATGAGAACCAGTTTTTTATTAATGGTTCCCAGGAACCATGAGTTCCGGAAATCGAATCAGTTCATATCGGCTTGTCACAATGACTGTTGCCTACCCTAAAAATCCTGAGTTGATTTGCATGTTGAGATTGGCGCAATAGGCTCTTATCTGTATGGCCCAAGGATAACAGAATTTAATTTATGGTTCCCAGGAACCACGAGTTCCGGAAACTAAAGCAAGCCGTATCGACTCGTAATGATGACCACTATTCATAATAAAAATCCCAAGTCGATCCGTATGTTGAGATTGGCGCAATAGGCCCATATGTGTATGGCCCAGTATATGAGAACCAGTTTTTTATTAATGGTTCCCAGGAACCACGAGTTCCGGAAATCGAATCAGTTTATATCGGCTTGTCATAATGACTGTTGCCTACCCTAAAAATCCTGAGTTGATTTGCATGTTGAGATTGGCGCAATAGGCTCTTATCTGTATGGCCCAAGGATAACAGAATTTAATTTATGGTTCCCAGGAACCACGAGTTCCGGAAACTAAAGCAAGCCGTATCGACTCGTAATGATGACCACTATTCATAATAAAAATCCCAAGTCGATCCGTATGTTGAGATTGGCGCAATAGGCCCATATGTGTATGGCCCAGTATATGAGAACCAGTTTTTTATTAATGGTTCCCAGGAACCACGAGTTCCGGAAATCGAATTAGTTCATATCAGCTTGTCATAATGACTGTTGCCTACCCTAAAAATCCTGAGTTGATTTGTATGTTGAGATTGGCGCAATAGGCTCTTATCTGTATGGCCCAAGGATAACAGAATTTAATTTATGGTTCCCAGGAACCACGAGTTCCGGAAACTGAAGCAAGCCGTATCGACTCGTAATGATGACCACTATTCATAATAAAAATCCCAAGTCGATCCGTATGTTGAGATTGGCGCAATAGGCCCATATGTGTATGGCCCAGTATATGAGAACCAGTTTTTTATTAATGGTTCCCAGGAACCACGAGTTCCGGAAATCGAATCAGTTCATATCGGCTTGTCATAATGACTGTTGCCTACCCTAAAAATCCTAAATTGATTTGTATGTTGAGATTGGCGCAATAGGCTCTTATCTGTATGGCCCAAGGATAACAGAATTTAATTTATGGTTCCCAGAAACCACGAGTTCCGGAAACTAAAGCAAGCCGTATCGACTCGTAATGATGACCACTATTCATAATAAAAATCCCAAGTCGATCCGTATGTTGAGATTGGCGCAATAGGCCCATATGTGTATGGCCCAGTATATGAGAACCAGTTTTTTATTAATGGTTCCCAGGAACCACGAGTTCCGTAAATCGAATCAGTTCATATCGGCTTGTCATAATGACTGTTGCCTACCCTAAAAATCCTGAGTTGATTTGCATGTTGAGATGGGCGCAATAGGCTCTTATCTGTATGGCCCAAGGATGACAGAATTTAATTTATGGTTCCCAGGAACCACGAGTTCCGGAAACTGAAGTAAGCCGTATCGACTCGTAATGATGACCACTATTCATAATAAAAATCCCAAGTCGATCCGTATGTTGAGATTGGCGCAATAGGCCCATATGTGTATGGCCCAGTATATGAGAACCAGTTTTTTATTAATGGTTCCCAGGAACCACGAGTTCCGGAAATCGAATCAGTTCATATCGGCTTGTCATAATGACTGTTGCCTACCCTAAAAATCCTGAGTTGATTTGCATGTTGAGATTGGCGCAATAGGCTCTTATCTGTATGGCCCAAGGATAACAGAATTTAATTTATGGTTCCCAGGAACCACGAGTTCCGGAAACTAAAGCAAGCCGTATCGACTCGTAATGATGACCACTATTCATAATAAAAATCCCAAGTCGATCCGTATGTTGAGATTGGCGCAATAGGCCCATATGTGTATGGCCCAGTATATGAGAACCAGTTTTTTATTAATGGTTCCCAGGAACCACGAGTTCCGGAAATCGAATCAGTTTATATCGGCTTGTCATAATGACTGTTGCCTACCCTAAAAATCCTGAGTTGATTTGCATGTTGAGATTGGCGCAATAGGCTCTTATCTGTATGGCCCAAGGATAACAGAATTTAATTTATGGTTCCCAGGAACCACGAGTTCCGGAAACTAAAGCAAGCCGTATCGACTCGTAATGATGACCACTATTCATAATAAAAATCCCAAGTCGATCCGTATGTTGAGATTGGCGCAATAGGCCCATATGTGTATGGCCCAGTATATGAGAACCAGTTTTTTATTAATGGTTCCCAGGAACCACGAGTTCCGGAAATCGAATCAGTTCATATCAGCTTGTCATAATGACTGTTGCCTACCCTAAAAATCCTGAGTTGATTTGTATGTTGAGATTGGCGCAATAGGCTCTTATCTGTATGGCCCAAGGATAACAGAATTTAATTTATGGTTCCCAGGAACCACGAGTTCCGGAAACTGAAGCAAGCCGTATCGACTCGTAATGATGACCACTATTCATAATAAAAATCCCAAGTCGATCCGTATGTTGAGATTGGCGCAATAGGCCCATATGTGTATGGCCCAGTATATGAGAACCAGTTTTTTATTAATGGTTCCCAGGAACCACGAGTTCCGGAAATCGAATCAGTTCATATCGGCTTGTCATAATGACTGTTGCCTACCCTAAAAATCCTAAATTGATTTGTATGTTGAGATTGGCGCAATAGGCTCTTATCTGTATGGCCCAAGGATAACAGAATTTAATTTATGGTTCCCAGAAACCACGAGTTCCGGAAACTAAAGCAAGCCGTATCGACTCGTAATGATGACCACTATTCATAATAAAAATCCCAAGTCGATCCGTATGTTGAGATTGGCGCAATAGGCCCATATGTGTATGGCCCAGTATATGAGAACCAGTTTTTTATTAATGGTTCCCAGGAACCACGAGTTCCGGAAATCGAATCAGTTTATATCGGCTTGTCATAATGACTGTTGCCTACCCTAAAAATCCTGAGTTGATTTGCATGTTGAGATTGGCGCAATAGGCTCTTATCTGTATGGCCCAAGGATAATAGAATTTAATTTATGGTTCCCAGGAACCACGAGTTCCGGAAACTAAAGCAAGCTGTATCGACTTGTAATGATGACCACTATTCATAATAAAAATCCCAAGTCGATCCGTATGTTGAGATTGGCACAATAGGCCCATATGTGTATGGCCCAGTATATGAGAACCAGTTTTTTATTAATGGTTCCCAGGAACCACGAGTTCCGGAAATCGAATCAGTTCATATCGGCTTGTCATAATGACTGTTGCCTACCCTAAAAATCCTAAATTGATTTGTATGTTGAGATTGGCGCAATAGGCTCTTATCTGTATGGCCCAAGGATAACAGAATTTAATTTATGGTTCCCAGAAACCACGAGTTCCGGAAACTAAAGCAAGCCGTATCGACTCGTAATGATGACCACTATTCATAATAAAAATCCCAAGTCGATCCGTATGTTGAGATTGGCGCAATAGGCCCATATGTGTATGGCCCAGTATATGAGAACCAGTTTTTTATTAATGGTTCCCAGGAACCATGAGTTCCGGAAATCGAATCAGTTCATATCGGCTTGTCATAATGACTGTTGCCTACCCTAAAAATCCTGAGTTGATTTGCATGTTGAGATTGGCGCAATAGGCTCTTATCTGTATGGCCCAAGGATAATAGAATTTAATTTATGGTTCCCAGGAACCACGAGTTCCGGAAACTAAAGCAAGCTGTATCGACTTGTAATGATGACCACTATTCATAATAAAAATCCCAAGTCGATCCGTATGTTGAGATTGGCACAATAGGCCCATATGTGTATGGCCCAGTATATGAGAACCAGTTTTTTATTAATGGTTCCCAGGAACCACGAGTTCCGGAAATCGAATCAGTTCATATCGGCTTGTCACAATGACTGTTGCCTACCCTAAAAATCCTGAGTTGATTTGCATGTTGAGATGGGCGCAATAGGCTCTTATCTGTATGGCCCAAGGATGACAGAATTTAATTTATGGTTCCCAGGAACCACGAGTTCCGGAAACTGAAGTAAGCCGTATCGACTCGTAATGATGACCACTATTCATAATAAAAATCCCAAGTCGATCCGTATGTTGAGATTGGCGCAATAGGCCCATATGTGTATGGCCCAGTATATGAGAACCAGTTTTTTATTAATGGTTCCCAGGAACCACGAGTTCCGGAAATCGAATCAGTTCATATCGGCTTGTCACAATGACTGTTGCCTACCCTAAAAATCCTGAGTTGATTTGCATGTTGAGATTGGCGCAATAGGCTCTTATCTGTATGGCCCAAGGATGACAGAATTTAATTTATGGTTCCCAGGAACCACGAGTTCCGGAAACTGAAGTAAGCCGTATCGACTCGTAATGATGACCACAATTCATAATAAAAATCCCAAGTCGATCCGTATGTTGAGATTGGCGCAATAGGCCCATATGTGTATGGCCCAGTATATGAGAACCAGTTTTTTATTAATGGTTCCCAGGAACCATGAGTTCCGGAAATCGAATTAGTTCATATCGGCTTGTCATAATGACTGTTGCCTACCCTAAAAATCCTGAGTTGATTTGCATGTTGAGATTGGCGCAATAGGCTCTTATCTGTATGGCCCAAGGATAATAGAATTTAATTTATGGTTCCCAGGAACCACGAGTTCCGGAAACTAAAGCAAGCTGTATCGACTTGTAATGATGACCACTATTCATAATAAAAATCCCAAGTCGATCCGTATGTTGAGATTGGCGCAATAGGCCCATATGTGTATGGCCCAGTATATGAGAACCAGTTTTTTATTAATGGTTCCCAGGAACCACGAGTTCCGGAAATCGAATCAGTTCATATCGGCTTGTCACAATGACTGTTGCCTACCCTAAAAATCCTGAGTTGATTTGCATGTTGAGATGGGCGCAATAGGCTCTTATCTGTATGGCCCAAGGATGACAGAATTTAATTTATGGTTCCCAGGAACCACGAGTTCCGGAGAATGAAGTAAGCCGTATCGACTCGTAATGATGACCACTATTCATAATAAAAATCCCAAGTCGATCCGTATGTTGAGATTGGCGCAATAGGCCCATATGTGTATGGCCCAGTATATGAGAACCAGTTTTTTATTAATGGTTCCCAGGAACCATGAGTTCCGGAAATCGAATCAGTTCATATCGGCTTGTCACAATGACTGTTGCCTACCCTAAAAATCCTGAGTTGATTTGCATGTTGAGATTGGCGCAATAGGCTCTTATCTGTATGGCCCAAGGATAACAGAATTTAATTTATGGTTCCCAGGAACCACGAGTTCCGGAAACTAAAGCAAGCCGTATCGACTCGTAATGATGACCACTATTCATAATAAAAATCCCAAGTCGATCCGTATGTTGAGATTGGCGCAATAGGCCCATATGTGTATGGCCCAGTATATGAGAACCAGTTTTTTATTAATGGTTCCCAGGAACCACGAGTTCCGGAAATCGAATCAGTTTATATCGGCTTGTCATAATGACTGTTGCCTACCCTAAAAATCCTGAGTTGATTTGCATGTTGAGATTGGCGCAATAGGCTCTTATCTGTATGGCCCAAGGATAACAGAATTTAATTTATGGTTCCCAGGAACCACGAGTTCCGGAAACTAAAGCAAGCCGTATCGACTCGTAATGATGACCACTATTCATAATAAAAATCCCAAGTCGATCCGTATGTTGAGATTGGCGCAATAGGCCCATATGTGTATGGCCCAGTATATGAGAACCAGTTTTTTATTAATGGTTCCCAGGAACCACGAGTTCCGGAAATCGAATTAGTTCATATCAGCTTGTCATAATGACTGTTGCCTACCCTAAAAATCCTGAGTTGATTTGTATGTTGAGATTGGCGCAATAGGCTCTTATCTGTATGGCCCAAGGATAACAGAATTTAATTTATGGTTCCCAGGAACCACGAGTTCCGGAAACTGAAGCAAGCCGTATCGACTCGTAATGATGACCACTATTCATAATAAAAATCCCAAGTCGATCCGTATGTTGAGATTGGCGCAATAGGCCCATATGTGTATGGCCCAGTATATGAGAACCAGTTTTTTATTAATGGTTCCCAGGAACCACGAGTTCCGGAAATCGAATCAGTTCATATCGGCTTGTCATAATGACTGTTGCCTACCCTAAAAATCCTAAATTGATTTGTATGTTGAGATTGGCGCAATAGGCTCTTATCTGTATGGCCCAAGGATAACAGAATTTAATTTATGGTTCCCAGAAACCACGAGTTCCGGAAACTAAAGCAAGCCGTATCGACTCGTAATGATGACCACTATTCATAATAAAAATCCCAAGTCGATCCGTATGTTGAGATTGGCGCAATAGGCCCATATGTGTATGGCCCAGTATATGAGAACCAGTTTTTTATTAATGGTTCCCAGGAACCACGAGTTCCGTAAATCGAATCAGTTCATATCGGCTTGTCATAATGACTGTTGCCTACCCTAAAAATCCTGAGTTGATTTGCATGTTGAGATGGGCGCAATAGGCTCTTATCTGTATGGCCCAAGGATGACAGAATTTAATTTATGGTTCCCAGGAACCACGAGTTCCGGAAACTGAAGTAAGCCGTATCGACTCGTAATGATGACCACTATTCATAATAAAAATCCCAAGTCGATCCGTATGTTGAGATTGGCGCAATAGGCCCATATGTGTATGGCCCAGTATATGAGAACCAGTTTTTTATTAATGGTTCCCAGGAACCATGAGTTCCGGAAATCGAATCAGTTCATATCGGCTTGTCATAATGACTGTTGCCTACCCTAAAAATCCTGAGTTGATTTGCATGTTGAGATTGGCGCAATAGGCTCTTATCTGTATGGCCCAAGGATAATAGAATTTAATTTATGGTTCCCAGGAACCACGAGTTCCGGAAACTAAAGCAAGCTGTATCGACTTGTAATGATGACCACTATTCATAATAAAAATCCCAAGTCGATCCGTATGTTGAGATTGGCACAATAGGCCCATATGTGTATGGCCCAGTATATGAGAACCAGTTTTTTATTAATGGTTCCCAGGAACCACGAGTTCCGGAAATCGAATCAGTTCATATCGGCTTGTCACAATGACTGTTGCCTACCCTAAAAATCCTGAGTTGATTTGCATGTTGAGATGGGCGCAATAGGCTCTTATCTGTATGGCCCAAGGATGACAGAATTTAATTTATGGTTCCCAGGAACCACGAGTTCCGGAAACTGAAGTAAGCCGTATCGACTCGTAATGATGACCACTATTCATAATAAAAATCCCAAGTCGATCCGTATGTTGAGATTGGCGCAATAGGCCCATATGTGTATGGCCCAGTATATGAGAACCAGTTTTTTATTAATGGTTCCCAGGAACCACGAGTTCCGGAAATCGAATCAGTTCATATCGGCTTGTCACAATGACTGTTGCCTACCCTAAAAATCCTGAGTTGATTTGCATGTTGAGATTGGCGCAATAGGCTCTTATCTGTATGGCCCAAGGATGACAGAATTTAATTTATGGTTCCCAGGAACCACGAGTTCCGGAAACTGAAGTAAGCCGTATCGACTCGTAATGATGACCACAATTCATAATAAAAATCCCAAGTCGATCCGTATGTTGAGATTGGCGCAATAGGCCCATATGTGTATGGCCCAGTATATGAGAACCAGTTTTTTATTAATGGTTCCCAGGAACCATGAGTTCCGGAAATCGAATCAGTTCATATCGGCTTGTCATAATGACTGTTGCCTACCCTAAAAATCCTGAGTTGATTTGCATGTTGAGATTGGCGCAATAGGCTCTTATCTGTATGGCCCAAGGATAATAGAATTTAATTTATGGTTCCCAGGAACCACGAGTTCCGGAAACTAAAGCAAGCTGTATCGACTTGTAATGATGACCACTATTCATAATAAAAATCCCAAGTCGATCCGTATGTTGAGATTGGCGCAATAGGCCCATATGTGTATGGCCCAGTATATGAGAACCAGTTTTTTATTAATGGTTCCCAGGAACCACGAGTTCCGGAAATCGAATCAGTTCATATCGGCTTGTCACAATGACTGTTGCCTACCCTAAAAATCCTGAGTTGATTTGCATGTTGAGATGGGCGCAATAGGCTCTTATCTGTATGGCCCAAGGATGACAGAATTTAATTTATGGTTCCCAGGAACCACGAGTTCCGGAGAATGAAGTAAGCCGTATCGACTCGTAATGATGACCACTATTCATAATAAAAATCCCAAGTCGATCCGTATGTTGAGATTGGCGCAATAGGCCCATATGTGTATGGCCCAGTATATGAGAACCAGTTTTTTATTAATGGTTCCCAGGAACCATGAGTTCCGGAAATCGAATCAGTTCATATCGGCTTGTCACAATGACTGTTGCCTACCCTAAAAATCCTGAGTTGATTTGCATGTTGAGATTGGCGCAATAGGCTCTTATCTGTATGGCCCAAGGATAACAGAATTTAATTTATGGTTCCCAGGAACCACGAGTTCCGGAAACTAAAGCAAGCCGTATCGACTCGTAATGATGACCACTATTCATAATAAAAATCCCAAGTCGATCCGTATGTTGAGATTGGCGCAATAGGCCCATATGTGTATGGCCCAGTATATGAGAACCAGTTTTTTATTAATGGTTCCCAGGAACCACGAGTTCCGGAAATCGAATCAGTTTATATCGGCTTGTCATAATGACTGTTGCCTACCCTAAAAATCCTGAGTTGATTTGCATGTTGAGATTGGCGCAATAGGCTCTTATCTGTATGGCCCAAGGATAACAGAATTTAATTTATGGTTCCCAGGAACCACGAGTTCCGGAAACTAAAGCAAGCCGTATCGACTCGTAATGATGACCACTATTCATAATAAAAATCCCAAGTCGATCCGTATGTTGAGATTGGCGCAATAGGCCCATATGTGTATGGCCCAGTATATGAGAACCAGTTTTTTATTAATGGTTCCCAGGAACCACGAGTTCCGGAAATCGAATTAGTTCATATCAGCTTGTCATAATGACTGTTGCCTACCCTAAAAATCCTGAGTTGATTTGTATGTTGAGATTGGCGCAATAGGCTCTTATCTGTATGGCCCAAGGATAACAGAATTTAATTTATGGTTCCCAGGAACCACGAGTTCCGGAAACTGAAGCAAGCCGTATCGACTCGTAATGATGACCACTATTCATAATAAAAATCCCAAGTCGATCCGTATGTTGAGATTGGCGCAATAGGCCCATATGTGTATGGCCCAGTATATGAGAACCAGTTTTTTATTAATGGTTCCCAGGAACCACGAGTTCCGGAAATCGAATCAGTTCATATCGGCTTGTCATAATGACTGTTGCCTACCCTAAAAATCCTAAATTGATTTGTATGTTGAGATTGGCGCAATAGGCTCTTATCTGTATGGCCCAAGGATAACAGAATTTAATTTATGGTTCCCAGAAACCACGAGTTCCGGAAACTAAAGCAAGCCGTATCGACTCGTAATGATGACCACTATTCATAATAAAAATCCCAAGTCGATCCGTATGTTGAGATTGGCGCAATAGGCCCATATGTGTATGGCCCAGTATATGAGAACCAGTTTTTTATTAATGGTTCCCAGGAACCACGAGTTCCGTAAATCGAATCAGTTCATATCGGCTTGTCATAATGACTGTTGCCTACCCTAAAAATCCTGAGTTGATTTGCATGTTGAGATGGGCGCAATAGGCTCTTATCTGTATGGCCCAAGGATGACAGAATTTAATTTATGGTTCCCAGGAACCACGAGTTCCGGAAACTGAAGTAAGCCGTATCGACTCGTAATGATGACCACTATTCATAATAAAAATCCCAAGTCGATCCGTATGTTGAGATTGGCGCAATAGGCCCATATGTGTATGGCCCAGTATATGAGAACCAGTTTTTTATTAATGGTTCCCAGGAACCACGAGTTCCGGAAATCGAATCAGTTCATATCGGCTTGTCATAATGACTGTTGCCTACCCTAAAAATCCTGAGTTGATTTGCATGTTGAGATTGGCGCAATAGGCTCTTATCTGTATGGCCCAAGGATAACAGAATTTAATTTATGGTTCCCAGGAACCACGAGTTCCGGAAACTAAAGCAAGCCGTATCGACTCGTAATGATGACCACTATTCATAATAAAAATCCCAAGTCGATCCGTATGTTGAGATTGGCGCAATAGGCCCATATGTGTATGGCCCAGTATATGAGAACCAGTTTTTTATTAATGGTTCCCAGGAACCACGAGTTCCGGAAATCGAATCAGTTTATATCGGCTTGTCATAATGACTGTTGCCTACCCTAAAAATCCTGAGTTGATTTGCATGTTGAGATTGGCGCAATAGGCTCTTATCTGTATGGCCCAAGGATAACAGAATTTAATTTATGGTTCCCAGGAACCACGAGTTCCGGAAACTAAAGCAAGCCGTATCGACTCGTAATGATGACCACTATTCATAATAAAAATCCCAAGTCGATCCGTATGTTGAGATTGGCGCAATAGGCCCATATGTGTATGGCCCAGTATATGAGAACCAGTTTTTTATTAATGGTTCCCAGGAACCACGAGTTCCGGAAATCGAATCAGTTCATATCGGCTTGTCATAATGACTGTTGCCTACCCTAAAAATCCTAAATTGATTTGTATGTTGAGATTGGCGCAATAGGCTCTTATCTGTATGGCCCAAGGATAACAGAATTTAATTTATGGTTCCCAGAAACCACGAGTTCCGGAAACTAAAGCAAGCCGTATCGACTCGTAATGATGACCACTATTCATAATAAAAATCCCAAGTCGATCCGTATGTTGAGATTGGCGCAATAGGCCCATATGTGTATGGCCCAGTATATGAGAACCAGTTTTTTATTAATGGTTCCCAGGAACCACGAGTTCCGGAAATCGAATCAGTTTATATCGGCTTGTCATAATGACTGTTGCCTACCCTAAAAATCCTGAGTTGATTTGCATGTTGAGATTGGCGCAATAGGCTCTTATCTGTATGGCCCAAGGATAATAGAATTTAATTTATGGTTCCCAGGAACCACGAGTTCCGGAAACTAAAGCAAGCTGTATCGACTTGTAATGATGACCACTATTCATAATAAAAATCCCAAGTCGATCCGTATGTTGAGATTGGCACAATAGGCCCATATGTGTATGGCCCAGTATATGAGAACCAGTTTTTTATTAATGGTTCCCAGGAACCACGAGTTCCGGAAATCGAATCAGTTCATATCGGCTTGTCATAATGACTGTTGCCTACCCTAAAAATCCTAAATTGATTTGTATGTTGAGATTGGCGCAATAGGCTCTTATCTGTATGGCCCAAGGATAACAGAATTTAATTTATGGTTCCCAGAAACCACGAGTTCCGGAAACTAAAGCAAGCCGTATCGACTCGTAATGATGACCACTATTCATAATAAAAATCCCAAGTCGATCCGTATGTTGAGATTGGCGCAATAGGCCCATATGTGTATGGCCCAGTATATGAGAACCAGTTTTTTATTAATGGTTCCCAGGAACCATGAGTTCCGGAAATCGAATCAGTTCATATCGGCTTGTCATAATGACTGTTGCCTACCCTAAAAATCCTGAGTTGATTTGCATGTTGAGATTGGCGCAATAGGCTCTTATCTGTATGGCCCAAGGATAATAGAATTTAATTTATGGTTCCCAGGAACCACGAGTTCCGGAAACTAAAGCAAGCTGTATCGACTTGTAATGATGACCACTATTCATAATAAAAATCCCAAGTCGATCCGTATGTTGAGATTGGCACAATAGGCCCATATGTGTATGGCCCAGTATATGAGAACCAGTTTTTTATTAATGGTTCCCAGGAACCACGAGTTCCGGAAATCGAATCAGTTCATATCGGCTTGTCACAATGACTGTTGCCTACCCTAAAAATCCTGAGTTGATTTGCATGTTGAGATGGGCGCAATAGGCTCTTATCTGTATGGCCCAAGGATGACAGAATTTAATTTATGGTTCCCAGGAACCACGAGTTCCGGAAACTGAAGTAAGCCGTATCGACTCGTAATGATGACCACTATTCATAATAAAAATCCCAAGTCGATCCGTATGTTGAGATTGGCGCAATAGGCCCATATGTGTATGGCCCAGTATATGAGAACCAGTTTTTTATTAATGGTTCCCAGGAACCACGAGTTCCGGAAATCGAATCAGTTCATATCGGCTTGTCACAATGACTGTTGCCTACCCTAAAAATCCTGAGTTGATTTGCATGTTGAGATTGGCGCAATAGGCTCTTATCTGTATGGCCCAAGGATGACAGAATTTAATTTATGGTTCCCAGGAACCACGAGTTCCGGAAACTGAAGTAAGCCGTATCGACTCGTAATGATGACCACAATTCATAATAAAAATCCCAAGTCGATCCGTATGTTGAGATTGGCGCAATAGGCCCATATGTGTATGGCCCAGTATATGAGAACCAGTTTTTTATTAATGGTTCCCAGGAACCATGAGTTCCGGAAATCGAATCAGTTCATATCGGCTTGTCATAATGACTGTTGCCTACCCTAAAAATCCTGAGTTGATTTGCATGTTGAGATTGGCGCAATAGGCTCTTATCTGTATGGCCCAAGGATAATAGAATTTAATTTATGGTTCCCAGGAACCACGAGTTCCGGAAACTAAAGCAAGCTGTATCGACTTGTAATGATGACCACTATTCATAATAAAAATCCCAAGTCGATCCGTATGTTGAGATTGGCGCAATAGGCCCATATGTGTATGGCCCAGTATATGAGAACCAGTTTTTTATTAATGGTTCCCAGGAACCACGAGTTCCGGAAATCGAATCAGTTCATATCGGCTTGTCACAATGACTGTTGCCTACCCTAAAAATCCTGAGTTGATTTGCATGTTGAGATGGGCGCAATAGGCTCTTATCTGTATGGCCCAAGGATGACAGAATTTAATTTATGGTTCCCAGGAACCACGAGTTCCGGAGAATGAAGTAAGCCGTATCGACTCGTAATGATGACCACTATTCATAATAAAAATCCCAAGTCGATCCGTATGTTGAGATTGGCGCAATAGGCCCATATGTGTATGGCCCAGTATATGAGAACCAGTTTTTTATTAATGGTTCCCAGGAACCATGAGTTCCGGAAATCGAATCAGTTCATATCGGCTTGTCACAATGACTGTTGCCTACCCTAAAAATCCTGAGTTGATTTGCATGTTGAGATTGGCGCAATAGGCTCTTATCTGTATGGCCCAAGGATAACAGAATTTAATTTATGGTTCCCAGGAACCACGAGTTCCGGAAACTAAAGCAAGCCGTATCGACTCGTAATGATGACCACTATTCATAATAAAAATCCCAAGTCGATCCGTATGTTGAGATTGGCGCAATAGGCCCATATGTGTATGGCCCAGTATATGAGAACCAGTTTTTTATTAATGGTTCCCAGGAACCACGAGTTCCGGAAATCGAATCAGTTTATATCGGCTTGTCATAATGACTGTTGCCTACCCTAAAAATCCTGAGTTGATTTGCATGTTGAGATTGGCGCAATAGGCTCTTATCTGTATGGCCCAAGGATAACAGAATTTAATTTATGGTTCCCAGGAACCACGAGTTCCGGAAACTAAAGCAAGCCGTATCGACTCGTAATGATGACCACTATTCATAATAAAAATCCCAAGTCGATCCGTATGTTGAGATTGGCGCAATAGGCCCATATGTGTATGGCCCAGTATATGAGAACCAGTTTTTTATTAATGGTTCCCAGGAACCACGAGTTCCGGAAATCGAATTAGTTCATATCAGCTTGTCATAATGACTGTTGCCTACCCTAAAAATCCTGAGTTGATTTGTATGTTGAGATTGGCGCAATAGGCTCTTATCTGTATGGCCCAAGGATAACAGAATTTAATTTATGGTTCCCAGGAACCACGAGTTCCGGAAACTGAAGCAAGCCGTATCGACTCGTAATGATGACCACTATTCATAATAAAAATCCCAAGTCGATCCGTATGTTGAGATTGGCGCAATAGGCCCATATGTGTATGGCCCAGTATATGAGAACCAGTTTTTTATTAATGGTTCCCAGGAACCACGAGTTCCGGAAATCGAATCAGTTCATATCGGCTTGTCATAATGACTGTTGCCTACCCTAAAAATCCTAAATTGATTTGTATGTTGAGATTGGCGCAATAGGCTCTTATCTGTATGGCCCAAGGATAACAGAATTTAATTTATGGTTCCCAGAAACCACGAGTTCCGGAAACTAAAGCAAGCCGTATCGACTCGTAATGATGACCACTATTCATAATAAAAATCCCAAGTCGATCCGTATGTTGAGATTGGCGCAATAGGCCCATATGTGTATGGCCCAGTATATGAGAACCAGTTTTTTATTAATGGTTCCCAGGAACCACGAGTTCCGTAAATCGAATCAGTTCATATCGGCTTGTCATAATGACTGTTGCCTACCCTAAAAATCCTGAGTTGATTTGCATGTTGAGATGGGCGCAATAGGCTCTTATCTGTATGGCCCAAGGATGACAGAATTTAATTTATGGTTCCCAGGAACCACGAGTTCCGGAAACTGAAGTAAGCCGTATCGACTCGTAATGATGACCACTATTCATAATAAAAATCCCAAGTCGATCCGTATGTTGAGATTGGCGCAATAGGCCCATATGTGTATGGCCCAGTATATGAGAACCAGTTTTTTATTAATGGTTCCCAGGAACCATGAGTTCCGGAAATCGAATCAGTTCATATCGGCTTGTCATAATGACTGTTGCCTACCCTAAAAATCCTGAGTTGATTTGCATGTTGAGATTGGCGCAATAGGCTCTTATCTGTATGGCCCAAGGATAATAGAATTTAATTTATGGTTCCCAGGAACCACGAGTTCCGGAAACTAAAGCAAGCTGTATCGACTTGTAATGATGACCACTATTCATAATAAAAATCCCAAGTCGATCCGTATGTTGAGATTGGCACAATAGGCCCATATGTGTATGGCCCAGTATATGAGAACCAGTTTTTTATTAATGGTTCCCAGGAACCACGAGTTCCGGAAATCGAATCAGTTCATATCGGCTTGTCACAATGACTGTTGCCTACCCTAAAAATCCTGAGTTGATTTGCATGTTGAGATGGGCGCAATAGGCTCTTATCTGTATGGCCCAAGGATGACAGAATTTAATTTATGGTTCCCAGGAACCACGAGTTCCGGAAACTGAAGTAAGCCGTATCGACTCGTAATGATGACCACTATTCATAATAAAAATCCCAAGTCGATCCGTATGTTGAGATTGGCGCAATAGGCCCATATGTGTATGGCCCAGTATATGAGAACCAGTTTTTTATTAATGGTTCCCAGGAACCACGAGTTCCGGAAATCGAATCAGTTCATATCGGCTTGTCACAATGACTGTTGCCTACCCTAAAAATCCTGAGTTGATTTGCATGTTGAGATTGGCGCAATAGGCTCTTATCTGTATGGCCCAAGGATGACAGAATTTAATTTATGGTTCCCAGGAACCACGAGTTCCGGAAACTGAAGTAAGCCGTATCGACTCGTAATGATGACCACAATTCATAATAAAAATCCCAAGTCGATCCGTATGTTGAGATTGGCGCAATAGGCCCATATGTGTATGGCCCAGTATATGAGAACCAGTTTTTTATTAATGGTTCCCAGGAACCATGAGTTCCGGAAATCGAATCAGTTCATATCGGCTTGTCATAATGACTGTTGCCTACCCTAAAAATCCTGAGTTGATTTGCATGTTGAGATTGGCGCAATAGGCTCTTATCTGTATGGCCCAAGGATAATAGAATTTAATTTATGGTTCCCAGGAACCACGAGTTCCGGAAACTAAAGCAAGCTGTATCGACTTGTAATGATGACCACTATTCATAATAAAAATCCCAAGTCGATCCGTATGTTGAGATTGGCGCAATAGGCCCATATGTGTATGGCCCAGTATATGAGAACCAGTTTTTTATTAATGGTTCCCAGGAACCACGAGTTCCGGAAATCGAATCAGTTCATATCGGCTTGTCACAATGACTGTTGCCTACCCTAAAAATCCTGAGTTGATTTGCATGTTGAGATGGGCGCAATAGGCTCTTATCTGTATGGCCCAAGGATGACAGAATTTAATTTATGGTTCCCAGGAACCACGAGTTCCGGAAACTGAAGTAAGCCGTATCGACTCGTAATGATGACCACTATTCATAATAAAAATCCCAAGTCGATCCGTATGTTGAGATTGGCGCAATAGGCCCATATGTGTATGGCCCAGTATATGAGAACCAGTTTTTTATTAATGGTTCCCAGGAACCATGAGTTCCGGAAATCGAATCAGTTCATATCGGCTTGTCACAATGACTGTTGCCTACCCTAAAAATCCTGAGTTGATTTGCATGTTGAGATTGGCGCAATAGGCTCTTATCTGTATGGCCCAAGGATAACAGAATTTAATTTATGGTTCCCAGGAACCACGAGTTCCGGAAACTAAAGCAAGCCGTATCGACTCGTAATGATGACCACTATTCATAATAAAAATCCCAAGTCGATCCGTATGTTGAGATTGGCGCAATAGGCCCATATGTGTATGGCCCAGTATATGAGAACCAGTTTTTTATTAATGGTTCCCAGGAACCACGAGTTCCGGAAATCGAATCAGTTTATATCGGCTTGTCATAATGACTGTTGCCTACCCTAAAAATCCTGAGTTGATTTGCATGTTGAGATTGGCGCAATAGGCTCTTATCTGTATGGCCCAAGGATAACAGAATTTAATTTATGGTTCCCAGGAACCACGAGTTCCGGAAACTAAAGCAAGCCGTATCGACTCGTAATGATGACCACTATTCATAATAAAAATCCCAAGTCGATCCGTATGTTGAGATTGGCGCAATAGGCCCATATGTGTATGGCCCAGTATATGAGAACCAGTTTTTTATTAATGGTTCCCAGGAACCACGAGTTCCGGAAATCGAATTAGTTCATATCAGCTTGTCATAATGACTGTTGCCTACCCTAAAAATCCTGAGTTGATTTGTATGTATAGATTGGCGCAATAGGCTCTTATCTGTATGGCCCAAGGATAACAGAATTTAATTTATGGTTCCCAGGAACCACGAGTTCCGGAAACTGAAGCAAGCCGTATCGACTCGTAATGATGACCACTATTCATAATAAAAATCCCAAGTCGATCCGTATGTTGAGATTGGCGCAATAGGCCCATATGTGTATGGCCCAGTATATGAGAACCAGTTTTTTATTAATGGTTCCCAGGAACCACGAGTTCCGGAAATCGAATCAGTTCATATCGGCTTGTCATAATGACTGTTGCCTACCCTAAAAATCCTAAATTGATTTGTATGTTGAGATTGGCGCAATAGGCTCTTATCTGTATGGCCCAAGGATAACAGAATTTAATTTATGGTTCCCAGAAACCACGAGTTCCGGAAACTAAAGCAAGCCGTATCGACTCGTAATGATGACCACTATTCATAATAAAAATCCCAAGTCGATCCGTATGTTGAGATTGGCGCAATAGGCCCATATGTGTATGGCCCAGTATATGAGAACCAGTTTTTTATTAATGGTTCCCAGGAACCACGAGTTCCGTAAATCGAATCAGTTCATATCGGCTTGTCATAATGACTGTTGCCTACCCTAAAAATCCTGAGTTGATTTGCATGTTGAGATTGGCGCAATAGGCTCTTATCTGTATGGCCCAAGGATGACAGAATTTAATTTATGGTTCCCAGGAACCACGAGTTCCGGAAACTGAAGTAAGCCGTATCGACTCGTAATGATGACCACTATTCATAATAAAAATCCCAAGTCGATCCGTATGTTGAGATTGGCGCAATAGGCCCATATGTGTATGGCCCAGTATATGAGAACCAGTTTTTTATTAATGGTTCCCAGGAACCATGAGTTCCGGAAATCGAATCAGTTTATATCGGCTTGTCATAATGACTGTTGCCTACCCTAAAAATCCTGAGTTGATTTGCATGTTGAGATTGGCGCAATAGGCTCTTATCTGTATGGCCCAAGGATAACAGAATTTAATTTATGGTTCCCAGGAACCACGAGTTCCGGAAACTAAAGCAAGCCGTATCGACTCGTAATGATGACCACTATTCATAATAAAAATCCCAAGTCGATCCGTATGTTGAGATTGGCGCAATAGGCCCATATGTGTATGGCCCAGTATATGAGAACCAGTTTTTTATTAATGGTTCCCAGGAACCACGAGTTCCGGAAATCGAATCAGTTCATATCGGCTTGTCATAATGACTGTTGCCTACCCTAAAAATCCTAAATTGATTTGTATGTTGAGATTGGCGCAATAGGCTCTTATCTGTATGGCCCAAGGATAACAGAATTTAATTTATGGTTCCCAGAAACCACGAGTTCCGGAAACTAAAGCAAGCCGTATCGACTCGTAATGATGACCACTATTCATAATAAAAATCCCAAGTCGATCCGTATGTTGAGATTGGCGCAATAGGCCCATATGTGTATGGCCCAGTATATGAGAACCAGTTTTTTATTAATGGTTCCCAGGAACCACGAGTTCCGGAAATCGAATCAGTTTATATCGGCTTGTCATAATGACTGTTGCCTACCCTAAAAATCCTGAGTTGATTTGCATGTTGAGATTGGCGCAATAGGCTCTTATCTGTATGGCCCAAGGATAATAGAATTTAATTTATGGTTCCCAGGAACCACGAGTTCCGGAAACTAAAGCAAGCTGTATCGACTTGTAATGATGACCACTATTCATAATAAAAATCCCAAGTCGATCCGTATGTTGAGATTGGCACAATAGGCCCATATGTGTATGGCCCAGTATATGAGAACCAGTTTTTTATTAATGGTTCCCAGGAACCACGAGTTCCGGAAATCGAATCAGTTCATATCGGCTTGTCATAATGACTGTTGCCTACCCTAAAAATCCTAAATTGATTTGTATGTTGAGATTGGCGCAATAGGCTCTTATCTGTATGGCCCAAGGATAACAGAATTTAATTTATGGTTCCCAGAAACCACGAGTTCCGGAAACTAAAGCAAGCCGTATCGACTCGTAATGATGACCACTATTCATAATAAAAATCCCAAGTCGATCCGTATGTTGAGATTGGCGCAATAGGCCCATATGTGTATGGCCCAGTATATGAGAACCAGTTTTTTATTAATGGTTCCCAGGAACCATGAGTTCCGGAAATCGAATCAGTTCATATCGGCTTGTCATAATGACTGTTGCCTACCCTAAAAATCCTGAGTTGATTTGCATGTTGAGATTGGCGCAATAGGCTCTTATCTGTATGGCCCAAGGATAATAGAATTTAATTTATGGTTCCCAGGAACCACGAGTTCCGGAAACTAAAGCAAGCTGTATCGACTTGTAATGATGACCACTATTCATAATAAAAATCCCAAGTCGATCCGTATGTTGAGATTGGCACAATAGGCCCATATGTGTATGGCCCAGTATATGAGAACCAGTTTTTTATTAATGGTTCCCAGGAACCACGAGTTCCGGAAATCGAATCAGTTCATATCGGCTTGTCACAATGACTGTTGCCTACCCTAAAAATCCTGAGTTGATTTGCATGTTGAGATGGGCGCAATAGGCTCTTATCTGTATGGCCCAAGGATGACAGAATTTAATTTATGGTTCCCAGGAACCACGAGTTCCGGAAACTGAAGTAAGCCGTATCGACTCGTAATGATGACCACTATTCATAATAAAAATCCCAAGTCGATCCGTATGTTGAGATTGGCGCAATAGGCCCATATGTGTATGGCCCAGTATATGAGAACCAGTTTTTTATTAATGGTTCCCAGGAACCACGAGTTCCGGAAATCGAATCAGTTCATATCGGCTTGTCACAATGACTGTTGCCTACCCTAAAAATCCTGAGTTGATTTGCATGTTGAGATTGGCGCAATAGGCTCTTATCTGTATGGCCCAAGGATGACAGAATTTAATTTATGGTTCCCAGGAACCACGAGTTCCGGAAACTGAAGTAAGCCGTATCGACTCGTAATGATGACCACAATTCATAATAAAAATCCCAAGTCGATCCGTATGTTGAGATTGGCGCAATAGGCCCATATGTGTATGGCCCAGTATATGAGAACCAGTTTTTTATTAATGGTTCCCAGGAACCATGAGTTCCGGAAATCGAATCAGTTCATATCGGCTTGTCATAATGACTGTTGCCTACCCTAAAAATCCTGAGTTGATTTGCATGTTGAGATTGGCGCAATAGGCTCTTATCTGTATGGCCCAAGGATAATAGAATTTAATTTATGGTTCCCAGGAACCACGAGTTCCGGAAACTAAAGCAAGCTGTATCGACTTGTAATGATGACCACTATTCATAATAAAAATCCCAAGTCGATCCGTATGTTGAGATTGGCGCAATAGGCCCATATGTGTATGGCCCAGTATATGAGAACCAGTTTTTTATTAATGGTTCCCAGGAACCACGAGTTCCGGAAATCGAATCAGTTCATATCGGCTTGTCACAATGACTGTTGCCTACCCTAAAAATCCTGAGTTGATTTGCATGTTGAGATGGGCGCAATAGGCTCTTATCTGTATGGCCCAAGGATGACAGAATTTAATTTATGGTTCCCAGGAACCACGAGTTCCGGAGAATGAAGTAAGCCGTATCGACTCGTAATGATGACCACTATTCATAATAAAAATCCCAAGTCGATCCGTATGTTGAGATTGGCGCAATAGGCCCATATGTGTATGGCCCAGTATATGAGAACCAGTTTTTTATTAATGGTTCCCAGGAACCATGAGTTCCGGAAATCGAATCAGTTCATATCGGCTTGTCACAATGACTGTTGCCTACCCTAAAAATCCTGAGTTGATTTGCATGTTGAGATTGGCGCAATAGGCTCTTATCTGTATGGCCCAAGGATAACAGAATTTAATTTATGGTTCCCAGGAACCACGAGTTCCGGAAACTAAAGCAAGCCGTATCGACTCGTAATGATGACCACTATTCATAATAAAAATCCCAAGTCGATCCGTATGTTGAGATTGGCGCAATAGGCCCATATGTGTATGGCCCAGTATATGAGAACCAGTTTTTTATTAATGGTTCCCAGGAACCACGAGTTCCGGAAATCGAATCAGTTTATATCGGCTTGTCATAATGACTGTTGCCTACCCTAAAAATCCTGAGTTGATTTGCATGTTGAGATTGGCGCAATAGGCTCTTATCTGTATGGCCCAAGGATAACAGAATTTAATTTATGGTTCCCAGGAACCACGAGTTCCGGAAACTAAAGCAAGCCGTATCGACTCGTAATGATGACCACTATTCATAATAAAAATCCCAAGTCGATCCGTATGTTGAGATTGGCGCAATAGGCCCATATGTGTATGGCCCAGTATATGAGAACCAGTTTTTTATTAATGGTTCCCAGGAACCACGAGTTCCGGAAATCGAATTAGTTCATATCAGCTTGTCATAATGACTGTTGCCTACCCTAAAAATCCTGAGTTGATTTGTATGTTGAGATTGGCGCAATAGGCTCTTATCTGTATGGCCCAAGGATAACAGAATTTAATTTATGGTTCCCAGGAACCACGAGTTCCGGAAACTGAAGCAAGCCGTATCGACTCGTAATGATGACCACTATTCATAATAAAAATCCCAAGTCGATCCGTATGTTGAGATTGGCGCAATAGGCCCATATGTGTATGGCCCAGTATATGAGAACCAGTTTTTTATTAATGGTTCCCAGGAACCACGAGTTCCGGAAATCGAATCAGTTCATATCGGCTTGTCATAATGACTGTTGCCTACCCTAAAAATCCTAAATTGATTTGTATGTTGAGATTGGCGCAATAGGCTCTTATCTGTATGGCCCAAGGATAACAGAATTTAATTTATGGTTCCCAGAAACCACGAGTTCCGGAAACTAAAGCAAGCCGTATCGACTCGTAATGATGACCACTATTCATAATAAAAATCCCAAGTCGATCCGTATGTTGAGATTGGCGCAATAGGCCCATATGTGTATGGCCCAGTATATGAGAACCAGTTTTTTATTAATGGTTCCCAGGAACCACGAGTTCCGGAAATCGAATTAGTTCATATCAGCTTGTCATAATGACTGTTGCCTACCCTAAAAATCCTGAGTTGATTTGTATGTTGAGATTGGCGCAATAGGCTCTTATCTGTATGGCCCAAGGATAACAGAATTTAATTTATGGTTCCCAGGAACCACGAGTTCCGGAAACTGAAGCAAGCCGTATCGACTCGTAATGATGACCACTATTCATAATAAAAATCCCAAGTCGATCCGTATGTTGAGATTGGCGCAATAGGCCCATATGTGTATGGCCCAGTATATGAGAACCAGTTTTTTATTAATGGTTCCCAGGAACCACGAGTTCCGGAAATCGAATCAGTTCATATCGGCTTGTCATAATGACTGTTGCCTACCCTAAAAATCCTAAATTGATTTGTATGTTGAGATTGGCGCAATAGGCTCTTATCTGTATGGCCCAAGGATAACAGAATTTAATTTATGGTTCCCAGAAACCACGAGTTCCGGAAACTAAAGCAAGCCGTATCGACTCGTAATGATGACCACTATTCATAATAAAAATCCCAAGTCGATCCGTATGTTGAGATTGGCGCAATAGGCCCATATGTGTATGGCCCAGTATATGAGAACCAGTTTTTTATTAATGGTTCCCAGGAACCACGAGTTCCGTAAATCGAATCAGTTCATATCGGCTTGTCATAATGACTGTTGCCTACCCTAAAAATCCTGAGTTGATTTGCATGTTGAGATGGGCGCAATAGGCTCTTATCTGTATGGCCCAAGGATGACAGAATTTAATTTATGGTTCCCAGGAACCACGAGTTCCGGAAACTGAAGTAAGCCGTATCGACTCGTAATGATGACCACTATTCATAATAAAAATCCCAAGTCGATCCGTATGTTGAGATTGGCGCAATAGGCCCATATGTGTATGGCCCAGTATATGAGAACCAGTTTTTTATTAATGGTTCCCAGGAACCATGAGTTCCGGAAATCGAATCAGTTCATATCGGCTTGTCATAATGACTGTTGCCTACCCTAAAAATCCTGAGTTGATTTGCATGTTGAGATTGGCGCAATAGGCTCTTATCTGTATGGCCCAAGGATAATAGAATTTAATTTATGGTTCCCAGGAACCACGAGTTCCGGAAACTAAAGCAAGCTGTATCGACTTGTAATGATGACCACTATTCATAATAAAAATCCCAAGTCGATCCGTATGTTGAGATTGGCACAATAGGCCCATATGTGTATGGCCCAGTATATGAGAACCAGTTTTTTATTAATGGTTCCCAGGAACCACGAGTTCCGGAAATCGAATCAGTTCATATCGGCTTGTCACAATGACTGTTGCCTACCCTAAAAATCCTGAGTTGATTTGCATGTTGAGATGGGCGCAATAGGCTCTTATCTGTATGGCCCAAGGATGACAGAATTTAATTTATGGTTCCCAGGAACCACGAGTTCCGGAAACTGAAGTAAGCCGTATCGACTCGTAATGATGACCACTATTCATAATAAAAATCCCAAGTCGATCCGTATGTTGAGATTGGCGCAATAGGCCCATATGTGTATGGCCCAGTATATGAGAACCAGTTTTTTATTAATGGTTCCCAGGAACCACGAGTTCCGGAAATCGAATCAGTTCATATCGGCTTGTCACAATGACTGTTGCCTACCCTAAAAATCCTGAGTTGATTTGCATGTTGAGATTGGCGCAATAGGCTCTTATCTGTATGGCCCAAGGATGACAGAATTTAATTTATGGTTCCCAGGAACCACGAGTTCCGGAAACTGAAGTAAGCCGTATCGACTCGTAATGATGACCACAATTCATAATAAAAATCCCAAGTCGATCCGTATGTTGAGATTGGCGCAATAGGCCCATATGTGTATGGCCCAGTATATGAGAACCAGTTTTTTATTAATGGTTCCCAGGAACCATGAGTTCCGGAAATCGAATCAGTTCATATCGGCTTGTCATAATGACTGTTGCCTACCCTAAAAATCCTGAGTTGATTTGCATGTTGAGATTGGCGCAATAGGCTCTTATCTGTATGGCCCAAGGATAATAGAATTTAATTTATGGTTCCCAGGAACCACGAGTTCCGGAAACTAAAGCAAGCTGTATCGACTTGTAATGATGACCACTATTCATAATAAAAATCCCAAGTCGATCCGTATGTTGAGATTGGCGCAATAGGCCCATATGTGTATGGCCCAGTATATGAGAACCAGTTTTTTATTAATGGTTCCCAGGAACCACGAGTTCCGGAAATCGAATCAGTTCATATCGGCTTGTCACAATGACTGTTGCCTACCCTAAAAATCCTGAGTTGATTTGCATGTTGAGATGGGCGCAATAGGCTCTTATCTGTATGGCCCAAGGATGACAGAATTTAATTTATGGTTCCCAGGAACCACGAGTTCCGGAAACTGAAGTAAGCCGTATCGACTCGTAATGATGACCACTATTCATAATAAAAATCCCAAGTCGATCCGTATGTTGAGATTGGCGCAATAGGCCCATATGTGTATGGCCCAGTATATGAGAACCAGTTTTTTATTAATGGTTCCCAGGAACCATGAGTTCCGGAAATCGAATCAGTTCATATCGGCTTGTCACAATGACTGTTGCCTACCCTAAAAATCCTGAGTTGATTTGCATGTTGAGATTGGCGCAATAGGCTCTTATCTGTATGGCCCAAGGATAACAGAATTTAATTTATGGTTCCCAGGAACCACGAGTTCCGGAAACTAAAGCAAGCCGTATCGACTCGTAATGATGACCACTATTCATAATAAAAATCCCAAGTCGATCCGTATGTTGAGATTGGCGCAATAGGCCCATATGTGTATGGCCCAGTATATGAGAACCAGTTTTTTATTAATGGTTCCCAGGAACCACGAGTTCCGGAAATCGAATCAGTTTATATCGGCTTGTCATAATGACTGTTGCCTACCCTAAAAATCCTGAGTTGATTTGCATGTTGAGATTGGCGCAATAGGCTCTTATCTGTATGGCCCAAGGATAACAGAATTTAATTTATGGTTCCCAGGAACCACGAGTTCCGGAAACTAAAGCAAGCCGTATCGACTCGTAATGATGACCACTATTCATAATAAAAATCCCAAGTCGATCCGTATGTTGAGATTGGCGCAATAGGCCCATATGTGTATGGCCCAGTATATGAGAACCAGTTTTTTATTAATGGTTCCCAGGAACCACGAGTTCCGGAAATCGAATTAGTTCATATCAGCTTGTCATAATGACTGTTGCCTACCCTAAAAATCCTGAGTTGATTTGTATGTATAGATTGGCGCAATAGGCTCTTATCTGTATGGCCCAAGGATAACAGAATTTAATTTATGGTTCCCAGGAACCACGAGTTCCGGAAACTGAAGCAAGCCGTATCGACTCGTAATGATGACCACTATTCATAATAAAAATCCCAAGTCGATCCGTATGTTGAGATTGGCGCAATAGGCCCATATGTGTATGGCCCAGTATATGAGAACCAGTTTTTTATTAATGGTTCCCAGGAACCACGAGTTCCGGAAATCGAATCAGTTCATATCGGCTTGTCATAATGACTGTTGCCTACCCTAAAAATCCTAAATTGATTTGTATGTTGAGATTGGCGCAATAGGCTCTTATCTGTATGGCCCAAGGATAACAGAATTTAATTTATGGTTCCCAGAAACCACGAGTTCCGGAAACTAAAGCAAGCCGTATCGACTCGTAATGATGACCACTATTCATAATAAAAATCCCAAGTCGATCCGTATGTTGAGATTGGCGCAATAGGCCCATATGTGTATGGCCCAGTATATGAGAACCAGTTTTTTATTAATGGTTCCCAGGAACCACGAGTTCCGTAAATCGAATCAGTTCATATCGGCTTGTCATAATGACTGTTGCCTACCCTAAAAATCCTGAGTTGATTTGCATGTTGAGATTGGCGCAATAGGCTCTTATCTGTATGGCCCAAGGATGACAGAATTTAATTTATGGTTCCCAGGAACCACGAGTTCCGGAAACTGAAGTAAGCCGTATCGACTCGTAATGATGACCACTATTCATAATAAAAATCCCAAGTCGATCCGTATGTTGAGATTGGCGCAATAGGCCCATATGTGTATGGCCCAGTATATGAGAACCAGTTTTTTATTAATGGTTCCCAGGAACCATGAGTTCCGGAAATCGAATCAGTTCATATCGGCTTGTCATAATGACTGTTGCCTACCCTAAAAATCCTGAGTTGATTTGCATGTTGAGATTGGCGCAATAGGCTCTTATCTGTATGGCCCAAGGATAATATAATTTAATTTATGGTTCCCAGGAACCACGAGTTCCGGAAACTAAAGCAAGCTGTATCGACTTGTAATGATGACCACTATTCATAATAAAAATCCCAAGTCGATCCGTATGTTGAGATTGGCACAATAGGCCCATATGTGTATGGCCCAGTATATGAGAACCAGTTTTTTATTAATGGTTCCCAGGAACCACGAGTTCCGGAAATCGAATCAGTTCATATCGGCTTGTCACAATGACTGTTGCCTACCCTAAAAATCCTGAGTTGATTTGCATGTTGAGATGGGCGCAATAGGCTCTTATCTGTATGGCCCAAGGATGACAGAATTTAATTTATGGTTCCCAGGAACCACGAGTTCCGGAAACTGAAGTAAGCCGTATCGACTCGTAATGATGACCACTATTCATAATAAAAATCCCAAGTCGATCCGTATGTTGAGATTGGCGCAATAGGCCCATATGTGTATGGCCCAGTATATGAGAACCAGTTTTTTATTAATGGTTCCCAGGAACCACGAGTTCCGGAAATCGAATCAGTTCATATCGGCTTGTCACAATGACTGTTGCCTACCCTAAAAATCCTGAGTTGATTTGCATGTTGAGATGGGCGCAATAGGCTCTTATCTGTATGGCCCAAGGATGACAGAATTTAATTTATGGTTCCCAGGAACCACGAGTTCCGGAAACTGAAGTAAGCCGTATCGACTCGTAATGATGACCACTATTCATAATAAAAATCCCAAGTCGATCCGTATGTTGAGATTGGCGCAATAGGCCCATATGTGTATGGCCCAGTATATGAGAACCAGTTTTTTATTAATGGTTCCCAGGAACCACGAGTTCCGGAAATCGAATTAGTTCATATTGGCTTGTCATAATTACTGTTGCCTACCCTAAAAATCTTGAGTTGATTTGCATGTTGAGATTGGCGCAATAAGCTCTTATCTGTATGGCCCAAGGATGACGGAATTTAATTTATGGTTCCCAGGAACCACGAGTTCCGGAAACTGAAGCAAGCCGTATCGACTCGTAATGATGACCACTATTCATAATAAAAATCACAAGTCGATCCATATGTTGAGATTGGCGTTATAACAGTACGAATATTATAAAGTTAAACACGTATATTAAAATTTTTTATTATTATTTTAATGTACAATATTCTGTAATTTTTCTGTTTTCTGGGATAAGTATTAACATTATATTATTTTTTTTTGCGATGCACTACATTTTTAATAATATTTAACAGAAATTATAAACAAATCCTGGGCTGGGATGATAATGCAGGTTTAGTGTTGCCTGATGACATTTTTTATTTTTCTGGGATGAAATCCTGGGCTAACTTCACAGACATACATGCAACCTACTACTACTGCATTCGATTATCACTTAATCACCCAAGAATTGTATCAACTTGAGACAAGATTCGGTGACCAAACTGACTAGGTATCCTGATCCTACGAGATTCTTTAATTCTACAGGTTAAGGATATGTTATAGGTTCTAATAATAGAAGAGCTACAAGAGCAAACTGCCGTTATACAACGTACCCTAATTGTTGTTTCTATAATTACCAATTACAGTCAAACGTGTTAAGTTGGACACCGTTTTAAGTTGGTCAACTGGATTAGCTCGCCGATTTTGTCTTCCACCAACTGGCTCAGTTAGACAATTTTGTCTTGCATTTTTAATTATTCTTCAACAAAAAAATTATTGCATGGGCGCCGTAAAGCTGTAAATTTCGATTTTTGTTTAAAACCTTTTCAAGTTGGACACCTTTATAAGTTGGTTATTTTTTACGGAACCGTGAGTGTCCAACTTACACGTTTCCACTGTACCAGTTTGCTAATCCCCGTTAGTAATTTGACAATTCATGGTTTGTGGAAAAAGTAATTAGTTTGTTAGTAAGGACAGGTTTGTTTCGCGCTCTTTTATTCTCAGCAAAGTGTAGTTAAATATTTTTTAAATACATCGCATGTACATAAGATTACAAAATCAAAAAAAAAACTGTAATTATTCGTATGAACAATATTTATTAAAAATTAAACTAAAGGATTTCTTTAAAAACAACATTTCGAGAAAGTTGACGGTCATCGTTGAGAAGCCTTCCCTGCTGTGGATTATCTTCGATTTTTATTTTCACTTGGTGAGAATCTTTTGTGCGGGAAAGAGCGACATACAATTGTCCATGGGAAAATACTGCCGTTTAAAGATGAATTCCCACGTTTTTAAAAGAATGGCCTTGCGTCTTGTTCATTGCATATGTCGGAATTATTGGCAACTGTCGTCGTCGCAAAACAAACGGTAAATTGGTCTCAGAAGGTGCCAAATCAATTCGAGGAATTAGAACCATACTGCCTTTGTTGCATTCTTTAATGATTTTGGCCTTAATAAAGTTTCGCGATAGCTCCTCAACAATTAAACGCGTTCCATTGCACATACCTTTCTTAGGATTTATATTTCGTAGAAGCGTTATGATAACACCCTTTTTCAAAAGCAATACGTGAGGGACATTCCGGGTGGATTCTGTTCAATGAGGAAATCAACGGAAAGGTTGAGTGCATCGTCAGGATCCTCGCTTACTAACGAATCTGCACTGTAGTAAATTTCTGCATCACAATGAATCAAGTTGATTATTCTTCGATTCTTCTTAAGCGTCTGAGCATTCGTTGGAGGAAGAATAACTCTTTCTGAGAGCTCGTTGACAGCTTGAGTTGACAATTGCTCAATATTATTAAAAATGACACTGATTAGATCTTGACTTGTGATCATTTCGATCGAAATTTGAATTGTGTCCTTCTTAAAAATGCCAGGTATTGCAGGCAAAGTTACTGGTCCGACTTCTAGAAGCCATTCATTGTGCTCGTGTTGATCTTCGCTGATGCATTGTAATTTCATCAATAACAATAAGAACAGCCTCACATGAATCTGCCACAAGCTGCACATGTCATTCTCTTTGATGAGATTGAATTATCAAGAAGTGGAACTGGAATTTTAAATCTACAATGAATCGTGCGTCCTCCGTTAAGCAAAGTGGCTGCTATTCCGGTTGTTGCAAATGGCAGCACAATTTTTCCTTCACCTCGAAAGTTTGCCGTTAAAGTTGTGTATAAGAAGGTCATGCCTGAGCCACCGGGACCATCGATAAAAAAGAGCTTACATTGTGCGTGATTATTTTCAAATGAAATCATAATTTTGATGTATGCCGCAAGCTGGGCTTCATTCAGCTCTCCAATTTGTTCAACTGCCAATCGTGCTTTTCTTTTTTTTGATCATAAATTTGATATTCTTCGGATGGGTTACCGCTTGGAACAGGCAAACCAACTGAACCGCATGACATTCCGTGCTGTTTGAGAACAAAATTGATATGATCAAGAGCCGAGTTGATCGATATAGATTCACTGTATCGTCCGACATCGTCCACATTACACCGACTCAAGTAGTCCTCTTATCATCGCTGCCGATTAAAATGTTTCAAATAAATTTTCATCTACCGTACGCAAAATCTCAAAACTTGTTGCACCAGGAACATGTAGTAGCAGTAATCGACGATAGAAGCGTTCTTCATTCTTAATGCTTACCACTTACATTCGTGCTATTGTCCTTTCGTCTCCTCTATGGCGCTCTTACCATTGGCCTCGCTTATAAACAAAATTGTAAGGGATATCGGTGTAAAGGTGAACTCGTGCAGTACCGTCTTTCGTGTTAAGCAGAATCCAAGATTCAAGCTTGGTCTTTCCAATACGCGCCGTCAACAGTGCTTCTTCTTCATGACCTACTTCAAAAACAACTCGTTGCTGATTTGGAAGGTGAACTGGCAGTGTAAATGTTAAAAAATTCCATTGCGAGAGAAAAATCGCAAAATATTTTACTTTAGTAGCATGTATAGTATAAAAGGTTTTTTTGAATAGCAGTAGTAAGTGAGAGAGTGACATAGACGTTATAATATAGAAAACAATTTTTTTGGTCACCCTGTGCGTTCTCAAGTGAGTCAGTGATATAGACGTTTATATAGGATTTCAATTCTAAATTAAACCATTTAAAGTTCAATGGCAACTTTTTCCAAAGCAAAGTAAACCTTTTCCAAAACAAATTAAACATTTTCAAGTTCATACTAAACTTTTTCTATTTCAAAATAAACTTTTTCAAAAACAAATTAAACAATTAAAAAAAGTTCGGTTTTGCCGTATTAGTTTTAATATTCTAATGAAGAGGCTGCCTGTTAACTGCTTGTGGTAGCTTCACCAGCATGTTTGTAACGTAGTTATTGAAGCTCTAACGTTTCAGTTATAACATTTATCAAATCTGAATGCCCGTTGTTTCCGCTTAGAATTCTTCTGGCAGCCAATTTAACCTATAAGGATTGTGTATGATATAGGGAATAACTGTACATACCAGTTACTTAAGTAAATAATAAGTAATTTACTCAGGTAACAAATTCAATTTCAAATGCAAATGGGAAAAACAATTTATTGCTTCAAAATCTATGAAATGAGACTAATATATTCTCGAAATGGTTCACCCTTTACACCACGTAGTATTTTTTATGGAAGCTAAGCTACCGCAAGCAGTTGACAGGCAGCCTCTTCATTAGAATATTAAATCTTATATGGCAAAACTGAACTTTTTTTTAATTGTTTAATTTATTTGTGAAAAAGTTAGTTAGTTTTGAATTTAAAAAAGTTGAATTCCAATATAAAAGGTTTATTTTGAAATAGAAAAAGTTTAGTATGAATGTTTTATTTGTTTTGGAAAAGGTTTACTTTGTTTTTGGAAAAAGTTGCCATTGAACTTTAAATGGTTTAATTTGGAATTGAAATCCTATAATATATATAAGAAACTTTTTTGTTTGGTCTCTATTTATCACCATTAAGATGAAGAAGACATAATAAGTTTTGTTGGTTTAATCCATCCTTCCAATCACTTTAAAGATGAGGAGGGTCAGCTTTTTACACTCTACAGGTCTCGTCACGCTGGGCGCATACCACGAACGTGAAAAAAATTCACACAGGATTTCCTGTAGAACCATCAAATACTAATAAAATCACAATCCAAACTAAATATGCCGAAACACTAAAATGTTTCAAAATACGAGAAAACCTAAACTTCGCAGTAAAATTAATGTCAAGGAATTTCAACTCAGACAACTGGAGTCATTAAATGTTCGACTCAATTTTACTAAAATGATCGCCTCATCGTAACCAATACTACAACATTTCAAACCCATGACCACAATCAATCCGCACTCGCAACCCACATCCAGCGTGACTTGTCACAAATTCTACCTGCCGGACCTGTGGGACTGTCTACATAACCTCCTGTCCTCCATACCACATCGTAGTCTCGTTTGTGTAACACATGATCAAGTCAATATCGCATCGCCCTATAAAAATTACGAAAAGTTAATCTAAATTTTTAGGTTATAATTTTGAAAACATATTTTCTTCCAATTTTAAAGTATAGCAATGTAATAGTAGTTAGCAATATAATAGTAGCTGCGTTTTTATGAAAAACAATCGAATAGAGCCCGCGACAGCCCCCCTCCAAACCCATCCAATTTAAAATCAAAAACTTCATTTTTCTAAACTAAATAATTTAGATCTAACAATCCAAGTATATCAAAAAAATACATCATAAAGCTTCTAGTCTGCCTGTAACATCGTTGCTCTGTACAGTTCAGAACAGTTCTGTTATTATACAGAACTGTCCACAACTACACAGAAAATCGACACCACAAGCAAACTATAGAAACCTTATGATGCATTTCCCCACTCAGATTACTACTAGATCCAAACTATCCAATTAAAAAAAAAGAAATTTCAAATTGGATAAATTTGAAAAAAAGTATCGTAAGCTCAACCGTTCCGTTCTTCACAAAAACGCAGCTGGTGTGTATCTACGTTTTTAGTTTTTTCCATAAGGGAAAAACTTTTTGATTTTGCTCTAGCTTATATGAAAATAAAATTAAAAATTCTAAATTTGATAAGCTTCAAATCTGTTTGTGGTGAAACTGAATCTAGGGGCCAAGGCGAAGGATAATGCCTTAAGGATAATGTAATAAAATGAATTTGATGAATTTTGCAGAAACACACCATTGCACCGCTACCGACGATATACAACTGCGACTAACGAAAAATGCGTTTCTCAGGGGCAAATTTCGATACTCTTATAATAAATAAATAAATTTCACGCAAATATAATATAATTTAAAACTTCTCTGATTGTGTAACTATTCAATGAAATAAATAACATTATGTATTTGATTAATACTATATCACTATATTCACTATCACACCACGTTATGCCACAAAATGAGATAAAAAAAACAAATAAATCAAACATTTTATAATTTTAAGTATTTGTTTTTCGACTGTTCCCGTCGAGACGAGTTAAGATTTACCAATTAAATTTTTTGGAAGGAATCCACTCTTACAAGGAACAATCATTTAAAAGCTGCTTGCTTATTATTAAAGCATTTATAGTAGCTGTTTCTAAACCATTTCTATTTTTTGTTTTAATGTTGTTTCACTCAGAAAAACATCTTATCAAATTCAAAAGATCGCCGTTAAATTAGGAAAACGTAATTGACCTAGAGTGTTTTTAATACATATTTTTGATGAAAGACTTAATCCAATTCTTCTTCAATTTCTTCTATCTTTTCTTCGACTAAATTAGGAAATAAATATATTAAGGGTATAAGAGTTACTCTCAGGTGTTCTGGATCTATTGATTGAGTTTTGATGAGAGTTCCTTCAATGAAATCAAATCGGCTTATAATTTGTTGGAGGAGTTTTTCGTAATAGTTTTTACAATTTTCTTTTATGATAAGAATACTGTCTATCGAGAAGCACAACTTTTTGATATTGCATTAAATTTTTTTCTTTATCAAAATAACGCGCGATTAAGGCCAAACATTTTTTGGAGCTCAAGTCCGTTGTTTCATCAATTATCACCGAAAAACGTACTGCAAATAAGGCTCTTATGGTATCAGTTCAATCACTATAATCAATAGATTTGATTAATTCTACAGGTGGGTCAATAAGTGTGAAAGGAATATTATTTTGTTTTAAAAACATCAATATTTTTAAATCTGTGATTTTGTGCTTTTCCCAAGCATTTCGGTGATTATATTCTTAAAGCCGAGTGTGGCTTCTTAAGAATTTCCTTACGATTAAATGGGTTTTGCAATTGTTGTGACTTTTCAGCAATGAATAATTGTAGGGGAATGATTGTTCACAAAATGTACAATATGCCAGAAATCTCTTTTTAGTTAACCATGAAAACTTTTTAAGCCAGTTATCATAAAACTATCGGTCTGCTGTGGAATTATCAGTGCGCTTTTGACCAAAAATACTTTAGACGAATGAAAAACAGTTACTTCTGGCAAGAATGCTTAGGCACTTACCCGTTTTCCTTTTTAATAGGTGACGATGACACTTCATAAGCATGTGAAGTTATCCCAATTTTTCATCCCAGGAATATTTATATAAATTTACATGGGGTCATATCGAAGCTGGAAGATTGTGGCAATCCTAACATACCGCTGGCACTGAGGAGCTCACCATTGTTTGCCATTATCATTACCGACTCAAGGGAGTTCTTAAGACGATTGGTGATTTCCTCAAATTTGAACATACGGCTGGTGCTGGCCACTTGTTCAGCAAATACTTAATTACGCACAATCTCAAAACGTCATTCGGTATATTTCCGGTGCAGGAAGATTTTGGAAGTTATAGACGATTTTCATATAAATTTATTTGGGGCCATATCGAAGCTGATCTTAGCATAGCGAAGCCAATCCTAACATACGGCTGGCACTAGGGAACTCATTATAAGTTACTCTTAATATTTTAAACTTATAATATATAATAATACAGTATTACTATTGCCAAAACTCAGTACATTATTTCCAATTCCAAGTATGTATTTGTTTTACATGAGCAACAAATAAACGGAAAAAAAATATATTTTGTTGTTGTGTTTATAACTTAAACCGTCTTATAGAAGTATAAACTGAAAAAACTGGGATGGAATATAATAGTTTCGTGTAGTATACTTAAACTTTCGGTTAAAGTTAACCGAAAGTTTCCAGCCGAAAGATAATGCAGATAGTGTCTTAAATACAGCAAAGATCAGTAATGAAGTCGAATTTAGTATCGGGTTATATCATTCGGGTGAAGGGGAAATTATTTCAGTTTATAGGAATTTAAAAATCGATAGGAGCGAGAGTATAAAGAGAGTTTAACTTTCGGCTGAAATAGTCAAGACTCTATCTGCAATATCTTTCGGCTGGCAACTTTCGGCTAATTTTAATAAGGTGTTTCGTGTAAATAATAATAAAAATAGTCCTGGGATGAAAAACTGGGATAACATCACATGCTTCACTTCACTTATTTCCATGCATCGACGTTAAATGGAGAAACGCTTTTGCTACTAGAGTGTTTCTTATTTCAATTATTTTCATTTTGTCGCAGCTCAAACGACTTTGCTGAAAATGGCTAAAAGGGGATTTTGAATATTAGAAATTTATCTATTCGAGAGGTCCTCCAATGAAGCTCTAAGGTTTTAGAGTGGCAGGAATCAACTCTGACGCATCTTGGTAAGTCTTGAGGCTTTACTTTAACCTTTTATTTGGCTTAAACGATTTTGATAAAATTTGGTGAGACAGAGTTTTCGATCGCACGGAACCGATTATAAAGGATTCTGATTTCCGGAACATTCATTCAGAAGCCCTCCGGAGGCAAGCTTGTTGCACATTGTTGCGAAATGTTGCATTATAATGCACCATGCTGCGAGATGCTACACTTGGGGTAACGCCATATGTTGCACCATGTTACGCCATGTGTACAATTTGTCGTATGCACCATGTTACACCGTGTTGCTGAATGTTGTATCATGGTGGAGGATGTTGCAATATCACGCCATGTTGCGTGATGTAGCTACATTTTGCGTTATGTTTTACTATGTTGCATCAGTACGCTTAACCATGTTGTATCAAGTTACAAAATCTTGCGTCTCATTTCAATATGTTACGTTATATTTTTTCTGTTATTCTGTTAATAGATGATTATGTCATTATTGCCAGGTAGCAAAATGTAAGTATGGTTGATTTAATCGCGCATTCTCCTACGCCCCCCCCCCCTTCTTTTCACTATCGAATTAAATATTATGAAGTAGCAATATTGATTTGTATTATTCATTACCTAATTAATGTCTTTTATATTTAGTGATTTGTTCATCTATTAAACGCCATAAAATTTATTGTGTGAGGCATCAATTGCAGGGAGGCTGCATTTCGGAAAATTGAGTTAAGGTTTTTTTCTATTCGTATTCGTACGATTTTTATAAAAAATTGCGAACAAATTAAATTTGGGCCAATTTTTAGTGCTACGATACAAAAAAATATTTATTATTTATTTTTCGTAAATTAGTTTATCAAAATAATATTAATTTATTAAAATGAAAAACAGTTTTCTTTCTATATAATAAGTAATTCTAATTTTATAAAAATTTTAAATAAAAATGTTGAAAGTAAATTTAATAAAATGTTTTTTGTTTCAATGATAAAATGTTTTCAATAGATAACTTGCGCACTGGTTAAACAGTATTATAGCATTCACAAGAATTTCGATACAAAATTGATAAACAAATATAAATATTTCAAATTTCAAAACTAAATACATATTGCATATTGATATATTCGATAACGATTTGTTATATTCCTTACGTTATTCTTAAGCGATGTGTTCTAGAGTTTATGCGCCATAGCCCCATAAACTCTAGTCGGGCCCACGACCCTAACATGAAATAAAGTAATTCAGTTTTGGGACACTCTGTGGCACTATTCTGATAATTGCTCAGGAATAAGGAATTGGTCAAAGAATTTATATGTAATTTTTGTTCAAACGTTTTTTCCCGGCATACTGAGGTAAAAAGCTAGTAATAATAATTTTCCCTGCCAATTTAGATTTGGAAAAATTATTCCCAATTTATAAATATTTACATCAAACTTTTCTCTTTCGTAGGCCGGAAAAAATTTTTCATCAGAAATTATATATAAATTCTTTTCCCACTTCCCTATTCCCGGGGAATTACCAGAATAGTGCCACTGCAAGGGTCATTACTAAACCATTAGAATTTATTTGTATATCAAGATTCCAATCGGATACATTTTAGATGACGTGTATAAGCTTAACTAGAAAAGGTTGTTCGTTTGTAGAGGTCAGGTCTAGATGGAGGACGGAGTTCTGTTTCATGTTTATGAAATATTTTTTTCCCTTTATTTCTGTAGATTTATTTTTATAAATTTTAGCATACATTACATTAAATATATTAGTTCAGTTTCAAGAACCTTGTGGGTTGTAGTGCAACTTCTTAATTACATACTTTGTTTATCAATTTTTTTTTCAATTTAACATTTTCAATTTAAAATTATAAATAAACAAACTCATTTTCATTTAAATTTCCCCATTAAAATAAATTAATTACTTCTCTCCACTAAACAGAAGTGTCGTACTATTTTCAGAAATGACTCTGTGTGCGAGTGGCAGATGCCATAATGATCCGATTGTTAAACGAACAGACATTCAATAAGGATTAACGTTGTATTAAATATCAAAAATTTGTATATTAACAAATTTTCCAAATCTCTCTTTGTCATTATGACACAATTAAAAGACAACCAAGCTAAACTTGGTATTAAATAGGTACCATAATATTACAAAAGCAAATAGCATTTCAAAAACACCTTTACATATAATCAAAATCACAGAACGAAATCTGAAATAGCTTCATTTTGGCGTTCCCCTTAGATTTAACATAACATGGGTTGCATACTTATTAGACGTTAAGCTGTTTATGTAATAAAAGAACACACAACAAAAATTCTGTAGGGATGGGAAAACAAATTCGACGTGGTGTATTTTTCAGATTTATATATATTTTTTAAGCGATATAATTAAAAACACCTTGGACTATTATATACAAACCTTATATAAATTTTCTGTAACGGATAAAATACCAAAGAATATTCGAAACGGAATACGTACTCGTAAATAAAATTATAACAACAAACAATTTTTATTTCTTTAAATCTCACTTTTTTGTGAATATTTATTGTTCTATTTTTTAACTTAAAGTTATATATACCGGAATATTTACAAGCCATATTCTTTACGGTCTACATATACACTCTGTTATAGTGTATTAAAACCAAAGAAAATAATGGTTTGCGAAAGTTTCTACAGTTCCCACAAACGAAGTTATTTGGAATAAATACTGTGAACGTAAACAATTATAGTCGTGTTTACACATTTATTAACGTATTAGCTCTCCAAATGCTTATATAATAGCCGTGTTTTATTATTCGAGCGCTATCCGGCGCCGAATGGGATGTTTCTCCTGAAACTGCAGCTATTATTAATTGGTGTCGCTATACCATGAAAATGAAAAATAAATGCAACCATAAAACAAACATTTATTACCTGAAATATACTAATTTTAAATTTTTATTGTAAGACTAAGTTTCTAATGGGTTCAAAGGTTTAAAAAATAAAGGCCTTTTTAAATTTTCCATTAAAATGGATAGCGCTCCCGATAAATAGAGCAAAATATTTTTTTTATCGATTTTTAACTAAAAAGTTGATTGAAACAACTTAGTAATTATATGCAAAAATAGCGCGCTAAATGTAAGTTTTGACATAGAAAATTAGGAACTTTGGATACATCTATCGGGCGCTAATAAAAAACGTGGCTAATATTTAACATTAATTCAGATTTTTCTAATTTTGTTATTTATGACATAGAAGCGAAAGCACGATAAAACAGCGAAAACAATCATCTAGAAGCAAATCACGAAAATAAAATAAAATGTATATTATACTGTAAAGGATTATCTTAGTAATTGTTTTTATGCTCTCGCCATCACGTAAGAACTTTCAGTATACTTCCGATGACTTATGAAGTTAGCAGAAAAAGTTAGCATGATTTTTTAAAATTGCATGTTTTAACGAAAAACTAGATGAAAATTGAATAAAGGTAAAATTCTAAATGATAATTGTTCCAAGATCATCACGAGAATTTTTGATTAGCTTCTTGAAAGAACATCGAAATTTTCAGCATTTTATTTATGATCTCTAAAAAGCAAAGCAAGATTTCATATACCTATAGAAAAATAAATATTTTATATAATTTAATTAAAAGATTTAAACTTAATGATAAAAATTCAACGGTTGGTTTAAAATAAAACCACTCGAATTAATAATTTCGTGCCTAGCCTAGAATGAAGTAAAGAACCGAAATTGTTAAATTGCACCTCCGTCTAAATCAAAATATGCAAAGATAAGTTGATTTAAAAATTACAAAATTCCTCAGTTTTTTTTAATTTTATGATTCCGATGTAAATATAAACAATAATCCAACAGAGAACTCATACCTCATATTCATTAACACTAAACCGACCATACGCGGTCAAATGACCGTTTTAAAAATTTCGTTTAAAATTTCTCGCATACAACGTTATTTTATCATCATGTGGCTTATTATCTTTTCCTAAAATATACAAATAACCTATTTTACAATGTTTAAAACTTTTTTTATTGTTTAATTTCCGAAAACATATTATATTATATCTAGTCTACTTTGATAAAATACATGTTTTTTAAAGCGGTCATTTGACCGCTCATGGTAGGTTTAGGTATACATGAAATGTCGGTAGGTTTAGTGTTAAAAAATATGTCTTTCAAATTCAAGGCTGATTTACATATGCGACGTGCAACGTGTGGCGGGAGCTTGTAGCCAACCAGTGACGAATATTTTGACATTCTTCACAAGGCACACGCCACACGTCGAGAGATGGTTTAATTTTATCTTTTCTGCCACAGTCGCACAAGTATATACAAATTTGTATGTAAACGAAGTAGTGTTTGATATTAAATTTGTTTTATTTAGGTATACAGTTTAGCGTGTGCTGGAGTTATTATTTTCTAAGACTGTGTCCGAATTGTGTGATAAATATTTTTTAGTACTAAATTTGTGAAAATACCGAACGCACCCGAATTATCACAGTCGTTAGGTATAATAATTTTTGACACTTGCGTAGTAATCGGAGAAAATTTGTCGTATGCACTTTTCAACAGATTATATTATGACTAGAAACTGATTAAAGTGAATGATCTGGACTCAAGGATGTAATACTAAACAGCAATATTGTATTTTGCTTTATAAAATTAATGTAATGCAAATTTAAAATAAAATAAATAAAATTGTGTGTATGATTTAAATTTTGTTCTTATTTATAGAGTTATCTTAAATCTTTAAATGAAAACAATAATAATTTTTAAATCAAAATTAAATTAAATGTCCGGTATTATCAAAAAACATTATCATACAACTCGGGCAGCAAAACGACAAAAATTTCACAAAAGGAACAAATTTTCACGTTAGTGTCAAATATTTTTGCTAGAAAATATTTATCACCCAATTCGGACATAGTCTAAATAAAATCATTAAAATTAATATATAAAATTTTTTATAAAGTGTGCGTGGCGGAACTAATCTCAAATGTAAATTGTTGACAAGAAAGCGTCGCGTTGATTTCCGCTTCTCAACGTGTACGTTGCATGTATATCAATCAACCTTCAATCTATATTTTATGACCTCGGTCATATTTTATTTAGTAGGTAAGGCCGTTACTAATCACCGCAAATTTTTTCAGAAATTGTCTTTGTTCAATTGTAAACATTGTTCGGAACCTATGGAAGAAAACCCGTTATCCAAAGCAGATTTTGGTATTTTGGAAATTATTGGCTTTAGTAACATTCAACCATGTTATAAAGAATTTCTTAGACCACGATATACTAAATGCAACGAATATATAAAAATTGATAATGTTGAAGGAACCCAAATAATTGTTTTATCAATAGAATTTTATTACCAGGAACCGCCTATAACAATAAATTCAATTTAATTTATTGTACCAAAGTATAACTTATGAAATTGTAGCTTTAGTAGTAAATTCAATATTTATAAAACTACACAACTGAAAAGATTACACCTTATTCAAGAAAATGATAAGGTAATTCAAAATCTAATAAAAATTTGATTTGTTTGTCATGTTTATTCCACCTTTAAATGGAATCATAATGATAAATTACTTAATAATATTGGTGGTATAAGATACATAAACTGAATTTACTCAGTTCTAAAATTGAAGGGGGAGCAAAGTTCAAGATCTATACCTTGGTGTATCACGGGTAACACCAAATAAATCAGGCAATGTAGTTGGGGAATGCAGATGAAAATTGGAGCGGCTCAACATATTTTTGCATTTTTATTTCTATCCGAAGTGTACTTTGTTAGGTTAATCCACCTTTTGAACAAACTGGCAAGATACTTTGAAGAAAGTGGGAGGGATCTTATTTTGGGATATTAAAATTGCACAAACTCTTTTGTCTCGAATTAAGGACCATTTCTCTTTTTGCAGAAATTGGCAAGTTAATAAATAAGTTTTGCGGTTGAAAATTATAGGATAAACTACTCACGAACCGCCAGTACACGTGAGCGATTTAAAAATTGTAATGATTTCTAAAACGGGTAAAACCATAAAAGCATAACGATTATTAAATAAGTCAATTAAATATACATATAATTTGGGTTTCGATGTACTCATTTAAAAAATCAAATTTAATTTATAGTTTCAACTTCAATTCCAATTAAACATGCTGTTTGGTTTTGGTTTTTTTTTATTAAAATGGTAAATTAATGCTACATTAAGTATGCCTCCAGAAATCTACAATTTATTTTTCAAATGGTTCTTTGGTTGTGATATTTCTTATGAGAGTATTTCTATGGGGGTTGTGGTTGTCAAAAAAGAATTTTTGATATTTATTTCAATATTTATTTTGAAAACTGATTATTTATTACTAGAAACGTCTACAACATTGATTTGAGAAAAATAATGCTCTGTGTCTCAGAAGACTTTTTAAACAAAAATTTTGAAATTTTGAAGCATGAAAAGTGCATATTCGGGTCTGTTTTCAGTTATTTTTCGTTTTGTATAACTAATACAGTTTGACAATTGCCAAAATTTTTAATTTAAAATTTTTTCACGTATAGTGTTATTAAATGGAAATTGTTTTTTATGTCAACGATTTTTTCTGACAATTTCTGAAGGGTCAGTCCGTGATTGGACAAAAACTCTTCGATTTAGTGTAATTATACATGCTCGCGCTCCAAAAACACTGGACCCGAATTTGTGAAGAATATTGTATGTATCTAGCATCATAGAAGGTTTTGAAAAATGTCACAAATTTAACTGAGGCGTCTTAGTACTCAAAACTACCGTGAAAGTGCAATTTCATGTACATGAAAGCAATAATTTTTTGATCAGCAATTTAGTTCACAAACCATCCGAATCTAAATTGCACCATTCCTTGGTCTTTAATCCAAAAGTCACGTCTCTAAGCAGTGTGCAATAAAATGATGTAACCAGGGGTTCGATTTTGTCTCGTGAGTTACTCATTTAAAATGAGTGAAACAACAAAAACGAATACGTACATCGTATTCGTTTTTTTTTTTGCTTCACTCTTTTTAATTGAATAACTCACGAGACAAAATCGACCAGCTTTTTCTGAATTTTATGAAAATGCGTAACACCGTATCAATTTCAGGGTTGGTGCATAAGTAATTATATATGCGTAGAAAACGTGTCTTTATAATCATATATTTCCCAGAAAATTTCAAGCAAACGCTATCAGTAAAAATTTTGAACTCTATTATGTATCTTGAAAAAAAAGTTTAAAACTGTTTGGATTTAGTGATGAAGAAAAAAAATGTTTGCAAAATCTCAATATATCAATATATTTTCTGAATTTTTTTGTAGTCAATTTGCTACGAGAAATTACCCTGTTCACAAATTTTCTGCTGAGCTCCCGGATTTTCGAATTATCCCGAGCATTTTTCTGAAACCAGCGTATAAAATTTAACAAAATCGCTCTTAAAAAAACAAAAAGAGAAAAGGAGTTACTCCCTAATGAAAATTTCAGATCCTGTGGACAAATTTGTTGATGAGTATATGATCAAATATATGAATAAATCCTCTGAATCTTCTCGAATAAATTGTAAGCTTTGATGAAATTTAAAAAACAATAATTTAAGTTTTCGTTTCGTTCGAATACTTTATAAACTGTTATCATAATGTGGTTGGCCACGGAAATTATGCTTCAATAGTTTTGTTAGCGATCAATAACCTCATACTTATGCACTAATTTAAACAGTTTGTGTAACGACAAATACCAGAGCCGTCTACAATTTTAAAGAGCCGTATAAATAAGGTATTTCATTTAGAAGGGAAACTTTTTCAATGTTTCCATAAGAAACAATGTAAAATAATCAGTTTTCGAATTAATATTTGTGAATGAAATTTTAAGGAGTAATTAAAATTTTTATTTTGTACGATTAAGAACATATTTGAAAACCAGCCATTTGTATTCAGTATTTAATTAATGAAAATTATGTAAAGAGAGACATAATTTTAATGTTTTTCTATAGAATTGAACTTTCTGTTTAGTTGTGTGGGTTAGTAAAAGTTAAAGTTGTATGAAAAGTTAACCAGTTTGTACACCAATAAGTGACTTGAGGCGATAGAGGCAAATAATAATTTTAGTTTTGAAACGTGTTGCCTATAACAAAAACATATAAGCGCCGATTCGGACTTGAAGTAAATGAGGTAGTTAACATAATACATATTTTTGTCAAGCAGTGGTTTTATAATAAACGACTCACTTAAAACAACAAACTACACTATTGGCAGAAATAGCGTGTAAATTCATCAATCAAAATCAAATTTCTAGTGAAAATTTTCACATGAACCAATTAAAATGTTATTATATTAAAATTGCAATTTCAAATTAATCATTTCGGTTTTTATTAACAAAAATTTATTTAAAAAATATTAATGTAAGCTGGTCTATTTAAAGCTTACTATAAAAATGGCAGAATCTTACGGCTCTTATATCTAGGTGGTTCTGCCCAGTTAGTAAGTTTTATTAAAAAGCAATTTATTTCTCAATACTATTTGCCCTTCAGATCAAATACCACAAGTACTTGGTTTAAACTCTGACTAATATGTCGATAAGTTTATGACCGTGAAAACAGATTTAGAGTATTGTTCAAATAAATAATTGATTTGGTTTTGTGCAGATCTGGTTGAAAAGAACTTTACTGGGAAGATCTCTTTTGCACTTGTTTTGATTTGTATAAATGATTTTTACAAATCTAAGTCCTCTTTCGATGGTAGGCTAATCGGTACGCAGACTATTTTCCGCTCCAAGATGGTTTAATTATAAAAAAGGTTATCCCAATCAAAACAGATTAATGTATTGTAAGTTACTGTAATACTCGTAGGATTCATGGTAAATAAAGTTTTTCCTAAAATGAAGCTGATGATTGAACATAGATCGAAATTATCGTTAAACCGCACTACCTCATCTGCAATCTCAAAATATGTAATTAGTTAGTTAGTTGAATAGTTTCATCAACATATTTTGCGAGTTGAACGTAAAAGGGTTAGATTGGATTTAATTAGCTATAACGTACTGTAAATATATAATACAAAGTATAGTAAAATATTCATGACGAAGGACCAAAGGATAAACGATATATTTTTATATCTTTCATCGTACCTATATAAAATTTCTTCTGTTCTACATTTTTAAGACAATTTTTTAAAATTAATTTACTTGAACAGTGAAATACAATATATAAACGTACATAAAGTTAATTTTTATGTTACTTTTTCTATAAATAAATGACTAAAAACGCGATCGATAAACTACACATGTTTTATTAAAAAATAATCAACTTTCCCTATTTGTGTCAATTTAATTAAATAAATTAAAAATATTCCCTATTTGTGGGTTTCGTAAAATCGAAATGGACCAATTTTAAAATTTATGTGTATAGCATTTTTTAGATAGATAATAAAATCTTGTTTAATCCTTATTACTTTCTTTTACATAGTAAAATAAGGTGTAGCTATTAATCATTAAAAATTTTGACCCCTACTTGTTTGCAGATTTACGTCCGGAAATCTAGTTTTCATTAAAACTCTGTGTGTGTGGTGTCGTGCAGTCTGAATATTTTTGGTTCTCTACAGCCCAGACGAGTAACTCGGTTCAATACTCATTTAACTATCGCTTCCAAATATATTGAACCATTTTTGTAGTATTTTCCAAAGACAAATAACTGGAATGTTCTCTTCAACAAACTCGATTCTTTGATCGTTAATGGTAAATTAACGTAGTACGTGGCCTTGAATTCATACATGCTTCTATGTGAGATGTGTGATATGTGAGGGTTGTGCCACCTATTATTCCACTGAATCCCAATATCAGCTATTGCTCCTTGGAAGTAAGGGGTTGCCTGTTTACTTTTTCAGCTACGTCGGGGATCCAACAAAGTTATTTCCATTATCGATCTAAATATATTGACACTTGAGAGAGTCCTTTTCTTGAGATAAGTTTTTAGAAAGCAGCTATAAAGACCATAGAAATTTGATCGCTTACGGATTCACTGCTAGGTACCACATAATCCACATCAGTAGGTAAAAGTCAGTAATTGTCGCCCTCGTTAGCTTAGTAAGTAGTGTGCTTGCTCTGTGACTCGGGGGTCCCGGGTTCGATTCCTGGTGGTAACCAGTAAAAAAGTTGCGACTGGGTGTTTTTAACGTGTCATATGTTATTAATATATGTTCGTCCATTTTCAGATTTTCAGATTTACAGCCATAGTAGTTACGGCTTTGTTCTTAATATTTAAAAGGTAAAAAAAGTGACAGTATAGCTTGTTCCTTTGGAAGGCTTACCGTTAGGGTATGTTTCGTTGAGACAATAAACTGATGACATCTCTTACATATTTTAATTTTTACTCGAACACTTTTTCCACGTTAATTGATTGATTGATTCTGAATGCACGACCAAGTTCTTACACAGGAGCTCCCGGGTGACGCCGGGCCCACCGTACACTCTTTTTTACATATAACAAAACCGAAGGATTGGATAGGTTAGTTAAGTGGGACAGAATCGGCCCGGTTACAGACACCTAGGTATAGCCGATAGTTAGTAACACAAAGACAGCACAAAACTAATCTACTTGGGGAAGGATAAAGGTTTAATAGGTTAAATGGATATTGATGGTATTGGTCATCAATAATTGCTTCTTTAAATCAGCAACCTAGGAAAAAATGTTATTATTTCACGTGCATCTGGAAATTTCTTAAAATGTAATTGTAAATTAATGCAAAATTTAATTGATTAAATCGGCCCAGCTGCAGACCCCTAAATAAAGTCGATAGTTATTAATGCAATGACAACACCATTCTAATCTACACAATTAACAATTAATATTTCAAAGAAATATTATTTCACGTCTGTTAATTTCCTGAAATTTAATTCTAAATTAATATTTTCCGGCTTCCTAAATAATATAAACATTTATTAATTTAATCCTCCTGCAATTCCACGACTTACAATAGGATTTCCTGAAACCATAATTATTTAAATTATATCAAACTTAGTCTAAAATTCATTAGTATTTAACCCTTAAATCGAAAAAAAAAAAAAAAAAAAAAATATAAAAAAAACAAAAAACAAAAAATTTCATATGTAAGGCATCCCAAAGGCAATGGTTCCCGGAAAAATATCAATGTTATTCAATGCCAGATTAACTACCGGATAGGATAATTTAATTTAATTCGCAAAAATTTCAAATATTTTATTAATTTGTTCACCAAAGAAGAAAATATTCGATTAATTACCAGTATAATTATAGTGCACAGTATATTTATATCATGCTAAATGGAACTTAACTATTCCTCAACCAATAACTGTTAAATATGGTACGCAGAATTGGATTGGCACTCTAGCATGTTCAATGGAACTAAGCCAACTCAAAACAAATGATGATCAAATTCGGGGTGCAAAGCCGAATTTGACGAAATTTTCGGATTCAGCTATAATGAAAGAAACAGGCCGTTTCCAATTGAAATTTTCCAGTTCAGCTTGCAGAGCTGGGCTAGGATTCTAATAAACTAGGTAAGCAGAATCAAATCAAGTAAGCAGAATTAAATGTGAATTTAAAAATGGGTTTTAGAGAACTTCTGGAGTTCAGCCGTGCTAAGCAATGTCTTAACTAATCATGTGCGAATCTGATATGTTGAGCTGAATCGGGATTTCAACATAAATCCCGGGTGAATTACTGGATTTTTCAACAAAATAAATCCGAAAATAATCGGCCAAAGAATTTTCCTATTCCTCCATTTACCCGTCAAGACAACCCATTGACAGATGACCCAGCCGAACTAAGCCTCTCCCAAATTAATGCTAATTGCTAGAATTGCGATTTTCTAGAATTATGCCCAAAAATGATTTTATGCATCTTCCGCAGTATACCGTCTCAACCAAACAAAAACGACCATGATTTATGTGAGGTGATGACACGAACGGAGGATAGAACCACGCGGAAGGCTTTTTTACACAATTGGTGCATGAGCAGGTCGTTGATTAGGATTTAGAACTCAAATCAATCGATATTCGTATATATCATTCCCATGCAAAGACGAACCTGTTTCGAGAAATATTATTGAGCCAAAACTTCTTTTAGATAAAATAGTGCAAGCAGTAAGCAATCTAAAAAAAACAGTCAACATTAAAAGGCCGAAGGATATCACATCAAAGATTTAATTGTCATTACAAATGGAAATAAAAAATTAAAACCATTTTCCCTTTGCCATGCCGGAACACATATGATTTCTCATCCCTTTAAATAAATCTACAAAAAAGTCATGAATATTTATATATTATACCAGAATCCACCTAAATATAAGTCCTGCTCACTCCTCTCCTCTACATACACATACACATACACATAGATACACATACACACATACACACACATACATACATACACATACTCATACACATACCAGAATCTACTTAAATATAAGTCCTGCTCACTCTCTCATTGACAGATACCTATTTAAAGAAAACTAACAAAGAGTGTGTTGGTTACACTAACAATGCAACGTAAATTTGAACTTGTTTTTGCTCATTTTTTTTGTTTCTGCACCAACACATTTATACATAGTTATTTAAAAAAAAATTACTATGGAAAAAAAAATTCCAATACATCTATACTTAGTTATTGTTTATTTTATATGTGTGGAGTTAGCAGGACTTATATTTAAGTAGATTCTGCACATACCCATACATATATACATACATACATATTATATACATACATACATATTAAATACACACATCTACATATATATATATATATATATATATATATATATATATATATATATATATATATATATATATATATATATATATATATATATATATATATATATATATATTACAAATTAAAAGAATTAATCATAAACATTTATACATTAAAGTATATTAATATGATAATATATCAAATTAATTTTAAAATATTAAAATGATTATAAAAAGGTAAAAACAATCAATCATATTATATAAATATACAAACTAAACATATACATAAGTATAAATACATATGAACCTAAATATATTACACACACACGCATAAACATACACACATGCATATGCACACAAATCCACACATACGCATATATCAGGGTTTAAAAAAGTCGCTCGTCAAAATGTATTGTTCACTCTACACCGATCGAACAGTGTCAACAGTGTCAGTGTCCACAAATAAGTCGCCCGCCATTTTTATACTCAGATGTCGATTTGTTTTTTTTTTTTTTGAAATTTGTTAACGTTAGAGGTTTTTTGTGGTATAGGATATTAAAATTAAAATATATAAAAAAAAATCGAATTGTACGAAAATAATGTACAAATTAAAAATTTTAAGAAATTTGTAGGTTATGCGAAAATGTAAAACCATAAAATTTTACTATAAAATGAAATAAAAAATATTTCTGTTCTTTGTCACTCTTATGAAATTTAAAGTTTTTTTTTGCGTATTATCAGTAAAAAAAATTACTGTCAGCAAATCCTTCCACGGAATTAATGCATTATTTGTAAAACCGGTCAACAAGAATAATGTAAAGGAACAAAAAATATTCTGTTTAATGGTTCACGCATGCGATCAAAAAACGATTCGCGAATCAAAGGAAAATTAAATCATTGAAAACATATACAAATTTCCCCGCCTGAGATGAAATTATTTTAACTTTGGGAAAATTTTGATCGGAAGCATCCGACATAATAAAAAAAAACAAATTATGAGTAATAATGCGAAATAATTACGCTCAAAGATTGGCTTGATTCGCGAATCATTCCCCGATCGCACACGTGAACCAAGCATTACCATTCACTTATCAAGAATAAAGTAAAAAGAAATGATATGTATCATCTATTCGATCGTTCAATACAGGCAACAATACATTTTATCTAATCAGTACTACAATGAATTTTCGCTTTCTTATTAGAATAGAAAAGTAAAACCAAAATAGCAATAGATCCCGTTCACTAACACAAAAAATAAGATCAACCTTTTTAGTTTCTCATTATTCGCTCACTAGACACTTTTCGTTTTTTACTGCATAATATTTCTGAAAATTCATTTTACTATTCAAGAGCGAAGAGAAATTAGCATAAAAAATTCATTTAAAAATGAACGGAAAATGAATGATAAGCAACTGAAGAGTATTTTTATTTTCATCCTTTTTGTCTTATTTGACTATAACTAAACTGCGTGAATGTACGTACATACATATATCCATACACACACACACACACACACACAATCGTAAACCATACGACACATATCACAAATGCGTATATTAAAAAATATTTACATTAATAAAATTAAAATTTATATAAATTTTTTACAAAAAAATAAAAATTAAACAAAATATAAATTAAACAAAGTATAAATAAAAAATATCAAACATAAAAAACACTTAGCTTGTGAAGCGTTCACCACTGCTGCGTCAGTGCGTCACACAAATAATAAAATAATTAGTTATAATAATTTAGATATTTTCACGTTAATTCACGTTTTAATTTACTAATATTTATTTATTAACACTTTATATTATATATTTAATTTAATTAAAAACTTTTATATATAACATATTATTTATTTATTTATTTAAAACAGAAAAAAAATTTAAGTTTTAATTTTCTATACAGAGAAAGACAAAAACACGTCTTTCTCGTACGACGATCGATCGCCGACCCTCGAACACTTTTTCCACGTTAATGATAGAAAATTTGGTTCGTCGGTTTGACAAAATCACTTGAAATACCCCTTTCATATGTAAGTTGCCATTTTAAATCTATTTGCACCATAAATTGTTGGTATTAATTTCTGCGGTATCCATGTTTCCCGGCAGGTTTTTAAATAGGTCTCACATGGCCAAATTGATATCTGATATTCGATTGGCTAAGAAACTTTGTGAAAGAATCGGTCCACAGCTGTTTAGTATCTCGGTTTTGGCCTTGAGCGCTACGGCTTCTTCCAATGTATTGTTTTCGGAAATCATGTCATCCCTGTAAAAGTTGATTAGTACGATTTTTATTTTTCAATTTCCAATCGTTTGCAAATTTTTGTAATGTCTTCACAGCTGGTATATATGGTTGCGCTGGAGATCTTCCCTATAATATACGATTGTATTTTTGGTGATCTTGGTTAATTCTAATTCAATTATTCCAATTAAGCACCTGTTTCCTGAAAAATTGAAAATTTCAAAAATGACACCAATTTTTAAAAAGGGTAAACGTTTTTATCGGAACATATTAAATGTGTAGCAATGTTTTTTTATTTATTAATAACTAAAAGGCACGGCATCTTTTAGTTTGTTTTCGATGATAGGGCGCAAAACGTTGGTTGTGTCGTTGGCTGTGTGGCGCCGTCCTATTGATACTAAATATCGACCATGTAACATGCCACGATAACGGTAACTTTTGACAGTGCGGCCCCTTGCTCATTTTCGAAGAGAAATTGCCATATGGTACTGATCATTTGGTAAAAATGCGCATCTCTTCCTATAGATGATCAACGGCTTTCAATTCTTGAACTAATACGGACTTCCTAGGCTTAATTGTAGGCTTTTATAGCCGAAACAGCCATTAATTCAAAACGAACCAAAAGATGTTACACCCGTTATATTATTGCAAAACCGAAACAAAAAAATTAAATATTCATGAATTATTGTATCATTTGAAAATTATTTGAACATAACCATTACAAATGGAAATTAGGAAACCGCTTATGGTGTCGTGTATCCAAATTATATTATAGATAAACAACCCAGAATGTGTAACCTAAAAATAAAATTTTCAGTAAATAAAATTTTGTATAATTTTTTTGTAATTGAAAATCGTTTTATTTATTTTAAACGTAAAACTATATACGTACATAATTTATATTCAGGAATCTGATTTTTATCTAAACCGCATATTTTGTTATAAACGTATATACATACATACGAGTATAATGTATAGTTGGGTGATTAATTGCATAATACTTTAATGTAGTGTATTTTAACTGTGGGTTATTTCTAGGTACCAATTATCATTATTCATTAATTTTGTTTATCAATAACCGGAAAATATTTATAAATTTATATTCGATTTTTAGTACAAATATTGCCCCTATACACATATAATTATAATTTAATGATTTTAAAAAATATCGACAGGAAGACATCGTTGAACGTTTTGCTTGTTTTAATGCGATTAAAAATGTATACATATTTGTTTATGGTTTAATTAAATTATATTGACAATGTCGCAAAAATTATACCGCCATTCAAAATAATTACACACTGCAACAAAATCAAACAAATTGGTTGTATAAAAAAAAATTGTACGTCACCGATTTTAAATTATGAACGTATGATGGTGTTCTTCATCTCGTTATACGATTCCAGCTAATGAATGGTATACATGTTATATTATCGACTCAAATGACATTGTCCACTATTGCTCGGGTCGGGATGGAATAAATATGTTGCAAATAGTTTATCCCAGATTCGATTTACTTCTACTGGATGTAATATATGTATTCGCGAAAACTTTATCGCCAAAAAAATACGATTTACAAATTGTAATCTTTACACCTACAGTGGCGATTATTTATGCGTAACTGTTGAATCCTTCGATGATGGACGCACATATGACTCGTCTAAAACACAAACGACTCGAACAAGCACTGGATTGTCCTGCTTAGGTTAGATCGAACACTGCACAATACACTGCAACTATGTTATCAACTCAAATGTAACGTTCGTTTGCTTCGAATAATTTTTTTTAACATGAGCACTTCCAGCAAGTAACCAATGAAAATTCCTCTCAAGATGGTAGACCATAATTTTGCTTTTATGTTTATATGGATTTTATTATAGTTTTAATTCACTTCGTTAGAAATTTCGAACATTTGTTTTTGTTTATTCAGATTGAGTTTTTGTTTATTAATAATCAATAATTGCTAATTAACTTTTAATTTCGAATTTTAATTACATTTGTTTCATTTATTTGGCTAACGCACAATTCTTAGTGATTCACAGTTTTTGCTTTATTTTTATTTTTTTTAATTTATCAATTTTATTTTTCATACATAAATCCGCATGCAAATAATTTTAGTTTATATTTTTCGTTTTGTTTCACATTATTTTGAAATAAACATTTTTATTTTTATTTATATGTAATTATTTTAAATTTATTGATAACTATTTAAATGATTGATTAAAATTAAAATTAATCAGAATTTAATTTGTTTTTTCACGGTCACTTTCACTCGGATACGTTTTCTTTACCAAAATTTAATCCATTCTCCACATATCCCAGTAATACAAATCAGCGCACAATGAGCGCATAAACAGCTGATAATTAGAGCGCACAATTTTTACTTCAAATTGATGCACCTAATTCCACGATGAAAAGAGAACAAGGTGGAATATTGAGCATGCTAATGTGACGTCACTTGTATCCGGTTTTTTAATTATTTTTTTAAATAAATGGATAATAAATGTATTTTTCTTCTAAATAAAAAGCTTATTTAAGTTTGATAAGTATATAGTTGAAGAAATTTTTTAATTATTTAATTTTAATTAATATTAAAAGATTTAATATTAATTATTGAAACACAATATCAAAATCATTTGAATTATATAAAAACTTTAATCAACAATATTTTAATATTCATTATTTACCAAATATCAAAATTGCGAATATTAGGGAATATTAATTGACCTTAAAAGCACAATAAATCCATTAGGTGATTAATACTTTCTCTCATTCACTTTAATATATGTACTAGCTGATTAAAATTATATAAGATAGGATACAAAACAATTATGGCATTTAGCATTTATATTTGTAAAGTTGTAATGTGGACTTATATCAAAAATAAAAGTTAAAACTAAAATAATTATGCTTTCATTCATTTCAATTATTAATTGGTACGCTCGCAGTAAATAAATTCGTTACAATAAAAACCACTACTAAATAGATATTTAGATTTAACAATTATTTCATAATAGCTACAGACAGGTACATAATATTTTATTAGTAAACTATGTATTAACAATTCTACTTAATACTTAATAAACACATTTTTAATAATCACTTGTTTTTTGTTTCGCAGAATATTTTGAATATTTTTCAAAAAGTTTAAAAAATCACTCGATCGATTTCGACTTGTTAGGTCATCATCAGGACATCCCTCTGTCAAATTCAAATTATAACACTGAGCTTAACATAATTCTATATAGCAACTCTAAATAGCAACGAATAACGGATATGCAACTAGGACTATATTAAAGTTATTAAATAAAAAGCTAAAGCGTAAAACTCTAACGGGTATTTATCCACCGGATAGTCCAACGCGGGAAAATTGGCGTCGCTTAGAGTATATAGGAAAAACGAGCCAACGGATTAGCAACATCGTGTCCAATTATACCAATATTAGTTTTGCTTTTTATAATAAAAACACAATAAAGAAAATGATGTTTAACAATAAACCTAGAGTTGATCGCCTTTCCAAATCTGGTGTCTATAGGATCAATTGCAATGATTGTAGTTTCTCCTATATTGGTCAGACTAGGCGCAATTTTGGAGTTAGAGCTAAGGAACATTTATCTGGTTGCAATCAATCAACTTTCCATAACCATTTAACTTCAGAAAATCATACAGCTAGCTTGAACAATTTAGACATATTACATATACAACCCAAAGGCAGACGTTTAGATACCTTAGAATCTTACGAAATTATAAAATCAATATTTCTTAACCAAAATATCCTTAACGAACAGAGAGAAATCCGGTTCTCGTCAATTACTGACCCCGCCCTTTTCTATTCTCACGTACGCAATAATATACCTTGAATCTTGTTACTCAACCTATGACGCATCGCCTACTTGCGCGATCCGTAGATTAATTTGTATTGCTTATTTTTTGTCCCTCCTTCTTTTATTTATATTTTGCTTTTTTCTACTATATAACAAAATTTTTCCTAATACAAATCAGTAGATACCCCTGATGATGACCTAACAAGTCGAAATCGATCGAGTGACTTTTTAAACTTTTTGAAAAATATATCTCGACGGATTATTTCCTTTTTATTTCGGTCATAAAATGAAACATAAAGGGCAAACCATAAAAAAGTGTTTAGTTAAACTGTAATTATCAAAATTAAAAAAAGTCGTTTACAAAAAATACGTTTATTGCAGATTTATTTAAATTAATCGAAAAATCAACAAATTCAATGTAAATTTCCTTTTTGTTGGATACAAGTGACGTAATGCGCACAAAAACACGAAAATGAAACATGGGAATATTTTACCTCTTTATATTTTTGTTCATTATGACCTAATTCCATACTTTTCGTATTTTTGCCGACCGAAAAATCGGTTTGGTTTCCCCTACTAACTTAACGGTTTAACTAGAAACAAAATTTTTTATTTTTTATTTTTTTATTTTTAGTTTTGTTGTATTTATATACCAAGTGTTCACACTCGCAGATACAACAACATTTTTTTAATTTTGTATACTCATTTTATATGTTGTCCATGTATTCTCCATCTGAAAACACTTGTAAAATTAATATCTTGTTTCCTTGCAGAGTTGAAAGTGGCTTGAGTTGAAGTTAGCGTTCATGGAAACAGAGTAGAGTTGAGTTTTCGTTAAATTATTTTGAGCTCGATGAAACTAATGGGATTGAGTAGAGTTGAAATTGAAAATGGCGTCAATGAAAAATTTTCATTTTTAATGCCAAGAAAATTTATATTAAAAATTTTGAACCACAAATATGTATATTTAAAACAAAAAGTATTTTAAAATAATTTTCAGGACTTATAAGTGTAGATAGAGTATTATTAGGCACAAATTAAATAAACTTTATCAAGTGGTTATCATACTTTCAACTCAACCCTACTACATGGAAACGATCAACGCCATTTTGGAATTAACGAAAACCTTATTTCAACTGAACCTAACTCCAACCTGGTTCATGGAAACATGATAAAACATCATACCATGTACAATGAATATTTTACACATCAACCAGAATATACTTAAATATATATTTAAGTAGATTCTGCGGCTACCCGAATTAAGGAAAGTTGAATTAAGAAAAGTGAATTAAAAAAAGTGGTATTTGTATGAAAAAATTCCACTTATTTTAATTAGTATTTTAAACAAATTTCCTGAATTTAAAAAAGTAATTACAACAAAAAAAAACTCAATTCAAAATTAATTAAAAAATGCGCATCTTATTTCATTTTTTAAAAAGTTTATCTTAATTCATTTTCAAATTGATTTAAAATATGTACATTTAATTTTATTTCATGTTTTGCCCACTTTTATTAATTCATTTTCAAAATGAATAGAAGATTATTAGGCTCAAGTTTACTTTACTACGTATATATCGATAAAATCAAATAAGGAGTTTACATTTTAAAAAATTTTAAATGCAGGATTGTTTATTAATAGTTATTAGGAGGTAAAAGCTAAATTTTTCCGTAAAATTGTTTGATTTTCCGGAAATTTTTTATTTTTTCATTATTTGTTTTTTGTTTTATTTATTTCTATTAATAATAATTGCTTCGTCAGTCTCCCAAAATTAAGAAAAGTGAATTATAAAAAGTGGTATTTGTATGAACACGGTGATTTTTTTCACGGTTTGCACGTATCACCGCGTAAAAAAAGGTCTGGGTGTATTATATTTCACATTATTAACATAAAATTTACAATTGTTTTTAATAGCAAAGAAATGCATGCTAAAATTAATGTTTTTAAGAAAATGTTTCTTCTAACAGTTTTTTTGTTGTATTGTGAGAAAGATAAAAAACATGCATTTCATAAATTTCATTTGTGAATTATTATTTGTGTATTAATTGTGAATTAAAATATGCATTTTTTAATTCATTTATAATTTGCGTTTTTATTAATGAAAGTATTAGTGGAAAATTTTTAATGGCTTTAATTTTCATATAACAGTAAAAGCCCGATTATCCGGCATTCAATTAATCGGAACACTCAGATAACCGGAGTTTTATTTAGGATTTTTTTTTGTTTTTTTCTCTTTGTTTTTTTTTCATACGCATTTTTTAATTCATTTTCAAATGTGCATTTGTTTTTTGCACATTTTCATTAATGAAAGCATTAGTTGAAAATTTTGAATGGCTTTAATTTTCAATTACAATAAAATCCCGATTATCCGTCATCCAACTAACCGGATCACTCAGTTATCCGGAATTTAAATTTTTAGTTTTTTTGCTGTTTCTTGTCTCTTTCATATTCATTTTTAATTCATTTTGAAATTTTCAGTTGTTTTTTCATTAATGAAAGTATTAGTTGAAAACTTTGAATAGTTTTAATTTTCATATTACAGTAAAAGCCCGATTATCCGACATCCAATTACCCGGAACAATCAGTTAACCGGATTTTTAATTTCTAGGAATTCTTTTGCAAGGGGTAATTCTGTTTCACAAGGGAAACTATTTTTGTTATTATTGGAGAATTCACAGAAAATATACTTTAGTAAAAGCTCTGTTATCCGAAATGCTTGGGGATGAGAGCATTCTGGATAATTGGATATTTCATTAAAACTGGAAATTTTACAAGAATTTCGCTTGATTTCGTTATTTTTTAGGATTCCCGTTTATTTGTTTTCAAATTATGTACCAGAAAACATTTTTTATATACATCAGTTCATTGAATTTATTGAAAATAATAAATACATACATATTATGTATACGAGTACGCCAATACGAGTACCCAAAATTTAAAAATATATTCAATATTTTACTAACCTAACTATAATACAACTTTCCACATTCAATTCAAATAGAATAATGCATAAAACAGAAAAAAAGTAAAGGGAAGTATATTTTCTGTGAATCCGCGAATGAAAAAATAATAATTTCCAAAAAATGAATACGAAAGCAAAAAGAACAAAAAAATTCCTAAAAATTAAAATTCCGGTTAACTGAGTGTTCCGGTTAATTTGATGCCGGATAATCGGGATTTTACTGTAATATGAAAAGTAAAAAAGCCATTTAAAATTTCCAACTAATGCTTTCATTAATGAAAATGTGCCAAAAACAATTGCAAATTTCAAAATGAATTAAAAAATGCATATGAAAGAGAAAAAAGTAAAAAAAAAAAAAATCAATCTTCCTCAAAATTAAAATTCCGGTTAACTGGATGTTCCGGTTATTTGGATGCCGGATAATCGGGCTTTTACTGTAATATGAAAATTAAAGTCATTCAAAACTTTTATGCTTTCATTAAAGAAAATGTACAAAAATCAATTGCAAATTTCAAATGAATTAAAAAATGAATATGAAAGAAAAAGAAGCAAAAGAAATTCTACAATAAAAATTTAAATTCCGGAAATGAGTGTTCCGGTTAATTGAATGCCAAATAATCGGGTTTTTACTGTAGTAAATTTTTACGGTTTTTTTCGATTTAAAATACACATTTTATTTCGCCTTCAAAATGACTTATTTAAAATTTTAAAATAAGTAAAAAAAAAATTTCAAAAATTTCAAAATTTTCCGGGAAAAATTTAATTACATAATTTTTGAATACTTTTCTAAAATCATTTTCTAAATAATTAAAATAAACATATTTTATTTCAGTTTTTTACTTTTTTAAAAGTATTTTGAAAATGAATTAAGAAGTGCACATATTAAATCAATTTTTATTATTTCATTTCTATCAACTTTTCTTAAATCATTTTCATAATGAATTAAACACACTTATTTAAATTCAGAAAAAACACTTTTCTTAATTCAACTTTTCTTAATTCGGGTAGCCAAATTCTGCATCAATTCACACCTCAAATGAAATCTCCAGACTGATAAAAATGAAATAGAAATTTTTCTAAAAAAAATTTTTTATGTCTCGATCCTTGTTCATTGGATTCTCTCAATAACGGACACCCATTTTTTTGTCTTCTATTAAATACTATATTTCATTATCAATAAGAAAGTAATTTCCCATAATAGATTAGTCTTCAATTTAGGTTAGGACATAATTTAGGACAGACTAAATAATGCTTTATAATGCAAATTTGGTTAGGTATATGGCTGTTGCAGAACACCTTAATTCTCATGTGCTTTATTTAGTTTGGATATTAAGTCTATTAATAAAATCTTTGTTGTAAACGGTCTCGACTATAATGCCACTACTGTACATTGTATAATTCAAAATTATGCAATAATGCTTTGGGATTCTCGAGTTGCTAATTGCTGTTGTACAGAATAAATTCTGAAATTGACACCATATAGCATGAAATTCACGTACCAAAATATCATAATAACCCAAATTCCTGATTACGATTATGTAACCCAGAAATGCTTCCATTTCCCATAATTATTATGAATTCATTTAAAAAATCTGTATAATATCCATCCTTCCTGCATCCAAAATCTAAAATTGTATATTATTCATATTACATTTATTCACATACTCGTGTGTGTTGAAATGCAATCATCAAAATAGTTTTATAAATTTAAATCATGCACATTGTATCTCGCCAATTTTTTATTCCACATTTGAGGGGGAAAATATTATTCTGCAAAAATCTGTGCACATACACCCAGATTTTTCAACAGAACTAAAAAAAAATATTCACACAAAAAGATCGTCGAATGTGTATGTATAGCAGCCAACCGGAATATGCTCATAACATTGCTTAAAATTATAAGAATAAAAATCACGTTCGATAGATGCATATACTAAGGATACACAGCACCAGTAAAAATATATAGAGCACAAGGAACATTTTCGTTTACACTCAGTATTTTCCGCTTCAATTTATACTTCGTTTCCGTCTTGTGTATAATATTGTGTTCTGAGGATTGAAATAAAATGAAAATTAAAAGAAAATAAATTTTTTTCCATATTTCGAATTGCTATTGCTCTACTGTACGAAGTAATATTTTGTTAAAAAAGCACACGATCCCATTTAGGGAATTTGGGTTTTATTTAATCTGCGACTTTCTTCTCCCTTTTAACAGCTTAAATGAGGTGGAAGCGTATTAAAAATTCAATGATGAGTTTTTTTTTGCGTTACAAAACACAATTTAGAATTGTTAAGCTGTTTTTACCGTCCATCATTTTGTAACGGCTGGGTACCGAATCGCATATAATATTTTTTTAAACCGCATAAAAATTTAAAAACTATAAAAGTATGAGTTGAAAAAATTATTGTAATATAATGTTCAACTATAAAACATTAAAATTAAAGTAGTTTTTATAACTTTGTATGTTTGTTAATACTTATAATTTATTACTAAGCAATTTTTTACAATTAAGTGGCTATATAATTTTGTCTAACTAACGATATTAGCTCTGATATAAATTCGGTCAATTATGTTATAAAATATTTAAACATCCTTACGGCCATATATAATTTTCTTTTACATTTGCTATCATTTTCTCATGTCTCATATTCTACGCAAACACTGATATTTCGGTCATCGAATAATAAAAGTTTTACAAAAAGTAAATATTTGCAACAAGGTTTACCAACACAGTTTTTGGGGTATCTTTTAGAATTCCGTAATTCTTACTTTGTATCAAATTTCTGTTAATGATTTTGATAACAATTTAAGAGTACAAAGAGTGCCAAGTGTTATATTTTAATGAAAATTCGTAATTGCCATGTTCTATTTTATCCGTGACCATGATTTTTTTTTTCGTGGTTCAAATCGTTTTATATAATCAAACAAAACTCGAATAAAATTCTGGATGAATTTAAATTGAATGAAGCCAACGCTAAACCGACAATGATAAAATTGGGTAGAAAGGATGTAATTGTATTTCCAAAAAGATTTATAGGGGAAGTTGTGGCATATGGCCAACTAGCAAAGTCATCGTGGATTAGGGTTTATATATATATATATATATATATATATATATATATATATATATATATATATATTTATATATATATATATATTTATATATATATATATATATATATATATATATATATATATATATAAGGTGCGCCAAAATTGGAAGCACATTTCCAACAAAAACAGCCAAGTTAAGTTTTTTCGAAATGTTGATGCTGTAAAGGTTATTCCACTTTTAGTGTTTTTTTAGTGAAATCGCGTGTGCACCCATCAAAAAATTAATTTAAAAAAAACAGGAGTTCTTTTGTTTAACTTTCTTTTTTAATACGATCTAGAAGAGTGTGTCTTTCCAATAAAACCATTTGTATGAGCCGCATTATCTGCTGTCAAAAATTTTGTTGATGTTTAAGTGACCCAGCGGGAAAACCATGTTCTATAGAAATTTGACCCACTATCAGAAAAATATGCGACACTAATGCAGTTTTTAAAATGGTATCACACACCGGGCTATTCACAACAGAATGTTTTTTATCAATTTTTTTTGACAAAGTAAGTGTTGTTTATTAAAAATGCACTTAACAAAATTTCGAGTTATTAAATAGATGCTTGCTTTGTCAGATATAAAACAAAATGGTGAATACAATGGTAAATTAAAGTATACCAATTGTTTTAAGCAAATCTAACGAAATGGTTTTAACAAGATGGAAAGACCACCAAATCGTTGTTATTCAATTTTTTCGGAGAACATCCTGTAGGTGAAGTTCGAAGATATGTATGTACATTCAAAGCCCAAAAGAATGGAAATATTACAGCCATTTGTTGTACAAATTTACAATCGCAACATGGGTAGCGTTGTTGGACAGTCACATCTCAAATTATCGAATGACCATTCAAGGTAAAATATTTATATGCCTGTAGTACTATGGATGTTGGATTTAGTCGTAGTTAATGCGTGGTCACTGGCTAAAAACAAGGATACAACTTAAAAATCGATCAGTTGGAATTTCGACGGCAGCTAACAAAATCCCTTCTAATGCGCTATGGAATATTTTTTTTGCTTTTTACACTATTTGCCGTAGGTACTTAGCGAAACACACTTACACTTACTTAATAAACAAATTTTTTAAAATTTTGTTTTTTTTTGTTTCGCAGACAATTTTCTTCTTTACTTGTTAAAAAATGTGTTTATTAAACGCTATGGAACATTATCTTCTATAGGCAAAACAACTAAAAAAAAGTACGTTTTTATCAAAGGGAGCGCATACTTGTGTGAAGGGTCCGACAAGATTACGTTGCAAATATTGCCACTCACAGACAATTTATAAGTGTCCTAGTTGCAATATTGCTCTATACACAAAATGCGCTGAAAATTTTCACAGTTGTTTAAATTAATTGGGTTCTGAATATTAATTTTTTTATAAATGTAAGCTCAAGATGAATTATTAAACAAAATGATGAAACCAATTTATAATATTTATTTTAATAAAACTGAAAACTTATTTTTAAGAATCTTTAACTTTGAGTTGTTCTTAATATGAATAAATTATTAATTATAATTATAATTTTCGCAACACTCATTATCTTAGTATCTAGAACTTTTTATTTCAATTAATGTTTATTTGAACTAAAATTAATAGGATACAATTGAAAAAAATTAAATAATTAAAAAACATAATCCTCACAGATGGGTTAACTTATCTGTCCGTGATGCCTTTATTAAGCAAGAACAAGTTCAAAAAAATGCAATTTAGTATGATTTAGTAGATGGTTCAATCGGTTACAAAATCCATGAATTAACGTTAAAATCTTATTTGCATAATATTGAACGAACTTTCCATACTGAAGCACAAATTTTCAAAATTACCAAAATAAGGAAAAATCGGAAATCTATTTTATGCCACATTTAATTTAAATACATAGCACACCAGATCGAATAAGTTCAATATTACCTTTCGCTCCATGAATAAATATGTTCCCAACATAAAACATACATTACAACATACAAACAAACTTTTAACTAGGATGGAGTCTCATAGTTTTTAAAATCTCATGTTTTTTTCTCATACAATAGTTTATTTATACGGTATATTTGTTATAAAGACGGCACTCGATATACAAATTTTATATTCCAGCAGATTTTTCCTATTTCATTTTAATTTTATTTTTATTACAAAGCAATTGTCAAATCGACAGATGTTCAGTTTCATTTCATACTCGTATACAGTTTTGTCTTTGTAAGACATAACACTATAAAATTTGTGATGTGTTCATGCATATTGTATTCGATGAAAAGAAAATGTTGAATATAATGCTACTTTGTTACAGGACATTTGCTATGTACTTACTATACATTAAACTGAAAAACTACGGCATTACAAAATAAATTGTTTGTGTATGCACAAAATTTTGTACCGTAATGGGAAAATACGAAGCATGAATTGATTTTTATCTTTATGTATAATAATGTGTCTTCAAATTACTCATTTTGCAGCGATTTTAAAGTTAAACTGTTTCCAAAACAAATTTAAATTCTTGTTACGTTTAACAAGGAAAAACGACTCCATACGAGTATTCAATCACGTTTCAATTCTAAAAGAAATACCCATAATTAAATTGTCGTTTTATATTTTATATTTGTAAAACACGTTTGCAAAAAAAACTTGCAATTGAAAATCTTATATCTCTTGTTACCGAAGAGTAACTGCAATGCGGAAGTTAACAAATCTATATCCTCAAGTAATTATTATTCTTGTTGATTTCGCCAACAATTTAACTTATATACATATTCTTATACAATCGATAACAATCTTTATTTTGTTTACCTTATTATCATGCTAATTAAAATGTTAAAACCAAAATAAATTATCCAAGGAAAATGTAACGTCTGCAAACAGAAACAGAACAGTAAAAAATTACGACAAATAAATCAATATTTTTCTGCGCTTATTCTGTTCTGCGTTTGTACTCGTGTATATTTTTCTCAACTACGTACTTTGATTTTCAGATCATTTCTCAAAATAATAACTTCCGGCACTTAACATAATTTTCTAGTTGGATTAATTATCTTTCTTAAGAGAAAAAAAACTTTGCCTCTGTATATCCCATTCCACGAAATCATAAATTTCCGTGGAATTACATGCAATTACATCTTTTTGTTTCCTTTGTTACGAGGATTCGTTTGCTGTGATTTAAATCGTAGAGAAGTCGTCGTCTTATTTTCTTTATAAAACTGCTATAAACGTAGTTATTTTCTTTATCCTAGGTATATTAGGTATATCGTGGTATAGAGTAACGTGTGGATGAACTAATTGGGATTTTGTAATTTTTTTAGTTTTATGCGTTATATGGTATGAACCCTGTATTATTAGTTATTTGGAATGATAAGTCTACTATTCACTGTCAAAACAATGACTTCATCCGTGGTTTGTGAAATTTCTACGTAATGAATTTATACCAAAAGGTAAATGGGATGCAAATATTCATAAAAACAATTTGCGGCAGCTAACAAAAGCCACAAGCAATCAATCGGAAAAATCTTTCGGAGCTTACAACTTCAGGTTTGATAGGCTGATTGTAGGTAAGATTGCCGGTTGACGTAGCAATATTAACATATTAACTCAATTAATTTAAAAACGATTTAAACAACTTTCGAGTCAGTGTGGTTAAATGGTTTGTAATTTAAACTTCTCGAAATGAAAATCCACCACAGATGCTGAAACATTTATTCACATTAACACCTTAATCAGCAGATCCGTAATCATTTCGTCTAATTTTGGAGATTTCTTGATTGCTTTCCTGTGACAGATGGGAGTAATCATTAAATTTGGAGGTCTTGCACACCACTAATATGTTTTCAGGAAGCGCCTAATTTTGGATGATATTTCTATTGATAGCTTTACTATATGTTATCTAAAGACCCCATCAGTAGAAGCAAACCTATTGTTACGCTGAATATTAAAAATTTATTTAACACACCAAAGTAGCAACACGTATGAATGTATTTTCTGTATAAATGCCAACTGTTTTAATGATCGTATTGTGGTGCACGATACAGAAGAAGGATGCAGGCTCCATCCTCAGTTTTCAATTTTCTCGGCAGTTGGCTTTACTGTTGATATTACAAGTTCCGCAGTCTCTAAAGACTAAGCGGAAAGACAATTACGGAGCATTTACAAAGCCACTGTGAATATGATCTCGAAGATAATATCTTCAACTATTTCTAGGGTAATGTGACCGTCATGTTTTGATTTTTACATTTTCTTTTAGGGTTCATTTAATTAAAGCTAACATAATTCATTTACCTTGGAATATTTTATGTACCCCGGTTAAATGAACTCCAATATGTTCATGAACGTAATTTGATTACGTCGTCTATGCACATATTGTAATTCAAGTTTTTTCGTATACACTTGTGCATAGGTAAATAACAATGACCGATGCAATAATTGAAAAGTTGCATTTGTTGTTGTGCCCAATTCACCGATAATGCAAACATTTTTTACACGCGTGTCCATTCAATTTATGGATTGGTTGAGACTTTCAATTTAATTACAAAAAATATTTTTTCCAGCTCTCAACCAACTTTGAATATGAAATTAAAACAAAATAACCGCATGTGTTTTTTTTTTGGAAAATCAGGCAGTCAGTGTTTACTGTTTAGATAGACCAACGTTTGGTCGAGATTCTTTTTACTTATTATGCTAGTTTTTTTGGATACGTGATAAGCGTTGAAGTTGTTTTTTTTTTTTTTTTGATTTTTTTTTGTGACAATAAAGTGCACAGTATTTTACATAAAAGACAGGGGAAGAAATTGATTGTGTTTTTTTGCGTGCCGATTTTTTGGGGTTTGTTGTGGTAAGTAGTGAAGAGTTAGGAGTTTTAATTAATAAATTATATAAAGATAGTGGTTTGATACTGACTGTCGGTAGAAGGAAAATGATGACACTTAGCATATTTTTTCCTTCCTACTGGCCTTAGTAGCATACTACTATCACCCTTCTTACTAACACGATACCCCAATTAGGGCTTATGGGCCAAAAAATTTATGTTAGGTAGTTTAGGGTAAGATGTTTGCCTAAACATTTTACAGTACAACCACAGTTGATTCAACCCTCGTCATGGGTTGGTAAAGCCAAACTTACTACTTCGGGGCACGATACCCCCACTTTTCCTTTCAACTTTTAATCTTTTTACGATGCGGGTATCAAGGCTGTTAGTTGTGCATCCTTATTCCCACGACCAAGCATTAACCTCTTCCGGTTGAGCTACGGGTTTGCCGGAGCTTAAGGTAGAGACTAACCGGCTTCAAATACTAAGCCGATTCCTTAATAAAATTTTGCAAACCAAAGCGTAAGTTATCAACTAGATCAAAATTATTTTACTACTCAAGTTCTGTATGAGTTTTAAAGTTAAATCGGTCTTCATTTTATATTAAGTAAATTAAACCGTTTATCAACTATAATCGAACAAATAATTTGGGCGAACCTTTACAGATGAATTCTTAGTCAAGTGTTCTAAAATTGTACTAGAATGTACTCATTTATTATCTAATAGTTTTTAAATTTTTTGATTCTAGAGATTTAACATCATCTGATTCAATGACAGATGGTCTACAGCATAATTATCTAAGCTACACACTTTTAAAAATTTCCCATTTAAATACAGGAAACCCTCCAAGCACACGATTAATTCGTTCCGTGTTCTTTGAAATCGTGTTATTCAAGACTACAAAAAGGAAAATAAAAAAACGTTATGTTTTATTCTCTATTTTTTGTTATGATATACAAAATACAAAATAAAAGAGAATAATGAAACTCGTGTTGTTTGAAACCGTGTAATTTGAGGAAATGCTTATCCGTGTTCTTCGAAACCGTGTTCGTCGAGTACCGTGTTCTTGGAGGGCTACCTGTATAAGTAGTTGTTTGATGAAACATATAGGTGAATTGCGTGTATTGATGTAGATGGAAAATTTTGATTTTTTATGATTTCATTCCAAATCTTTATCTTCTCATGTTGCAATACTATAGGTTGCAAAATCCTACGCCATGATCGGACTACTGGCAGAGGTGGAGATGTATCTTTGTATTTTAAAACTAATTTAAACATTAAGTGCGTTGATCTCGTTACAATGAGAAAAACGGAGTTTATTATCTCAGAACTGACTATCAACAATATTAAATATGCAATTATCGTTGGCTATAACCCACCGAAAAATTAAGACAAATGATGTTGATAACATCGTATTAGTTGTATTGGACTATATACATAAAAATATGATTGATACAAATATGTACCATACCTCCCTACCTATAGCATGAGGTTCCCCCCAATTGTGTTTAAGTGATTATGTTCAGATAGATAGTAGATCAACATATAGCAGAAAAAATTGAGATTGAGCGGAATTATAAATCCGTAACGAAAGGGTTTTAATTTATAAAAATGTTTGTTGTCACCATCGAGCTTGGTACTAAACTGAAATGCACGAAGAGAAAAAAATTGACAATTCCCTTAAATTACCGTTACATTTTCCGCATAGAACTGACTGATACATTGCTAATGTAATTTACAGTAAGCGGTGCAGTTTTAAACATCTAGTGATACAAATGTGTACCATCTCGTATCGAAAAGGTTAAACTTTGATGGACTAAAATTCATAAGTAATCTGGATAACCTTTGTGATAATTTCTCTAATTTTACAAATGTTATACATTCAAATTGCATTCCTGTCAAACCAGTTTTGAATTTCTCAATACCAAAATTATTAAATTAATAATGCCTGATCAAGCAGGCTCATCAATTATGGAAAAAGAATGGGAACACCAAATGGCAAGCTTTATCCGAGAATGTAAACAAAAATATTATTTTAGTGATCCAAAAAAACTACTATGAGGCGACTTTGGAATAATCTAAAATCGTTTGGGATTAATGCAAAGTCTACTAGTCATGATTATATTCCATTTACGGCTAATGATATTAAAACACACTTTACGGTCGTTCCAGCATATAGTGTCATGTTGCCCCTGAGTAAGTTGCCCCAAAGTAATTTATTTCAGTTTACATGTGTGTTCGATATTTATATTGTAAATCGCTCATTTGCTGCAATAGTGACATAACTCAAAATTTTTAATTTTTCAATAGAGCGATTTGAAAATATCACTCAAAATTGTTTGTAAAAACGGCGTTTTTCAAAAGTAAATAAAAATACATTCTGATTAGTAATATAATTTTTTTCCTATTTTTACATCTACAATCGGATCTTAATTCTTATAATTCTTTAATATTTTGCAAATTTTCTTAGGATAGTTTCCAATATCTTAAAATATTAATTTCTTTCGCAAATTGAGTGATTTTTTTAATGGAATTTTACCTAATTTGCTTGAAATAACTACATAACAGAGTATGTTTTAATACAAAATAATGAAAATATGAACTATTGGGAATCGTTTCGTTCGAATATCTTAGAAATGAGTGAATTTGGGGTTGTGTCACTATTGCAGCAAATGAGCGAAATGTAGTCGCAAAAATTAAATTAAACGAAATTTTTAAATTTACTATCGCCTTAAATTTTACCATATCTGACTTTTATTATCAATAAATGTACCTGTTACTAATTCTTATTGTCCTATTATATGGGAAAATGCATTGCTTATCTTCTTGTTAAAAGGTTAAATCTTTGCAAGACTTACGATCAATTAGTATTACGAAATTATGTCGAAGGTCTTTGAATTGATTTTCAAGAATCAAATTACCTTGTACCTTAATGAACATAGTTTAATAAATACCCAACAATCTGGTTTCCAAAGAATCACAGCACATCTGAGAGAATCACATCTGTCACATTCTTAATGAGCCTTAGTCTTTTGCTGTGATTGTTCTACTTGATTTTTCTAAGGCTTTTGACTCTATTAATCATAAGCTGTTAATTAAAATTTCATTATAATTTCTCAAATTGTGCAATACGTTAATGTCATCATATTTGTCGGACATAACTCAATACGTACATTTAGCAGATACGCCATCAGGAATTGCAAAGATTACAAGTGGAGTGCCGCAAGGCTCCATCTTAGGTTCAATATTATTTTTTCTTTTATTAATGATTTAGCCGACTGTATAACTAGATCGAAATATCTTTTTTTTTGCGGAAGACATTCAAATTTATGTTGGCGACTTTTTGGTTAAAATAGATCATATTCTTGAATCCTATGGCCTATTTTTAAATAAGAAAAAGGCGAAAAATTAAAAATGAGTAGATCTGCTCGAATTATATGTATCATATTACCGTATCAGTGTACGCAGGTATAGTAAATTTCGCAAACATCAACAGTGCATTGGTTATACAAATAAGTCTCAGCCATTTTTATCAAAAATTGGGTATTTATTGTGAAAGAACGGTATACTGTGTTTTAATCAAAGTATTGTCCATAACTAGTCACATACTTCTCATTTTTTTGGCAGCATACGACTACCACGTCCGAAGGACGCTTCTTTTGTTTTGAGACTCCAATCCAATTTTTGGTATCTTCATATAAAGTGCGAAGTGCTGGTCAGACATGTCATGAGTCATTGATCGAAACAAGTAATAATCAGGCAGGGGCAATGTCTGGTGAATACAGCGAGTGGGGTTAAACTTCCCAAGTGAGTGTTTCCAAGTAGTTTTTGACCAGAACCGCAACATGTGGACGACCAGTGACTATGCGATGCAAAAAACCCTTTCGTTTATGCCTGACAACCAGAATTTCACATGAAATAAATCAACGTTCAACATCTCTTGGCTTCAATACACATAGAACCCAATTTCCTTGCTCTTGAATCATGTCAATGATTTTAAACGATGTGAAATTTTTTGTTGAGTCAATTCTAATGTAAGTGTAAGTTTTTCTTGCGTTTGTTACGAATCTTCATCCAATAATGCTTCCAACTCCGCGTCTTCGTGCACTTTCGGCCTTCCGCTACGTTTTTTGTCTTCGAAATCAAATTCACCATTCTTAAACTTTTGAAACCGTTCTCGACAACTTCTCTCTCTTAAGCCAGCCTCACCATATGCTGCTACAAATAATCGCTGCGCCTCAGCTACAGATTTCTTCAAATTAAAGAAACAAATCAAAAGTTCCCAAAACTCGACATTTTCAGAAGAAAAAAATATGATGCTGATACAAAATTGCTAATATTTTAAGGTTATGATGTTGACAGATGTCCAACCTTAGAATATGACGTTTTAAATCGGGCGCAGTTTTAACCATAACCTACTGGTGGCACCATCTTTGGTCGAACGGCGGAGACTTATTTGTATACCCAATATATGTAACGGTAAAAGCCCGAAATCGGTAAATGTTCGAATACAAATTGGAAAACAATTTTTAATCGCTTCGAAATCTCTGAAATGTGAGTCCTATATATTCTCGAAATTTTTCACCCTTCACCTCACGGGGTATTTTTTATGGTATTGGAATTTGGACTAGTAGGGACTAACGGCTTTACTAACTCTCACGGGCTTGCGGAATCTAATTGTGCCCCTCATGACGCTTTATTATAAATAAATTAATAATTTCATTAGGCACTGTAATTGAAAAAACACAAAAATTAAACTTTTAACTTAACTTTAATTTTTAAAATTAAAATTAGCTAATATAACACATTAAATTTTTGAAATAGTTTTGAGTGAAAGTTATAAAATAATTTTTTTTAAGACAAAGTACGAACCGCACTGATGTGGTCGTAGCAACAAGCTCGGAAATCTGTGTAATTTTTGCTGTTCTAGAGAGGACATCATCAGTTCTTAAACATTTAAAGTTACGTAACTCGGCCCTTACGGACCGTACAGAGATGGCTGTAGTGCACTGAAAAAAAAACTATTTTCCTCATAGATATAATGACTTATCTGCAACATTTTACCGATTTGGAAATAAAATATAGAAGCATGTGTATTAAAATTAACCAAGTTCAATATAAAATGTATCTCAAACAGCCTTATTGCGTATCTCGTAAATTTTATTACAATGAGATATACAAATTTTTACAATAGCAATATTTTTATCTGTTTTGTATATGCTTATTTAGCTATTTCAGGTATACAGTTTATGTGTAACAGAGATAAATATTTTACCCAAGTCCAAATAAAATATATCGCAGTAAAGCATATTTATTGTTATGTGGGAAATAATTTCTATTTCTAAAAGTTATATATAATTTGTTAATTTTCGTCATAAATATAAAATATAAACTAGCTCAATATGCACATGAGAAATATATAACTCGAATTTAAATTTTTTTAAGACGAACTCTAATCAGAGTTCTTCTGGATCAGATTCAGATATAACTGATCTGATCTGAGACAATAAATTTTTGTATTGGTTTTGGATTGAACCAATGAATTAATGGCAAATATTAAAATCAATTAAAACAAAATAATAAAATATCATATTCAATTGAGTTATAAAAATATCCACACTAAATATGTAAGACGTATGAATATAAATCTTTGTTTAATAAAAAAAATACCTTGTCCAGTTATAATTATATAAAATTTGGAAAATTCATATATTTGATATCGATATATTTTATTACGAATTAAGTATTTGTTTTTAACTTTGAGGAGTATATACCGAACTAATATATGTTTATGTCTCTAAACGTTATAAAAATTTAGATATATTTTTCGTTTTTACAGATATAAAATATTCTTGTCCCGAAACGAGATATATTTTATATCTAAAAATCTATATAAACTATATCTCTGTGGGCAATAATTTCTCTCAGTGTGGTTCCAAATTAGTATTTTAAATTATTACAATTACTATATTAAAGCAAAAACGGTGCCAATAATACAGAAATTCTAATACATATTTACCATACTATCATATAATCTGCATTCAGCTTTGCAATACTACTTACTATTGGTTTTCACTACACCAATTTCATGTCTCTAGCTTTTCCTGCTGCAACCAACCAAATTATACATAAAAAATTGATTGCAATTCATTTTAAATAACCAGATAGACAGTACATTCAGAAGGAAGAGTACAGCAACAAAACCAACCCCAGTTAGTAAAAAAAAGCTTTCATCTTCCGCTTCTTTCAACTGCTATAGCTATGCATATTTAACATTATTTCAATTTAAATAAAATACGAAAAACTATAATCAAGCTGAAGCTGAAAAAATTGCTTACAGAAATGAAACGGGAAAAACACAGTAACACCAACAATAACAAACTAATTTGAAAATGAAATAATCATAAAAATAAATTCAAAGCTAAAAGCTTTTGTAATAATATTATAAAATAAGAACATTACTACAAATAAAAGCGCACACACACACAAAGCAACAACAACGACACAACTATATACACAGCAAAGTTGATTGGATCATCAAAATACATAAAACTGAACTAAAAGTTTTCTTCTTCTATACCGAATGGCTCTCTGTCTGTTTATGGATAGCATGGCGTTTTTCACTGAATATACCCCATTTCGTTTCGTTTATTGTTTTTGCCTTTTTTTTAATATTTTGAATTTGGAAATAGAAATTAAGTTTTGTCATTGGCTTCAATTTAAACGATGGATACATAACTGGAAATGTGTTGAATTTAACCAAAATAAAACAATAACGATGGAATAAATGTGACCAATTTTTGAAGCGCACAGAATTATACAGTGTTCTATTTTCTGACCATTAAATAAATTTAATATTTGGAAAATTCACGATTTCATTTTGCTATTCGGAAGTTCTGTTGCAAAATGTTATTTAGAACAGAGTGACATAAATGTACGGTTGTGCTCTTGAAACTTTTTTCAAAAGGTTTAAAAATATTTAAAATAAGGTGAATATTTTAAATATATCCCCCACCCCCAAACAAATTTTACTTAATTTGAGAAGATAACTTCAATTTTTTTAAAAACAATTTATGTAATCATTTTTGTATATTGTGCCAAAATTGTTTGAATTCTCCTTATAAGTAAAAAAGTAGTTCAATTCTCGTCCAATTTTCCAACAGAACAGAATGCAAAAAAAAAAATCGAGATAATCCAGGAGGAAATTTTATTTTAATTTAATTTAGTTTTAATTCTGCTGCCTGTTTTTCTATTTCATTTTCATTTAGCTAGATACCAAAATTGTTTTTGTTCGTAGAATTTTATCTTACACTAAATATAATTTGATGTAATTGTAATTAACATTATATTGAGGATTTTGCAAAACATTTTGAGGATTATGAAATAGGCAGCTTTGAGGTTTTGTGAGCTACAAGAATATCATTAGAAAGTTTTATATAATAGTGTCATGATTTATTTTGTGGCATTTATTTATCTAATAACAAGGCGACACACTAAACCAAGGGTACGCAATGGGTCGGTCTAACTATTGTAAAAGAAAAATTACGTTCTGTCAGGTTTTCGGTGCGAGCCAAATAACTTTGCTTTGATTTACGTTGAACGTTTGATTTACGAAAAATATGATATAATGCTATTTTTTCGAGAGGTTACTCGTTAACCAGTAATTAGTAGTTTGTAATGTTTTAGCCTTAGAAAATATTAAGATATCAGAAAGGTTAAAAGCAAAAGTGAGTTTTACCCTGAAATTTTCCCGTAATTTAATATTTACCGAATAGTTCTTCGTTTGTTTGTTTTCTCCCATTTGCAGTATATCCGTAATTAATTTCGTAAGTTGATTAAGGTCCATCTCTAGATGAATCATGTTGTGTGGTGAAGGTGTGATGAAGGGGAAATAATGGTTGCAGCCATTGGCAAGGCATATCATAGCAAATTATCCGCGCCGTAATAACAAAACAAAATCGGCATCTGTTCCATAGCTTGGCTGCAGCCGGCGTCTGTCTTGTATGAAGCGGCTCACTAGATGATAAACGAGTTCAAGAAAAAACTGAATTCCTTAAGGGTCATCACCTTTACATCACCGGCACCTGATTTTTAAATGTAAATAAAACAAGTTACGTGTCAGATATCCGCTTAATTTTTATTTTATTTAAAAGAACATTTTATGGCATTCAGTATTTAATATAACAAATTTTCGAAGACTTTGCCGCATAAATCTCGCTGATTTTGCAAGATGGCGTTCGTTATGTTGACTTTAAGGGCATCAATTATTTGCGGTAGACTTGTGATTTAAGATAGCTCCAAAAGAAGAGGTCTAAAGCCGTTAAATTGTACAATCACGGTGGCCAGTTCATGTCACTGCCGCGCGAAATAACCATGACGTGACTTGCGGCATCCCGTTTAGGCTACAAAAAGCTGCTTATCATCGACCACCTGTAGCGCTCTATACGTATAAAAACGTGTTTATACCATTTCAATATATGAATGGTAAGCGTTTTTTTGATTAAACATATTTCTCCCCTCGCTCACGATCAACGAAAATCGTGATATCCGCGAGCATAAATTTCGATGGTGGTCAGTATTTTTTTGTGTTTAGTTTTTGCGCTTATCTACGACGTGCAGTAGCGTAGCGAAATAATTAGTTGAGTAAATTTATTTATTTATTTTAACTTTGTGTTTACCTTCGAGTAAAAATCTACGATGATCATCGAAGACTATTCTACTAATACTCACGGTCAAGGTCACAGAGCGTTCTTATGGCTGCCCCACTGGGCAACAATTATTGTTGTAGTAGTAACTCTTTTCTTTTATTTCAGAACGGCGATATTGTCCTAAAAACATCTTACTAACATTAAAATTAATTAAGGGCCAAATGCCGTTTTTATGAATATTTTAAACCTTAATTGAACAACCACGGTTGATTCACCCTCGAATGGTTTGATGATACCAATTTACTTCGGGATCTGGTAATCAATTCCGTCCCCAAGTTTTATTATCATGGTTACTATCATTCATACATTCCAGCAACCACGATGTTTCCCCTCTATAAGCCTGAGCTGAAAGAACAGTACTGCAAGGATTGGAAAGTGGAAATTGGTAATTCTGTGAAACATGGCCGGCTTTATCTTGGAACAGGGGTCAGGCCGTTTCGATACAGAGACATGTGATAAGCTGGTTGAGCGGCAGACTAACAAATTTCAATCAAAACTAAGTTATGAATCCTACAGAAAAACCGCGGATTACCATATCGGATAAATCATAAACACAACCTAGGAAATTGTGCACGGACGACGCTTTAACAATTAGAACATGGAACGTGTTTAGTCTTTTTAGACATTCGACATAATTCAAGTACAAGAGCTTAGATGATCGACTTAGAAGTGAGGTACATGAAACCATTATAGGTTCTCTTTTGTTTATTACATTTAATTTAAAGCTGGCTTCCTTAGCCATCAGCGCGTGAAGCAACATATCATTGATTTTCGACCTAATAATATGCTCATTTCCATGGTCAGACTTCGATCCATGCACCCACCGAAAACAAATCAGATGACGTGAAACGTCTATTCCTTGTCGAGTTAGAGGAAATCATTTATAATATTACAACTTGAGGAGTGACGAAAATGAATCGAATATTCATATCTTACCAGTAACAAAAGTGGCCGACGCGTAACTGACATTTCCAAACTTCATACTTTTGTTAGTATCTCGAACATACGTGCAAACTGTCATCTGCGTTCAACAGGTAGGCTGAAAAAACTATATTAGATGGAATATCGATGCTTTAAAAGATCACGAACCACTGCAGATTTTTAGTTAATACAAATTATTATTACTACTTACTTAATTGCGGACTAAAATGTTAATTATCCACCATCGATAACAAATTCTTCGACAGTTAAAAAAGCTAAAATTAAATTTGTGAATTACAAAAAAATAGTGTATTGCGCTTTATACCATCTATTAATAACTATGGTTCGAACTAATATTAAATTAGTTTAGCAAGTAATTTAATCGACAAATTTTGTATTAGACACACAGTATTAGAGTTTTTAAACGATAACTTCGCAGACTAAATAAAAATTTTTTATACACATAGTCGCTTCACATACTCGTAAAACAAATAAATGTTCGCATCACATAAAGAATAAAGAATTCACAGTGCCATCTCTTTAAAAATGGTTAAACAAACGTAAACCGTGTATATTTTTCTGACATCGACTGACACTTGACCAAATTAAAAAATATTTAATTGGATTAATACCAGGTTTCCATCGTCAATAGTATAATAGTATTTTAATATTATGCTATCTTTCACTGTCGGTTTTCCATCATAATGTGTGAAGTTGACCGCAATTAATTATTTTGTTTGTGAACTTAGGTATCATAGATATTTTTTGATAGGTTTAACATCTGTCATAAAGAAACATTAATAAAAACGAAGCGTACGCGTTGGAAATTTATTGTGAAAATAAAAGTGTTTCAAAATGAGTGATTCCGAGGATAATAACATAATGGATATAATCCAAATATACATTTTGAGGTTTCGTAGAAGGCAACAACTTTTTCGAGAGCTACTTCAAATGTGCATGCATAATCAATTGTTGTTTCTGCGGTCCTTGAAAAAAAAAATCAGGAGAAGTTGCTGGTCAAAGCAAAGAAGTTCTGCCTGGTGGGACAATATAGTTTTAAAATCTTTTGATTCTAGCGATTGGATTAACAATTTTCGGGTAGATAAAGAAACTTGTTTCGAAATTTGTGAAATGGTGCGTGAAGATTTCACCCGAAACCTAATGTGTTATGTCATTATGTGCTAGAACACCGTTTTCGGTTGAAAAAGCAGTTGCCGTAGCACTGTATAAATTCGCCTCTTGCGCTGAAATGAAGGTAATTGGCAATAATATGGGGGTAAGCAGAGTGTAAGACCGTTAAAAATGATTTTTTTTGTCAAATAACTCTGTTTATTTTAGATCAGTGTAACCAGTGTCCATAGATGCATACGCAAATTTACTAATGCGATGTTGAAACACGCGACCAAAATTATGCGTATGCCATCAAATGAGAAAGCTGAAGTAATTTCACAAAAGTTTTTTAATATATGCAAACTACCTCAAATATTATTGGTAATCGACGGAACGCCTATACCGGTGTTAGCACCTAAAGATGGTCATGGAGATTTTCCCAATCGCAAGGAATGGACATCATATAATGTTCAAATAGTGGCTGATGTTAATTATATGTATGAATATATTTTATGTTATATTGTTTAAAATGTATTTACTACTAACATTACAAAATTACTGTTATTTTATAATAAGAGATGTATGCTGTGGATTTCCTGGATCGAAGATGCTTACATTTTTAAAAATTCGGGGTTATTCGAAAGTGGTGGAAACATTTTGCTAAAAGTAAGTGGAAAATATCTTAATAATTGAAGCAGTTTAAGGTAACGTTATGATTATGTACTTTATGGATTTCAGAATCCCAAAATAATTAATAATGTCGAAGTGGACTATGTCATTCTTGGTGATCCAGCATATCCATTGATGAAATGGTTGATCAAAGGTTACTCTGGCGCACTTACCCAACAAGAAGAGTCATTTAATGCGTATATGAACACGGCTCGAATTCACATTGAACAAACAATCGGTAAACTAAAAAGTAAATGAAGAATTTAAAAAAAAAATTAATGAGATGGATTATACTTTTGTACCTAAGGTAAAATAATTCATATTATTTCTCAAATCATATTATATCTCAAAATCATAATCAAAATTATCAAATTAATCAACAGATAGTGGTAGTATGTTGTATGCTGCACAACGTCATAGAATTAAAAAAAAATTCATATCCGGCAATCGTGGATGACGATATTTATAGTAAACAGTTGTAGGAACAGCCCGAAATGAGGGATATGGCAAGATTGGTGTTTCCTCAAAGGCGACAGTTAGAGGAAATAAGACATGGCGGTGAAAAAGTGAGACAAGCTCTTAGATTACTAACAGACGACTTACCAATAAGGCAACAAATTGTTATTAATAGAAAATAAAATTTATTATAAACTGTAACGGAATTCTACTTAATTCCGTTACTAACCTATCCCAAACAAAAAACTAATAATTTTCTTATCTGCATGACTTTGGAGATAATTCTCTAACTATATCTAACTTATGTACCAGTCATGCTACGTTTTCACATTTTATTTTTACGTTTATTTACTACAAGGCCATTTAATTAATTCATGTTAGAATTTTTTTTAATGAGTTTCTGTGGGGTAAGCGTAAATAGTTTATGCAATTCGACATCTCTACATTTTTCAAGTACACGATAAATGCAAGTGGTTTATTTATGTATAGCGTTGACATATTTACGAATACGTCAACCTATGTGAAAATCAAAACCATCTGTATTTGTTGTTGTACAAACTTCCGCTAGTAGCAAATACGAGCCGGAAATTCACAACATGCGCGGTTTCTAAAAGTTTTCTGGATTGTCATCAAAAATAAAATGTAAGTTGATTGAGAGAACAATTTTAATCACTGGGTTAAAATGTAAATTCTCTCTCTCAACAAGTAATTAAGTTTTGGAATAAATACCGCGAAATTGTCTTGGTTAGGGGCAGTCAGTGACCATTAATTATCCGTGTAGTAGCTCAGCTCGGCGGATAATTAAGCTAAATACATAGTTTTTTTTTTTGTTGTTTTTGGTTTGTTTTTTGTTTAATGAATAAAAGTTTTCTGTGTTAATTAAAATATTGTGTGTTTTTTTTTGGGGGTTTTTGTGAAGAACAAAGCGGTAAATTGGTAAGTATACAGGGCTCACCATACTAATTCTTACGGACCAGGTAACACGGTGTTCTTTTGGCTGTCTCTCGGGACGGGACTGTTGTGACATAGGCACTCTTTCCCCTTCTGCCAAAACCGCCGTGGTACCCAAAAAAAAAAAAAAATACTTACTAGATTCTGTTGTGGGCCAGAGGCCAATATATTTTTGTTTCCATATTAATTGATCTAATATGGTGGTGTAAACACCATAATATACAACCTCGGTCGACTCGATCCGCATAACGGGTCGACGACACTGCCACTATGTAGGGGTCCGTTACCCCATTCAACTGTTCCCTCTTTCTTCTGCGGCTAGCAAGGCCGCTATCCATGCACTCCAATACCCACGCCATTTCCCTCTAAAAGACTGAGCTGCGGGAATAAATGCCGCAAGGAGTGCGAACATGGGTAGTGGCAAATTCTGTGAAACCGGGCTGGCCTCAATAGGTAAGAGGCTAACCCGTTTCAAGTGGCGCCCAAAACAGGGGGCACAACATCTGTTCCCTGTCTTAACAATTTATTTAAATGATTTATTTATAAGTTTTTGTCAATACAGATATGAGATTCTGACCGGTATGAGTATGGCAGCGGTCATGCTCTAGAGGCATGCCTGACCAGATTCAGTGGTGGGTCATAAGCATACCGGGGTGAATCTAAAACTTTTAAGTTGCATTGCTGGATTTTCGAATTCTTGGTTTATCTGTGGCATGTCCCAACCCACACTCTGGGGGATAAACCAACATTCGTGATAGCATTTGGAATTTAAAATTTATATATTTAGGATTGTCATAAACTGGAACACAACATCTGTTTCCAATGTAAATAAATTGTTGGTATATAGGCATCACTGTTTCATATGGCGTTTAAATGCGTGCATTTAATGAACCACTGTCTCAAATGTTGTCGATATGTTAAAGAAAGAAAAAATTTTCGGTAGTAGCAACACCAACCATTTCTCAAGAATTAATTATAGAGTTGTACGGTTTTCGGTACTTGGTACAACTAACAATCTTTCAATTCTGTACAGGCAAGGGTGAATGGTGTGATCCCTGGAGCAATGTGCATATCTCTTTCCCGGCCGAGGAAGATACCGGGGGTATAAAGGGCTGCACATTCCCAGTTAAATTTGAAACATCATTCCATATCCCGGTCAGATGGTAAAGATTGCCCCCTCAATTTTTCCTCAGTTTTAATAACCCAGCTTGTAGTAAGAAGTTACGCCAAGTGAGGATAAATTTGGCTAAAAAGTAGATTTCCACCCACAACGTTAGTTAGGTTTCGCTGTATTTCACCTCGTTAATTCAATTTTAAATTTGCATCCTTAGGGATGGGTTCGCCAGTCCTCCTTTTTAGATTAAGTACGTCCAGGGCATAGCACTTGTAGCTGTTCAATCTTGTGTTCTGATTGTGGACGGTTATATGACCCCAAGTTTTGGACATAAGTTACAAGTAGGTTATGGGACACGTTGTGGAAATCTTAGCGATAGCCGGCGAGTTATCGTTCCTTCTTGATAAAACAATAATCTGGCCGCGAGAGCTGAGCATTTGGCCTCGTAGATATCGGACTATTGCGTGCCAGTTCTGACTTATCACTCACACGATCCATTGTCTCGAAATGTAGGATAGGAATCTGGATTGTGGAACGAGGGTAAGGCTGATGACATGATCAAGCAGGTACTTTAATCAGTTTCGTTAGTCTAACCAACATGGCAGTGAGGATCACTCGTAAGTAGTTGGGACGCCCACTGCATAATTGAAGGTAGATTAGCAAGCTGATCAAAATTATAAATCTGTTCCTTTTCCTTTTCCTTGTTTGACCCAATAATAGTGGTATTCTTATTGTCGACCCATGGTGGGGGTCGGAATAAACCGTGGTTGTATATATTTTGAATTATTTTTTTTATAAGATGTTAGGTTTATAGTAATAATTTTTTTATTTAAATAAGTTATAGTTAGGAACTCTGTCTCAGGATGGAGTTCAACATAGATAAATTGAGCGAGGACGAGTTGCGCATAGAGTTGGAGGTGCGCAACCTGGTAGTTAAGGCTAACCAGGAAGTATCCCAAACCTTGAAGCAAGTGTTAATTCGCAGATTAGAAGTAGAGCGTGAAGATCCATTTCTAGCGCCATTTAATGCACATGTCGCCGCGCAAAAACAACCGCTGCGTGAGATAGAGGCATGCACCAAGAAACTTTTACTGCTGTGTCAAGGGATGGTTGAGAATCTGAGGAACAATACCGCTGTGGCCGATTGGTTGCCCGAGGTTAGGGCAAAACTAGTGCATATCCAGGGTAGAACCAATCGTGTAAGTAAAACCCAAGAGTCATTTAAGATGTTCGAGAGCTTGGATGAAGCTGTAACCGAAAGTGGAAGGATAATAGGCCGGGTCGAACGGGGTAGGCTGACATTCAAGCAAGCTCAAGAAGAATTAGAGGATTTCGTCATCAAAATACCTGAACAAGAGGCCAAAGCGTGTTTGAGGGAATTGGAGGAGGTTCAAAACTTGTCACCAAATAGTGCGTTAACCTACTCCGCGTCAAGTGCGTACTATAAAAATGAGCGCGCGCAGCGACAACACCTCAGGCTAATGCAAAAATTGCACAAGAAGCAAGGCCTGCCAAATAAACCAGTAGGTGATTCACCAATAGGTGCTCATTCAACTGATTCATATAGTTTAGTTCAAATAACATCAGAAAGACCATTACCGGGATTCACGCTAGTAACAAACGATGATCAGGTAGTTTAAAATATAAATAGTACCAAACCATCGTCGCAAACATCACAAGTAACGTTTAAATCAACGTTAAATTCAAATGGCGTATGTAGTGCTACTGACATAACATCAAGTAGCTCATCGTCAATCTGTATTTTAAAAGAGGATGAAAATCCTTCGGGAGGTGTGGTTGACCAGGTTGGTGAACTGAAGTTAGTACACCGAGTACCTGAGACACTATCATCTCAAAACTCTGAATTTGTGGCGTTGCAATCTACATCGCAGCTAAAAATTGCTAATGACACCAAATTAAAACATAGTAATACGCTGCAAGAGATGATCACGAGCGGTAAAGAAATAGGTGTAGATGACCGTTTTGATGTTAATGCGCTATCACTAAGTGGTACCTCATCGAGACTAATACCTTCATCACGTAATAGAGCATCAGAATCTAACCTCAGGGGGATGGCCATCAAATTATATAATAAAAATAAAATACGAGCCTCACAAAACAAAAAAAGCTCACCTCGCAGAAAGAAAAAGAGGTGTAAAACGTACAAGGATAGCAAGAGGCAATTAAGAATCAGACTAACATTGAGGCGATTCATAGTCCAATGTATGGATACCAAGACAATACGTGGTAGGACACAATCTGCCAATAGGGAGTTCTTAAATTACTCAAAACATACACACGGGTACAAAGTGTATGACAATCGAAAGTTTCTAATGAAGATCTTCCACAGAAATTGGAAGCGCCGCCGGAGAAAACGCGGTCGTATACATAATCCACTTTCCCATTAGACCATCTATGTTTAGTTGGTCATCTACATAGATGATGTAATGGTAAAGTGAAGGCTGGTATATTACGCGCGCAATTATGAATATACCAGCGTCATTAGTTAAGACATTACGATTAGGGAAATATAAAATTAAGTTTAATAAATTAGTAAATGAGTAGATCTAGAAAGAGGTTAGCTCAACACCATTCAAATAATTTAGTAAAATGGGATTGAGGTAGCGCCATCAATAATAATAGATATCAGTAAGTTAAGTTAAGGACTATAACAAATGTTCAAATTTAAAATGCTATGTATAGAAGTTTTGAACTCCAGTTTCATCTTCCTTCAGAAAGAAATCCATATAAAAAAAAAAAAAAAATAAAAAAAAATGTATTATCTAATAAGGATAGAATTAAAATGGTAAAGATAATGTGATACATGATAGGGCGGGATAAAGGAGTACCATGTTAAGAGCAGCAACAAAACATACTACCGATGCTTAGCACGAGGGGAACAGTTGCGTATGCGGGGATAACACGAACACTCGGATCTCTGGGTACATATACTATCAAATTCATTCAACATTATGTGAAATTGTCATTGAGAAGCACATTTATTGAGATTGAGTCACTATGTGTGTACTCCACGCCAGATTGCGTTGGAATAATCGAACACCTGTTAGTAACATCGGACTGTATATCCGATAAATTGATCCATCGTCAAAAGATGACAAAAGCAATTCAAAAGTCTTTCTGGTTATTCGCATTAAATCAGATAACAAATACATTTGGTATTGCAGACGATACACCTCAGTAAAACTTGGATTCTAAATGGCCAAACTGAAAATATCATCCAGTAACTGCGGAGCTTCAAAATTAAACAAGGGTTGCGACAAAACGTGAAAGTAACACGAACATAGCGGCCGTGCAAAATCGACGTGAGGGATATTATAGGCCGTGACTTTCAATCATCACCAGCTATAGTTTCTAAACAAGATAAAGGGACAATTTCTTCATGAAGTTAGAGAACAAATATAAATATGGCGTTACATCACACATGAGGATAGGAGATTCATCCAACGTAGATTGACTCGGTTTTGTATCAACTAAACCGTAGCAGAGATGAACAGATCTAACAAGCCAGTTTTTCTATGAAACACATCGTGGTAATAGTAGTCAGGCCAATAAACTACCACGTTTGGTTCCCATAAAATTTATACCAAGCCAGAATTAAGAAAGCAATCCTTCACATCGAGTACACGCGATAGAAGCAACAATAAGCAGCAAAGAAAATGCCGGCGTTACTGTTCCTTACTCGACGCTCAGCATAACCAAACAAGGCAGCATCCGGGACCAGTTCAACTTCACAATGCAAATCACATTAACTTTAACCATCTTCGCAAGTTCTTGTTAAATAAATTAGATTTCAAATTAAACCTTCTATTATTTTTGTAAGTGCAGTAGCTGTTATTCTCAAAATTTTAGGTTAAATAAAACCGCTAACTTTTAATTATATGTAGTATAATTTTATTTGTCTTAGCAATCAGTTTCTTAAAAATATTTGCATTGCCATGTAATTTTTATATAAGTAATTTTAGTAAATAATAGTTAGATTTTAATAATAAGTTTTAGTGCCCGGCTTTGAGACTTTCTCAGGGTGTGGGGCGTCCGCCACGTTGGGCTACAAGTACCTACAGACTGACTCATTAAACCACGTCCCCCTAAACAGAGCATGAGATCTCTTTTCATTCTCAGGGATTGGGTTTTCCCCACGCTGTAACGGAATTCTACTTAATTCCGTTACTAACCTATCCCAAACAAAAAACTAATAATTTTCTTATCTGCATGACTTTGGAGATAATTCTCTAACTATATCTAACTTATGTACCAGTCATGCTACGTCTTCACATTTTCTTTTTTACGTTTATTTACTACAAGGCCATTTAATTAATTCATGTTAGAATTTTTTTTAATGAGTTTCTGTGGGGTAAGCGTAAATAGTTTATGTAATTCGACATCTCTACATTTTTCAAGTACACGATAAATGCAAGTGGTTTATTTATGTATAGCGTTGACATATTTACGAATACGTCAACCTATGTGAAAATCAAAACCATCTGTATTTGTTGTTGTACAAACTTCCGCTAGTAGCAAATACGAGCCGGAAATTCACAACATGCGCGGTTTCTAAAAGTTTTCTGGATTGTCATCAAAAATAAAATGTAAGTTGATTGAGAGAACAATTTTAATCACTGGGTTAAAATGTAAATTCTCTCTCTCAACAAGTAATTAATTTTGGAATAAATACCGCGAAATTTGCTTGGTTAGAGGCAGTCAGTGACCATTAATTATCCGTGTAGTAGCTCAGCTCGGCGGATAATTAAGCTAAATACATAGTTTTTTTTGTTTTTGGTTTGTTTTTTTGTTTAATGAATAAAAGTTTTCTGTGTTAATTAAACTATTGTGTTTTTTTTTTGGGGGTTTTTGTGAAGAACAAAGCGGTAAATTGGTAAGTATACAGGGCTCACCATACTAATTCTTACGGCCCAGGTAACACGGTGTTCTTTTGGCTGTCTCTCGGGACGGGAATGTTGTGACATAGGCACTCTTTCCCCTTCTGCCAAAACCGCCGTGGTACCCAAAAAAAAAAAAATACTTACTAGATTCTGTTGTGGGCCAGAGGCCAATATATTTTTGTTTCCATATTAATTGATCTAATATGGTGGTGTAAACACCATAATATACAACCTCGGTCGACTCGATCCGCATAACGGGTCGACGACACTGCCACTATGTAGGGGTCCGTTACCCCACTCAACTGTTCCCTCTTTCTTCTGCGGCTAGCAAGGCCGCTATCCATGCACTCCAATACCCACGCCATTTCCCTCTAAAAGACTGAGCTGCGGGAATAAATGCCGCAAGGAGTGCGAACATGGGTAGTGGCAAATTCTGTGAAACCGGGCTGGCCTCAATAGGTAAGAGGCTAACCCGTTTCAAAACTTTTCAGTAAGTGATGTATATTTATAGGTATATACATAACAAAATGCAAGTTTGACTTTCGTCGTGAACAGACGTGTTTTAATTCGCTCCGCAATAAATAAATTTATTTTATTTTATTTTAACATAATTAGTTCAATATTTTAGTGTAGTGACGGTTTACTTTTACTTTAACTTTTAATTTGTGTGCAACTAACCGAATTTAAAAACAACGAACGTTGCAAAAATAAACTGTAAATTTATCGTTTGGTTTACTTTTAGTTTAAATTTTAATTTGTGTGTAAAATTTATCGTTTGATATTGTGGGTCAGTGATGTTTTCAAACGTTGACAAAAAATTCATATTAACCGAATTTAAAAACAAAAAACGTTGTAAAAATAAACTGTAAATTTATCGTTTGTATTGTGCTGGTCAGTGATATTTTCAAACGTTGACAAAAAATTCATAGTTAATCATCATGGGTTGCGAATGGCCAAATTGTTTTAATAACAACAATGTTAGTGCTAGTGATGAGTTAATTGAATGTAACGGACTATGCAAAAAACACTTTCACGCAATATGTGCGGGTTTTCCAAGAACTTGGAAAACACTATCAAGCACGTTGCGATCGCAAATCACATCACATTATGTCTGTGGTGCATGCATTAGCTCATACAATACAACCAGTGAAATATTTGAAAAACTTGACGAGACGACCAAATTCATATCCGACAGCATGACAGACCTCTCAAAAAAATATTCGCACACAACAAGATTAAACACGGATCAGTTTAAAATGCTAACAGACGAGCATCAGATCTTCGTCCAGAGCTAAACGTCTTTAGAAAAGCGAATCGAGAGGCTGCAATCAAACATCACAAGCATCTTGAAGGAAAGATTATCATCGATTGACGAGACCATCGAACAAGCAGTTCTAAATGCAACAATTTCCGGAACTATGCCTCCTAATGATAACAATGATGATAGTGTAGTCAACTACTCTATTCCTACGTCGAATCGATTTTCGTCCCTAGCTCAAGAAATTGATGATGCAGCAACGATTAATACTCTCCGAGAACACCTGAAAAAGGACATGACTCTGATTTGCGAAAAATTCTTCAAGAAGAAAAATGAGTCCGCCAACAATAGGAATAACGAAAACGATAATGACAAAAAATGCGCGAACAAACTGGATCATAACAAAAATCACGTGACAGTCGACAAACTAGGTAAAAACAAGGAAGATACTGGTTGTTGGCGTTTTATGTACGGGAAAAAAATTTATAAATCGGACTGGACAAATCATGACTTGAAGATCAATTCATCTTTTGAGCGACACGCCCGCTCACCATATCACTCAAAGATGACAAGGACAAAACAATTCCGCAGATCTGACATCATACCTCCATCGACTACTGTTCAACCACTCGCCAGCTCACCAACTTCAGGGATCGAGACACCCGTTCGACAACTCGTTACCACTGAAGCTTCAAGCATCAAGAGTGCTCGATCGAGACCTATTACTTCAGGGATCGAGACACCCGTTCAACAACTCGTTACCACTGAAGCTTCAAGCATCAAGAGTGCTCCATCGACACCTATTCAATCACTTGCCGGTACTCCGCCTTCAAGTATCAAAATTCCTCCACCGACATCCTCAATTTTCAGACGTAACGATCCCTCAAGACACACCATCCATCGGAAGAACAACACCGAAGAATACCCAAATTTTTTAAAAGGTCCAACAATCCATCCTGAGGGTGTGAGCAATGTCAAAGTCAAAAACTCATTCAACTCCAACAACATCGAGGATCTGCCCACCATCAACATCACAAGTTCACCCAGTTCTAACACCAACGGAGGTTTAATTTCAGGCTCCCCATCAGCATCTTTCGTTGATCCAGTCTTTCCACCAGCAGTGAGGATGGGTATTATCTCATCTAATGGCGATGGAAGATACCTCGTCGGGCGCCTCAGAGAAGACAATATCTTGGAAGCGGCAAAACTATACGTTGCTCAGTACAAGGATTTAAAAGCCGGCACAAGCTTCCGAGGCACAACGTTCGTAGACCTTAAGTTAATTCTCAGAAAGGAAGGATTTCCAACCTGTGTGGAGAAGTTGAAGGATATTCTGGTTAACTTTTACCATGCATACGACATCTCAAAAGAAAATATGGAGAAATCCCTATCCGCATTCCGAGATTTCACCACAACCGAGAGAATTAATCACCTGAATAATAGTAAGAATAATTTTAACCAATTTTATTTTAACAAAAAAAATTTTTAACCGACACGACGTGCATTTCATTGATTAACTCTAGAATTTTGAACATAAATAGGTTTGACAACAATACTGATTATAATAGTGAAACTAATTTAAATAATAATATTGCCATAAAGATCGCAATTTAAATAAATTTTTAGTTTATATAACGGACTCTATGTTGAGGTTGCTACCTAACTACTATTGGTGAGGACACTAAGTACTCCGAGTCACACCAATCGTAGGTTTGTATGAACCCGTAAGAATAAACTTAGCAAGAACATTTAATATTTAATTTTTAAGTATCATAATAAAAATAAAATAAAAATTTGAAAGAATAAGTTAACGAAATATTTTATATCGAAAATGTTTTACAAATTTGTACTTGTTTTACAAGTTTGATAATATTTATATATTTAACTATGCAAAATTAGTTCATAAGAATATTTTTACAATATGTATATACCTTGTTTGGTAAAATTTAAAATAAAAAAAATAAAATAAATAAAAAAAAATAACAGGCATCCGTTGCCTTGCTTTAAAATGTAAATAAATACATGAAAATTATAAAATTATAAATATTTGTTTTTTAAATATGGATTTTAATCCTCATCAATTAAATAGACAGAATTATACTCTGTTTCTCCTTCTTCAACTTCACGATTAGAAGATGGGGGATGTGGAACCACGACATTAGGTTTCTTTGCTTTTCCGTTGTGCTGAATTATTTCGCTTGTTACGTTCCTCCATTTTGGTAAACAACAAATTGATAAAATTTATATCGTTTTGTTGGTGTTGCTTTTGCATTTCTTGCATCTTATCAAGCATACGGTCTTGCAGTTTCATTAAAATTTCTGCCATATCGGGTTTTTCGTTTTTTAGCTGGTGGTGTTTTACCACCTTCAAACATACTCGAAGGAGTAGAAATTGACAACGATGGTGCAGAAGGATCTAAAGCTAAAATGTCGAATGAACAATTAATTTAAATAATTTACTTTTCATTTTAAATTAAATCTTATACTCGTTACCTTCTAGCAGAGAAGTATCTACAGAAGAATTATTTAATTCTTCTTCTTCCTCTTTTCCGGATTTGTTACATTCTAAATTTGTTTTGGTTGTATCCAAAGCGCAAGATTCAGGAACGGAAAATTTCTTTCGCTTTCCCCAAAGGATACTCATTTCTTCATTGTAAGTGGTTGAGACAGGACCTCCAGCGCCACTTTTTTGTAAATCTTGCCGCCGACAGCTATATTTGCGCCTCAAACTCTCAATTTTAATTTTAATTTGCCCCTCGTTCTTATATTGTAGGACTTGCGAAATTTTTTTGTAAATGCTCCCATAGCTTATCCGATGAGAGTCGAACATTTCGTTAACCTAATAAGAAATAAAAAGACAATAGTATTTTGAATGTAATATAGTTTTATGGATATTATTCATTTTTATTTCAACGGATAAATTACTTACATTTATGTCGATGGCCATCCTTAGCATTTGTTTTATTTCCTCGTCCGTCCATTTTAATCCACGAGTTTTTTTATCTACAAATTCCATTTTCCAGCAGATTATATCACAAATTATTATCACAATATGTATTGAAATGAAAAAACCAAATTCAAATTTAAATCGAGATTGTCAAAAAAAAACACTGTTATGAAAATTTACATTGTTAAAAAATCATTTGCTACCTATTATAATTTGATAGCTAGTATAATGAAATATTATAAATAAACTTTTATACTATCAACTTTGGTTTTCCATCGTGGTAGTATAATACTATTATACTTTTATACTATGACGATGGAACAAACCTGGTATAAGCTGTAAATATTTTATTCACTGAATTGACAAATATGTCTTTCATGCGTTAGTTTAACAGTACCGTGAAATATTAAAATATTCCCAGAAAAAACTTAATAAATGCTGTGTCAGCTGAAATAGTTTTTCTTTATGGTGAGCTATGTTGGTGAGAATTTTAAAATAAACACTACACAAATTTGTTTCATAAAATAAATTATATTTAAAAATTAAACACTTTGTCATATAATTGACATTTACTATTTCCATTTAAAATGTCTCACTAACACTCGCGTCCATCTAAAATAAAATAAATCATACATAATTGAATTAAGATGTTACTTAGCATAATCCACTGTGAGTTTTTAAGCCACTAAGGATCACGGTTTTAACTACCTGAAAAATAATATTATTATTAAAATTTGTTACAGTTAAAATTGAATTTATAACCCCGGAAAACAATTTACAATTTTAGTAATGTAAATTAACCGATGAGGGACTGAGGTACCGAGTAGTTTTTGGTCGGGCAATCATTTCCTCAAGTACACTAAAATAACCACGATTTGTCAGACCTTGGGCCATGCTTGTTAACCGAGAAAATACCGATCAGTTACTTTGCAGTTTTCTGTTAGTTAGAGAATTTGGGAAACATTTTTTTTCAGATTTTACTGTAAATACATTTTTCGGTCATTATAAGATTTCATCTTTGGGAATTTATTTTTCACATAAAGTTTGTCATGGAAAAATTACTCCCAATTTTATTATGTTTCACACAAAACTACTCCTAACTTTTATTCTTAGCATGCCTGAATAAAATTTATTTACAGTAAAATATAACGAAATTGTTCCCCCAAGTCCCTGGAAATTACCAGAATAGTGCCACTGGCCGAACTTCATCCAGTTAACAAACATCGATCAAAATTTAAATTATGCTTACATTGTACAATTTCAAGCCCAATTAAATCAAAAATCATTTTCTATTCTTTTAAAATTCATTTATTCTATTCTTGGAATTTCATTCCTTAGCTCTTTGAATGTAATGATAAGAACATTATTTTCTGATATAATGTTTTATTAAGGTTTATTTTATTTGTTTTAATTTATTTGTAGAACAGAAACTCGCTCTTTTTAAAAATTCTTGAACACTCGGCTTTTGACGTTGTCCATTGTAACAACATTGTCATTATTTTAATAATTAAATATATTCTTGAATAGTTACAAAATATTGGAATGTAAAAAACAAGAAAGTGATATGTTGAAATATTACAGCAAAGATTTTAAATTTTACAATCGTAATATAATATTTACCTTTAGCAAACAACGTTTAGCCCAGGAATATTTAATTCAGAAAAATCAAGTATATTACAAAATTGACCAATCAATCATAACCGACCACGTGTTTTTGAGAGGTACGTATATTCTGGTGAAGGAGGTATTAATCAACAACACAATAAAAATTAAAAAACTCAAAAAAAAATTTAGAAAAATAGTTGAAATTTTAATTATATAAAATTCTACTTTAAAAATAAAGCGGCGCTGCAGTCGAAAATTACTGATAATAAAGTTTAGCCTTTGGATTATTAAGAAAAATCTAAAAAAAAGTTGATTTTTGTGTCACACACTTAAACTGACCATCAATAAACATCATGTATTAAAATTTAGGTTTGTTCTATTTTAACAGAATACGCGTATTATATGCAAAACGAATTGAAATATAAATATGGGATTCCCCTCAATAATACATGTACGTACAAAATACTTTAAATTTAAAATTAGTATGCATCGCGAGAATAAAACTGAAGATAAAAAATAATTCAGTGACAAATTATATTGTAACACCCAAAATAGATAAAAATATGTATCATTACATCATTTCAAATTTTCATTAATTTTAATACGCACCACCGCAAATTAAATAATAGGTTTTTATTTAAATTAAAACATGCAAGTTAAAAATAAGTACTTATTTACAAAAAATTTTATTTACAGAAAATTTAAGCAACACAAAATTAATTTTGTATATAACAAACACTGACGAATTTAATAATATATAACACTACAATTATACGTATTAACCTATCGCACTGCATCTAGTTTGTAAACTGCTAGAGTGCTAGGACGCTCCCGATTTTACATGTTTCACCAACGTTTAGAGTTTGTTTCATGTTCGTCACATTCGAGTATGTTCGGACAATTTTTGTATTTTGTAACGTAACCAAACAACCGACGAATAATTAATATTGCACTGTAAATGATTTCTTGGTTTTTAAATTTATTTTTTGTTTTGTTTTAGATCAGAGCAGCACTGCAATACAGTATTTTTAGCGTTATAATTTGGTTTTTACAACGTACATTTAACCGACATGAAACTGTCAGTTCGTTTGTGATTCATTTTTGTTTGTCGGGACTATTAATTAATTATTAAACTGTACTTATGTACCTTCTTAAACACTATTTACACAAATGTCGAAAAGTTATAATCAAACTTGTCATTAAAGGTAATTTCTATGTAAATCAAAAAGTAATAGAGGTTTGCTGTACAAATTGGTTCGTTGTCCGCAAATGTAATTTAATTTTAAAATTGCTATAATACTGGAAAATTTAAGTTTCCTAGTTAAAGTTTAAACAATGCTTTTTTTCTAAAAATCTTTTTTTCTACATTTTTGGCTTACATATTAAAATGACATTTTAGTTTTTAAGAAATTAACGTATCATTCCCTTGTAATCTGGTGAACAGATAAGAAAAATTTATAAAATACAGTCTGTTAGTAAATAAATCAGTATTAATTAGTATTAATATAACACGTAATGTATAATCGAAGCGTCGAATATTATACGGTAATGCCAATTATGTATTTTTGCAAATGGTGGACACTTCGAACGCTTATTATATTTAAAATTAATAAAAAAAAAAATTTTTATTCAGTTTGTTTTATTAAATATTTGTCGATCATTTAACGTGTTTTCAGCCTTATATTCTTTAGCATTAATTAAAATTCGTTCTTGAATTTTAAAAAAATTTTAATATATTCAATATTTCGAGCCAAATGCTCATTATCAAGAGTTAAATAACATTAAAATTAACAACATAATATTTATATGTAGTTTAAATCTTCTTATTTAAAAGTTAAACATGAAATTTTTTAAATAAATATACTACAAGTATATTCATAAAAATTATTTTCACTTTACAAACAAACACTGAGTTATGCCCTGATACAGGTTGTCATAATTTCTTTCTGACTCGCAAATCCAACAAAACACAATATAATACAGTTTGTTTTATTTCTGACAATACAGTTTGTTTTATTTCTGACAAAGCTTCGATTTTAGAAATCGAAATTTTGCTAAGTGTATTTTTTAATAAACACTTTGTGAAAAAAAATGATAAAAAAGTTCTGTTGTGAATAGCCTGGTGTGTGATATCATTTTAAAATCTGTATTAGTGTAGCATATTTTTCTGGTAGTGGGTTAACGTTTTGCGAAACAAATCATTTTGCGAAACAAAAAGACTTTACAAAACCATTATTTTTATTTGACTGACGATAATGCAGCTTATAAAAATGATTTTATTGCAAAGGCACACTCTTCTAGTTCGTATTAAAAAAGAAAGTTAAACAAAAGAACTCTTGGTGTTTTTTAAATTAATTTTTTGGTGGGGTGTGCATACGATTTTACTAAAAAACACAAAAAGTGGAATAACTTTTGCACCATCAACAATTCGAAAAAAACTTTACCTGGCTGTTTTTGTTGGAAATGAACTACTCTATCAACCTGCTTCGTGTGATCTTCCAAATTTGGGACACCCTGTATATGAATTCATTTTTATTGCTGCTCAAAGCTGTGATTGTGATTCGCTATCGCTAAGGGTACGTTGTTACCAGGTGAGCATGTAACGCGTATATACACGTTTATTAGTGATTGTTATAAAATCTTTATTCCGAATGAGAATATAATTTTGTGGCCAGAACAATTGATAACCGCAGTTTTAGCGCATATCTATTATCTTCATGTGACGTGGTGGGGTGTTTACTATATACAACCTTACCTGATTTTTGGTCAAAACCGACTCATTGGAAGTGCCAGCTTTCGTAGGAGCTTTTTCGTTTTTTGCAAATGTTTTAAATACATATATAACAATTAAAAAATAATGATTCAAAACAAAAACATTGTAAATTAAGATCCTAACAAAATTTGTTCAGATCATTTTTGAATTTTTTCGGATATAACGAGTTTTGACGAGTTTAATACAAAATTTTTAATATTACATTGATGTTGAAAAGTGTAGCATTTAGAAAAAACAACAAAGAATTACAAGGTTTAAATCAATTGAAAGATTAAATTTTTAACAACGGTTGACCTTCTTCATTTACTGATTTGGAACAGTAATGATGATTTTTCACTGTACGACAATACAGTTTTACCAAAAGTCCAATATGTTTAATTTTCGCGTTTGGAATCAAGTTTGGTTTATTCGAGATCTATGTTTACATTCGTGGTAAAAGATAATAAGGTGTTTGTTACAGCACATTCACCCCCTTCATATTTTTATAATAATGATTTAGTAACCGGTGTAGTATTTAACACCCTTCTTTAACGCAAATCATAATAGGGATAAAGAAGTACTCGCATTGTAGATAACAAAACACAAAAGTATCATTGTCGTTAACACTCAAATGATAATGTTAATTACAAACTTTTATACAGGACAAACGTAACAATTTATGGACAAACTGTTTCTCAAAATCTGTTTCTTTTGTCATCATCGTAATAATAATTATAAGATTTAATAAGAATTTAGAATTGCCGTTGTTAATGCAATGGAAATTTTTATATTAAATTGTATTGTTGCACCTTAAAATTTAATAGATTCTTATATTATGCGTAGGATTTCTTTGTGTGGATTAACACGATTGTAATAATACATTGTGTATTACGGTCGTAATAATACATTGTGTCATACATACATTGTGTATTACATTTGCAGACCCATAAAACAAACCGTGTGGCCATTAAATTACAACACACACATACACATACACAAAAATCGACAAACATCGTAATCGTAATGTAATTATTTTCGATTGAAATTGTTGATACATTCGTTATTTTATGGATTAGTTTATGGCTGTTTAAGTTTTCGTGCTGATTTTTGTGTTTGGTAATAAAATTTTCACAGGCCATACGTACGGACGGACGGTAATACACAAACTAGAAACATTAAAAATTTAAGTATTTTGTGTTGATTTCCAGGATATTTTTTATGTCTTGTAATGCCATCCTTATATACGTAACGGTATAATAAAAATGCAGAGTAAATGGAACATGTGTTTTTTTAATGTCAAGTCGATTGAAGCACGCACTCGGCTGCAGTACGTGTATCATAAAATGTAATTCGATTCGTATTACAAGAAATTCTCGCATTAACGTATTTAATCAAATTACTTTGGTCATTAAAGAATCGTGTACTCCACTAAATCATCCATAATGATGTAAATTACTGTTCGTTTTCTATTTCGAACTACAATTTTGATGGGTTATAAGTTATCTAATCAGTTATCTCTTGTCAATAAAGGAACTAAATTAACTAATTGATAGATATTGTCTAGAGCAAATTATTTTCAGTTGATTTCATTGACTAGAGCAAATTATTTTCACTAATTTGTTGGTATGTAGATTCTATGTAATTTTAATAAAAATTCACGTTTCCAATAAGGCTTCAAACTTTACAATTCTTTGATTTATTCACACCGTTTACAATTCTTGCACAAATTCATTTTTTCACTATAATTTCATACTCTATACTGACACATACTGTACTACTGTTCAAATTTTTTGTGCTGTTGGGTTTCTAGATCCAACTTATCGGCGATAATATTATTCATGATGATATGATGAATCAACCGGCCCCGAGTTTCCATTGGCGACGAGGAAGGTCATTAAAAAACCCCTCTCATAAGCCAACAAGTTACATTATCATAAGCACCTAAAACTCAAAGGGTTCAAAAAAATGGTAAAATAATGAAGAATTAGAAGAATTCTTAAAAGTTAGAAGAATTAGAAGAATTCTAGTTATGCCTCTTCGGTCTGCAATGTAGGATAAAGCGAAACTATGTGGAGTTGACGACCTCTACTAACTAACGGTCACAGTCACTCAATAAAAATGCCGTAGGCTATTCAGGAGTGGTTTGGTCCAGAGCTAAACTATATAGGACATGTGTCATGGCAGAGGGTTGTAAACGCTACAAATCAGCAATCTTGCCTTACCAGCTTTCATTTGACGGATTCCAAGCTAGAAGAACCAAATATGGGAACCACTAATGAACTTCCATCGTATTACACAAGAAAACACTAGAGAAACCTGGTGGTGTAATCAATTATGGGGTGTTAAAAATCATGCTGAAGGTATTTATAAAGAACGTGACTAATCGCCAGCTTCAATACAAGGAGTATTCATCTTAAGCGGTACCTGGTCCCTAAAGAGGTTTCGAAGGCAGTAAAAATAATGTATACGCAACTATGTTAGCAAATACGGGTTCGAAAGTGTGAGGTAACAAATCCCTAAAATTCATTCGTAATATCCATTTATGGGTATGCCACATGGGCTGCACACCAACGTTCATTTTCAGCACTAGAAAGTTATATTATAGACATTACAATTTACAATTGTTTCAAAAAATCCGATTGCACCTAATGCTTATGCGCAAGTCAGTATATTCCGCTAGCCTCTGCTAATGGCAGAAAATCACACATGTGTAACACCACACCCTTACCGAGATGACCCTGGTTTTCGTTTCGTTATTAAACATGTTTTCACTATTGATGAATTATAAGAAAACTGATATGATCCTTCTCATGATTTCGCAAAAATAGAGGATCATAGCATCTCACTCTCACTGGTGATTAGGTATTTAGTGATCCTATTTGATCCAAAACATTAAACCTGGAAAAATACATTTTGTATATAGTTCACTCGAAATATGTAGATATATATTTAGTAAATTGAGGGGCTTGAAATTAAAATACGTGTACTCGTTTTTCACGCATACTCGTTGTTCGTTGTTGTACTGAGACCCAAAATCTCATTTACTGTTTTGGAATGGTATCCTAAAGTTGAATCTGATACTAGTAGTAAACGTCTGGCTAAGCTGTAGAGAAGGGTTTTCTGGGGAACTGTGGAGCCTATGCATACCACATAGACTGCTGCACTCGTTGGTGTTTTGGATCTCCCCTCTCATTGGAACTACTTCGAGAAACCATTTAGCATGATTATTAGTGCAAGATATGAATGGGAACAAGATGGCTCAATCATTAGTCTATCTACGATATAGTTTATGATATGAATTCTATAAGATTGCCGGCCCACCTTAAAGACCATTGATAGTGTTGAGATCAACATTCTTTGAATCTTGCCTGGTTGAAAGCATAAATCGGCTAGGCAGCCATAATTGACGTATGATTCTCTGCAAAACCGGTCATTGGAGCATACATGGAAATGAGAAGTCTGATAAATTAGCATAAGATGGTGCATCGGGCAACTGCGTGGGACCTGAACCACCTCTCGGCCTAACTCTTCATACTTTCGTTTATCTATTATTTATCTTTGGTTTAGGGATTGGATAATACCTCAGGTAAAAACAACTAAGCCAAGATAATGACTATTTTCGAACGTTGGTGCAATTCTCACCCGACACGGAGTAAAAGTAGAGTGAGAGTTGAGATTATTCAACAGTTCCTATGTTCTAGTCCTTCTTATCCATTCATAGTCAAATTTGATCTCGCACGCTCTTTGAGGACCAGTTAACAATATACCTATAGAGGCTAAGCACCATTTTAGAAATTTATCAGAAGAAAAAACCATTTTCTTTGACTAAGTGTACGATGAGGTTTGCTACTATATGATCCGTTTTAGTGACTGAATGGTAGAGCAAACCCCAAAAGATAGTAAAATCAGTAATTTTTAGTGGTTTCGTATCTTGAAATTATTTTAATGTCCACTATGATTTTTTGTGGATGTTTTTTGCCCTCCAATACTCACATGACGTGTCAATGAATGTATATTAATTGCTGAAAATAATGATCATTCGACGTGCACAGATCTTAGACAATTCGTTTTACACCTAAACCAGTATCACTATATAAATTAATAAAATTGTTGTGAATTAAAACTGGAAAATTTATTTTATAAAATGATATATTTAGTGTAAAAACGTTGAATTTTAACTTTATAATTTTTAAAAATGAAATATTTAATTTAAAAAAAAACAGTATTTAAAAAAACTTTCTTAATACAACAAATATAACTTCAATAACCAGTTGTAGTTGCAGGAGTAATAAATTTCCGAAACCGGTCTTCCTAAATAATTAAAGGTATATTTGTTGTATAAAGAGCATTTTTTAAATAGTGTATTTTAAATAAAATGTTTGTTTTAAAAAATTTTAAAGTTAAAAGTACCCGTTTTTCGAATAAATATTATTGTCTAGTAGCTGGTGAACCTAAACACTTTGATCAAAGACCAGCTTCTCCACCAGTCAGTCATATCAAATTGTTTGATATTATTCGTAATCAAATGATCAAAAATTCAGCCATAAAATTCAACTCCATCTCTATGTGAACCTGAAATAATACAGAGCACATAAAATGTATACATCTTAAAATTTTTCAACTAAGTTATTTTGTTACAAACCGTAGATTACGACTGACATTGTCACAGGAAAATACTGGGTGAGGGAAGTAGCTTTGTACTCTGGAGATGTTTGAAATGTAACATTTCTTTTCGGATGGTTCAACGTTTGTTAGAATATTAATTTATTTATTTTGTTTATTTTTATACAATATACAATTTAGCAAAACCGCATACCTCATTTTGAGCATCAAAGCTCACTTATAACGAAGGTGCAGTTTATAGTTTTCTCCAAAAGTTTTATGTGCAATTTACAAGGTCAATTATAAAATGGATGTTAATCATAGCTGCATTCACTATCGTCTTCAAAAGTTTGCAGTTGCTCTGAATTACACCAGAAATATTGTGTGATAACCAGCCAAGCAGTAAATCCATCGAATTTATCCTAATAGCAATGAAACCAAGCGCAACATTACCTTTCTTCAAATTCACGCAGCAACAAAATTGTTCAAGTACATGTACAGAGATAATCGTGTTGTGTGTTTCAGGACGCTTCTCCAAAATATACCATTCTATCCACGCCTATTGGGGTATTTCAACGTACTACTGGGAAGCACTGCTTCACTCCAGCAACAAAAATACAATTTCTGTTTTTTCGGATAGAGCTTCTAGAAGGCCTGTACAAATTATTTGCTCTTTCCATTTTGAGAAAATGCCTGCCATCAACAAAGCCTGGGATATTTAATCCCTATTTCGAACAACGACTTTGGACGGGAAATGAGGACTACATTTTAAATTTTTAACCGTAAAATAAATTTAGATTAAACCCCTCGGTTTGTCAGTATCAACGCTTCAATCAGGTATCTTAAAACAAGCTCCAGAAATTTTTTCGATTACACGAGTTCCAAGTTGGTTTCAGTAATCGTCACACATAATACTTAATCATCTCATTAGTGAACGTATGTATATGTCCCAAAGAGGTGAAATCAGAATATGCCAAAACTTAAATTTTATAGTGTTAGCTCAACAACTCAGACTTCCTATACCTTTGGCGTTAAGCAAAAATGGAATGCAAAATGCACTTTTCTAGCGCTAAAGGTTCAGTTAAAACGCGGTGCCGACATCAAATCTGACGATTTGCCGTCACATGTATAATAATCGATTCCAACGAATTTGGCATTCGAATAATTAAGCATTGAATAGGAGCATAACGGAAATTTTAGATAGCAAACCACTACCCCAATTCTATGGAAAAATAGTGGAACATAATAATATTGTCGGGAATAACAATAAATTTTTTCTATTGCAAATCTTTTTAAAAATTCTTCTTAACCTAGAAACAGCCACACGAAAATTTTATTGCCAAAGAGGCAACAAGTTTTCTTCCAGTGAGCAATCAACATCATTGCGTTATATCAAACACGAAAAAGTATAAGGCATCTGGTGAGGAAGGTATTATTTAAAAGGGAAAACACAGATGAGTGGAAAATAGCTCTAATCTGAGATAGATTTTACATGGTTTATATTATTTTTGATTGTGTAACAAAATAAATTTGTTGAATTGTAATAACTATTGTGGCTTATCGCACACAAGTCAGCAATTTACAGTGAATGCATTTTTTGCTACTAATTAAGCCATTGTCGTTGATCCAGGACATCCATAAAACATTTTAGCGCTCGCTCTTGCGAGCAAGCTTATACAAAGACTTAGGCCGTCTGTCTGTTGGCACTATCACAGCAAAAACTATACACACGAGAGAGCTCAAAATTTATACACAGATAGATACTACTCTAAAAAGGTCACATTTAAAATTTGGGAACTGTAGGTCAAGTCGTTTTTGAGATATTCAACTTTTTCTAAAAATAGAGGTCACACAGATGCGGCTATCTACTTTTTTTTAAAATTTTCAATTATTATTCTAGGCATACTTTTATCTATAATAAAACGAGTGTTATTGCAAAACTAGTTTCTGTAATTTTTTTGATTTGGTTAAGATTCTATTCATTTTTTGTCTATTGGGCTAATTTGTTGTATTAGCACCTTAGTTGTTTCAGAGGTTTTACACCTCTGTCCGTCCGTCTGTTGCATTTTTCCTATGTTATCGAGCGCTTGTCGGACAATTTCAATTGTCCGCTTCTACTAGTTCTCTTGTGGGATTATGTTAAAAAATTGTTACGAAAGGGATACCCATTTTCATTTAAACAATTTTCAACTGGCGTATGATAACATCCAGAGGGAAAATAGATATCACCGCGTTATGGAGTGTCTTAACACAGTAAAGCATTCCTATATTATTAAAAGATGAATAAGTTTAAAAGCTTTAGATCGATCACAAATCACATTGAAATTTCATTAAACATTTTGTTATCTCTATGCGGTACTCTCTTGTTATGGATTCGGTTATCTGGAAAAGCATTGTTGAGGTGGCCAGAACCTCAAGTAGATGAAGAAACTTGAATAAAAATGTTACTTTGAGCCCAATTAATTGCAATTAGAATGTTAAACAGTCAGATTTCTATAAAAAGGCCAAAATTACCTTTCTTTAAAATAAAAGTAACCCGAAATTTACTCTATATTTACAAAATGACTGATGTGCCAGCCCAGTTCTACATTACGAGAAATAGGCGCAATGAACGGAACAAAGTATAATAAAATGTACCTTAATAATACCTTCTTAATAAAATGTTTGTAAGTATGATATAATGTTTTAAATTAATTTAAGGTATAATTGATTCCGAAATTCGAATAGAAACCAAATTCAAAAGATCATCAGCCCTAAACAGATTTTATATCGGATAATCATCCATAAAATCATATTAATTCACATTAAACTGAAATAATTTTATTAATTTAAAAAAATATTCAAGTACTTATTATGCTTTCATCTCTATAAAAGTATTTCCACAATTTTGTCTACCAACAACAACGTAGCGACAGACCAGAACAAAAAAATAATACTCAAAAAAACATAAAATACACAATTTCCAAGTGGCTTTCCAACCATGAAAATGAATATTCAACACACAGAGGAGAAAAGCACCAGCATAATATAAATAAACTCTAATTCTCTTTGTTTCTGCTAATTTAATTCGTTGTCGTCCAATTTAAGGATTTTCATTTTTATATTAAAAACGAATTCATTTTTCCGTCGTTGTGTTTTGGTTTGAAATAGGAAAGGAAAATTCATTTTTGTTTTATTTTATTTAAAGCACATAACCGTACGGAAGCATCACTAACCAGCACAGTGTGTCGTATATACTCGTCCAACAACAAAAAAAGGTTAAACGCAACAAAAGCAGGAGGATATGGAAAATTGGTGGATTCTATTTCTGACGTACGAGTATATTTTCAAAAATCGCGTTTAATTGCTACAAATTATTTTGGGTCAAGGCTACCATATCGGGAAATTTTTACTAACCGTTGCTGTTGCTTGAATCCTTTAAATACCAAAACGAATAAACTTTTATTACTTTGAATTTTTTTCGGTTTGATTTTAGCTCATTCATTTAAATAATTTGGAGTGAAATGAGTAAAAATGGTGGAATGAGAATGCGATTGAGAATAATTTTATTAATTAATGATAGTGAGATTACAATAGTCATGCAATAGAACAAATTATGGTAGGCTCATAACATGATGCTAATATCCCTTATTCAGTAGCTCTGTGGCTTCATTGCAGACATGAATTTTTCGAAGACTCGTAGCTATACCAATGAGACTGTTTTTATTTTATTATGATATACATTTCAAATATACTGTAATGCCACACACTTGTCATGGAAATATCAATATCGTACGCGGTGCAATATACTCTGTATTTCGAAAGACAGGCACGCGAAATATTTTCATGAAATTGTATTTTGTAAAATAAACATATTTTATACTCCAAAATTTATTGCTTTACGCAATCATAAGTTTTTGACCGAAAACTAAAATTGATTCGTTAACAAAAATAAAATATGTTTATTAGGCATTACGAAATATTGTAAGAATTAATATTAAGGTGACATAGCATAATATTTAATAAATATAAAAAAGATATATAGAGATAAGAAGGGCAGTCAGTAGGATAGTAACATGGTAGTAACGAGCCAGAAGTAGAGGCTCGATAATGTAATCAAAAATGTAATTGAATAAAAATAAAACTAACAGTTAAAAATTATAAATTGTGTTAATCATTATGAAACAGTTAAAGTGAATTAAAACAGTTAAAGTGAATTTTACATTAAATATAAAAACCTTTTGCAATACGAACATACCCCACGAAATAAAAAATCATCAGGTAACAGTAATCCATAAAAACGCGTACTCGTGTGTGAAGTTAGTCTAGCCCACAATTTGTTTAAATTAAGTTTAAATAAAAAGTAATTACTGAAGTTATTAAAAATGACCCGATTATTAAAAATGACGTTAAATACGAAAATTAAATTCATTTCTTTAAAATTTCGGGAATTTTAGACGTGCAATCATAAAACCACATATCATTAATCCGACAATTGTATACATTTAATGCGGCAAATACAACGGGGACCATACGGCCCTCCTAGGGAAGTATACCATACATCCGAGGAGCCACATGCTAAATTCATAAATTAGGAGTCCTTGAACTTAAACAGGCCATGAACATTTTGGCATGGAAATTTTATTTATTACTAATATAAATATGAAATTAATATGTAAAAAATAAGGATGAGAAGCCCACTGGTAACCGAAGATGCCATATTGTTCCAGTTGTTAAACATACCAAATACTGGGGAAGTGGATTCGGATGAGGTAAAATCTTGAAATTGGAAATTCTGAAATACAGTTTCCAATGTTTTATGTTTTTCGAAAACTTTTGAATTATTCTCAAAAACCGACCACAAATTAAAAAAATTTCATCAAATTGAAATTAAAAACGTAATATCTTTTATTATATTTATAGTATTTATTATTGTTTGCGTTTGGGTCCAGTCATACTTACCTGGAGTAAATTCTCAGCCTGAAACACATAATCGACCTAAAATACATCACATAAATACGTTAGCAATTACCATATTAATTAATTTACCTTTGTCAGTGGATAACATTCATCATTTGGTTACCTAAAATTAGTTTAAATATTTTAGTATAAAATCATTCAAAATCATAAGTAATCAATATATACTTAACATAATTTACCCTTGTACTTGATCTTGAATTTGGTAATCAAAACAAATTGTGTTATGCATATTTGAACACAAATAATATCTCATATTAATCAACAAGTAGTTACTTACCTATAAATCATATTCAATATAATCATTAAGCTAAAATAATAATATTAACTTAAGATAAATTTAATTTCATTATATAATTATTTTCTTACCTGTTTGTTATTAAGCAGTTGACGTTTATGCACTACCACAAATGTTATTATAAAAAGTAGCTCAAATTGCACTAACCCAATGCATTATTGGTTCAACACCTAACTACTATAGAGGTGCGTTTAATACCCAATAATTAATATGTAATGCTATTTAGTGGCGATTAAATTATTATTACGAAGCGATTGATAACCCTCTATGGTAAATAGACCAACATTATTGTAATTTATATTTTATAAAACAAAATAAATTCATCTCTGTCATCAACCACCATAGCGACAAGTTGTCAATAAATTATCAAATAAAAAATTAAAACTTGATGCGAGCTTCCTTGAGTTGTGGTTTTACTCAACAACCAAACATCAACATTATAATTTTATTGTGACCGTTTGTCAACTGGACGTTTTATTCGCTCGTGTTACCGCGTCTAGTTCCTTCACAACATTGGTAAAACCGCACAAAACCGCAATTTGTCGCACCTTCATTTTCGTGCCAATTTTGCTGGATTGGCAACTCATTCGAAACCTTACCCCTTGGTACGTAACAATTATAATTGATTTACAAATCATCTAGTAATTTATGTTTCATAATTTATATTCTTGTTTGGAGGGTTGTAGCCCTTTGGCTAGTCCTCTTCGCAGCTTTATTATATTTTTAGTCGATCCAGATTGGATCTAGTAGATCAAGTGGTTACTTCCTTCAGTTTGACTATTCCAACATACGACGTATCTTAGCAATTTGGTGTAGACTAATACGTTGCATGTGTTTTATCGCCTTTTTACTTATTTCTTCACAGACGGAATCAATCTTTAGATCTATATGGGGGTTGAAGCTCTCCACAAACAGTAATTTGCAACATGTTGTCAACATTCACAACTTGTATACCAACCACAATTTTTTATACTTCATTGGCAATTTTTACTAAATCAAATTCAATTTTTTTTAAGTAACTTTAATTAAATGTAGAATCAATTCAAATATTTTGAAATAAATTCAAGTTTTATTATTTCAAGTTCGTCAGTTTTTACAATTGAAAATCAACTTTTTGCAAAACCGCCCAATTATTAACCGATTATGATGGGAATGGGTATGTTGGATGGAAATAGGATTCTTAAATGATTTTTGGAAGAAGTTCTGGAATATGGGCATCTAGGACAGAACTCGGTCGTTTCTTAACTAGTTATTATGGGCGATTTTGTTTGTTGTATATAAATGAGATTCATAAACTGTTTTCGGAAGAAGTTCTGGAATATGGCCACCTGGGACAAAACTCAGGCATTTATTAGCCGATTATGTTGGGGTAGGGTATGTTAGATGAAGGTGGCCGTATTAAAAAACTTCTTTTAGAAATCTTTAATGAATTTCATTTCCATTAAACAAATCCAATCCCATCGTAATCGCTTTTGGGTTTTCACTCGACTACATAAATTGGTTCAAATCTTATCTATGAAACCGGCAACAAGTTGTAATAATAGGAAATGAGAAGCAAACGGTAATAAAGTTACATCTGGTGTTCTCCATGGATCACACATCGACCCTTGGATATTTATTGTTTACATAGATCGAATAACCGAGATAATCAAAAATTCAAACGTGCTCATATTTAATGTTGACGTGAAAATTTTCGAACTGTAAATGGAATGCCGCGCAGATACGAAGAAACTTCAAGAAGACATCGATAGGTTAATTGAGTGGTGTGATCTAAAATCGCTTTACTTAAATATTAAGAAATTCAAAATCATGTTTTTATATCGTAAAAGAAATCTGTTAATTACGTCATACAAAGTCAACAACGAAGTATTGCAAAGAGTCAATGAGATTATAGATTTAGGTATTACATTTGTCGAAAACGCCAGTTTCAATAGGCATATTGAAAATTGTATTGCAAATTACTCTATTTTGCCTACATTCGATCTCAACTGGAATACGCTGCATCGGTTTGGAATCCATACTATGTGCACAATTAAAGAATTGAAAGCATTCAAAAGAAGTTTCTGATTTTCTTGTTAAAGTAAAGAGACTGGGATTACGATCACAATTTACCATTCCATGAAAATGTGGTTTGGTTACCTCCATACTCTACAAGAAGCACCGATTACAAAATATGCATGCTTGAAAAAAACGACTGCTCTTAGGTGCGTTTTTTATCAGTAACGTTTTGCTTGGTCACATTGCTTCAGCTTACTCTTTGGAAAACATATCAATTCATGTACCTCGCAGAACAATTTGAAACCATCAATTTTTAGCACTAGAACACCCTTCCACAAACTATGGAGAACATAACCCCATTAATAAGTTGTCGAAATCATTCAACGTCGCCGACGACTTATTTGACTTTAAGTTATCAAAGGTCAACATCAAAAATATCCTTAAGAATTATTTTTAAAATTTATAAATGTTAAATCAAAATTTGATTTATATTTTTATTTTTTTTAAGATTTTATTTTGAATTTTCTTTTTTAATATATTATTTGTTTAAACTTAATAATCTGAAATGTGAATATAAATCACAAAATAGATTTCTTTATATAAATAAATCGGTTAAAACTACTTGAGTTCCGCTCAAGGTAGCCCTATTAAAAAACTTCTTCCATGAATCATTTAAGAATCCCATTTTCATTCAACAAACCCAATAACATTTTAATCGGATAAAGAATAACCAGTTCAAGGTGGCTTTTTCCAAAACTTCTTCCAATAACATTTTAGAATCCCATTTCAATTCAACATATCAAATCCCATCATAATTGGTTTAAAATGGTCCGAGTTTCGCCCCACCCAGATTGCCATATTCTATAACTTCTTCCAAAAATCATGTAATCATTCCATTTCCATTCAACATGCCCAATCCCATCATAATGGGTTAAGAATTATTAAAGTTCCGTCCCAGGTGGCCATGTTCCAGAATTTCTTCCAAAAATCTATTAAATATCCCATTTTCATACAGCATACCCAATCCCATCATAATCGGTTAAAAGGTGGTTGACTTTCGGTCCCAGGTGGCCTAATTTCAGAATTTCTTCCAAAAATTATTTAAGAATCCTATTTCCATCCAACATACCCAATCATAATCGGTTAAGACTTTTGAGCACTGAATTTGTTTTGCAAAAAGTGGATTTTGAATTGTAACACATGACGAATTTGAAATATTAAAACATTGGTTGTAAAAATATTTGAATTTAAAAACAATTACATATTGAAGTTACTTTGAAAAATCACGAATTTGCTTTAAAAAAAATTGAGGTTGATTTAGAAAAATTGACAATGAAGAATAGAAAATTGAAGTTGACTTGTAAAATGTTGTGAATGAACTAAAAAAAATTAATTATCATTTGCAAAATTGTGAATTTGAAGTGCAATATCTATATTATACATCGAGTTGGATGTTCGAGATTTTGTTTGTTAACATTTTTTTTTTCAACGACAATTTTTATTAACTGCAACGATGAAGCGGCGAATGGCAAAGTTCGTGTTGTAAAAAATTCGAAGATTGTCTGGTATTATATTATTTGACTGTATACAAAACTGGGGAATTTAAGGGTTATTCCAGATTAAAATTTCGCATAAATTTGTTTACAACTATACAAAAATAATAATCTATACTTTATGCTTTTCCATAAAGTTGTAACTCCATTGGTTTTGATGCATACGTATAATTTACGTATAGAATGTGTGGTTGTTCCAGGTGAGGGGGTTTTCTCAGAAAAATTATGATAATCAGCGTCGCGACATTCGACTGCTATTTTTAAAGGTAACATCAGGTTAAGGTACTCCCGTCTTATTTGAATTAGTTTTACCATGTTGGTTGCCCTCTCTTGATTATAATATTTATGCGCCGGTTCATTGATTCATACACAAAATTAAAACCAATGTTTAAAATAGACAACATACAATTTTGGTTCGAGGTGCCAACATTACTGTTAGGTTTTGTACGTATAAATGAAATAAAATTAACATAAAAATCTAACTTACATTATTAAAATCCCAAACTCATAAACGTAATTATTATATCAAAAGCTTTTCGATAGCAAAAACCATTAAATTCCCATATCATATTTCGAAATTTAACCAAATTACATAAATGTGCCCAACAAACATTACCAAGCTTTTTGCGTTAAAATTAAAACGAAACCAGAATAACATAACATATAAATTGCATGTTAGTCAAGTCACATTTTTGTTGTTGCCATTAAAATTAATTAAACCTCTCTGTTTGTGAACTTTTTTATGCTGTATTTATGTTTGTATGAAAGAAATCAATATCAGTGTACGGCAGCATAGCGCAAATCCACATAGCCTATAAATAATTTATGTCTGCATAAAATATACAAGCATATAACATAAACTAATTCAATAATTACCATCATCATGTTTTACCCCATCGTCGTCGTTATCGTCGTGCGATAAATAACGATTCGCGTACATTTAAGTGGTACTGTAATTTTAAAATTTTTAATGTAACATCAATTAACGCGATATAATTTATTGAAGTTTCATTATTTTTGTTGTTGTTGTTGTTGCTGCTGGATTTTAAATGTTGATATTATTATGCGGGATTTCTGATAATCTGCTTGTTTGTATAAATACCGATATGGGTTTTATGGGAATTTATTAGTTCGCTGGTAGGATTTTTTTGTGTCAATATAACTTGGAGGTGTGGTGTTTGGAAAATTGTTTTATATAATATTTGCTTAATGGTATGGTCTGTAAATACATGAACTGACTTACAATTTCGTTTCGCGATATTAATGTTATAAGGCTCAATAAATTTTGCTCACCTCAAAACTTGACTTCATCATTAAATTGAGGATCTGAGAAAGATTATTTTACGTAGAGAATCAGCAATAATATAGCACATCTTATAGTGAGAAACTTTACCACGCGCGAGTAAATTCTATCATAATACCCCACAAACTGCAAAACGACTACAAAATTCTCAAATCGATTGTGCAGGAGAAAAACCACGAGAATATCACAAGCAAACGGTAGAGAAATATTTCCTAAATCTTCTTAATTAAAGACGTGTCAATATATTAGTGAACTGCTCAACTAATGCGATACTGAAACGGAAAAAATTGAAAGCCACAATGATCAATTAAGTTAAATCGCTATCATCAATATTGAAAATTTGTTTCACATTTAAAATTGAAAAATTAAACATCTAAACTATTGATTGTAAAGTTTTTCCAAAATCTGTTTTAAGAACATTGATAAAGTCAAAGTTGAATAACCGAAATTCAATATTTCCATTCGAGAAACCACATTAAATCAAGCTTGGTCCATTCAAAATGAATACACAATTTGAAGTAATTATCTTGCCTACATGCGTTCAAACAGTAAAATTTATGTATTTCCGTTTCAGAACCACTATACTCCGAGCAAGAAGGGAGACTACTAGTTTTAGATTATGCTTGGTCCTCTCAAAAATACGCATATAGTTTGAAGAAATTTTGTTTGCTCAATAAGCATCCCAGATCATACGTTGAATAACTAAATTTCAATATTTTCGTTCCAGAAACCACTGATCCATTCAAGATGCGTACATTATTTGAAGAAATTCTCTTGGTATAGTAGCAGGGTGAATAGAGAATTAGGAAAAAAATTTCAAAAGAAAGTTAATTGGGAAACTTTTGTTCCAAAAAATTTTATAGCGAAAACTATCTTCCCACTTAACTTTGTTTCGAAAATATTTACACCAAACTTTTTCTCTCAGTAGGCCAGCAAAATACAGTTTAGGCAAAAAGGCTATGAAAATATTTTTCCCAATTCCCTATTCTCTGATAAAGCTAAAATAGTGCCGCATGTCATAGTAGAACGGGCAAGTTTCACTATTTCCATTCTAAAGACCACTATGGCATCTTGGCCACAGATGAGACTAATATTTTTAGATCATGCTTTGTTCAATCAGATTGCATACATAGTTTGAAGAAATTCTCTTGGCAATTACACGGTCAAATAATACAAAAACCACCCCAGACTTATACATTGTCCATTATTATATTATAGTCCATTATTTTTAGATTATGCGTGGTCCTAGGGCTGAAGGCGTGGAGCTAGTTTTTTCTTATTTGATTTGGTTATTGCCAAGAGAATTTCTTCAAACTGTGTGTTCGTCTTAAATAGACCAATTCCGATCTAAAAATATTAGTCTCATCTATGGCCAAAGAGCCCATAGTGGTTTCAAGAATGGAAATATTGAAATATTTCCGTTCAACGTATGACCTTTAGTGGTTTTTAACTTATTTGATCCTTTTGTTTCCAAGAAAATTTCTTCAAACTATGCAACTTGAATGTCATGATCTGAGAAAGTCTCATCTAATGCCGAGAGTCTATAGTTGTTTCTCAAATTTAAACATTGAAATTTGGCTATTCAGCATAGGGTGGTTCTAGTATTATTTAACCTTGTTAATGCCAAGAAAATTTCTTGAAGCTGTGTGTGTTTCTTGAATAGGTAGCACACATACTCTAAAAATAATAATGTCATCTAAGGCCAAGGACTCATAGTGGTTTATGGACTGAAAATATTGAAATGTTTGGCTTCTACGTATGACCTGGAGTGTTTTTTGTCTTCTTAAATCTTTTTAATGACAAGAAATTTTTTCAAACTGTGTGTGCTTCTTGAACGAGTTGAGCATGATCTAAAAATATTAGTTTAATCTATGGCCAAGAACCTATAGTTGTTTCTGGAACGGAAATATTGGAATTATGCCATTCAATGTATAAGGTGGGGTGATTTTTGTGTTATTTGACCGTGCAGTTGCCAAGATAATTTCTTCAAACTGTGTATGCATGTTGTTTGAACCAAGCATAATCTAGAAATATTAGTCTTATCTATGGCCAATAGCCTTCAGTGGTTTCTGGAACAAAATTATTGAATTTTTCTATTCAACGTATGACCTGGGGTGGTCTTTGTCTTATTTGAACCTGTTATGATCAAAATGATTCCTTACGGTGTACACATCCTGAATGGACCAAGCATGTTCTAAAAATATTAGTCTCATCTGTGGCCAATAGCCCACAGTGGTTTCTAGAATGGAAATATTGAACGTATGATTTATTGTTTTTTGTCTTATTTATCCGCGTGTGAAGAGAATTTCTTCAAACTATGTGTAAATTTTGAATGGACCAAGCATGATCTAAAAATATTGGTCTCGGTTGATCAGGTTTTGTTGAATAATCTGAAGATCAATATTGAATCATTAGTATATTGGATTTTACTAAAAGTGTATTCCGCAAGGTGGGTCCATATTTATAAAAATTTGTGCCGAACGCATTCGGGAAAAATATTTGCGCTGCAAATCTTTAAACCTACAAGTGCTCGATTGTGTGTGTTGAATGTGGCATAACTTTTGTGCCGTTTTCGTGCGACGCACACGGCCACACTTTTTAATTTGGGGCGAAAATATTTTCGCCGAACGTGTTCAGCAGAAATGTTTATAAATGTGGACCCACCTGTTTGTGCTAATGTGCGGTTTTTTGATATTATTTTTTTGACAGAATCCTCACACTAGTTACTTTTACAAGTTGTTATGGAAATTAGAGTCTTATTAAAAGAACATGTAATTTCATTTCTCAAATCTACTGGCTAGTTGGATTAATTAAAACAATTCTTCTCGAACAGAAATATTCTCTTAATTAGTACCTCCTACTACATCACATGGTCTCTTTTCATGAGCAGTGGCGTGAAAATTCCACTCATATTCGACACCAAAATCCGACTTGTGTTAAGTTATTTTCATAAAAAAAAATTTTTTTTTATAATGTCATCATTCGTAACATAATAAATTTAAGAAAAATTCGGAATTTTTCGGAAAACAATCTGATATTATAATAAACCTGTAGTGCTACAATTTCTCTCTTTCATTTTTGTAAATTACTTAGTAGGTTGCTTGTTTGTTATTATAATGAAATTTTTATGTTGCATTTTGCATTTGAGCTCCAGAGAAAACTTTTTATTTTTTATGAAACCAGATTGTCGTTGTGCAATGAGGACGCAGATATTTCAGCTGAATTATGAAGTAATCTAGAAATTCATTTAATAGTTTAGAATATTTTTCCAAGTTGCATCGGTCAGTTGAAACCCACAGGCTGAACGAAAATTCAGCATCCGGACAACCATTGTCCAGTGCGTGACATTTCACCAAGTATTTTTAATTTCTGAACCAGCAGTCAAGAACGCATATCATTTTCATAATTTTTTATGAGTTTTCTGAATCTGAATCGATTTAAAGTGGACAATTTTCTAGAATTTTTGTTACAGCTTGAAACTTGTATATACATCTTTACGACTTTTTTATTAAAATCCAGAGACCTTTTCCTAATTCATCGTAAAGCTTTCTCGATATTATTTATAAGTTTAATTTGGAATTCTCTATAGTTAAGCCTACACTATTTTTTGACACAATTGAAAACTTTCTTATTTGTATGTTGCTTTGTATGTTTATTTAGCCAACAATTGTTGTAGATGTGGTATTTAGAAAAATAAATTCAAATTTGTGTAATAAAATTTTTTATAACTCTTCTAGGTTCACTTGTAGTAAAATTAAACACGGCCACGGCAGAAACATTATTAAATACACGACCTGAATTAAAAATCGAGCCCAACATACCAAAGTTCAACCCATGGAAGTGCAGATCGATACAAAGCCTCGGTATTTGAGTGATCATAAAGGGGCATGGATTGAAAACAAGGACGCAGCGGTTGTAAACAATTGTTTCTTTCAATTATAATATCGTTTACGAAAACAGCGCAAGTTAGTTGCCTTCAAGGGGACAATGGTTCAATATACGAGTACAATAGCAAACAACAGCTTAAATATAACAGCGGTAGCACATCGTTTACCTCATAAGGGAGTCGAGCAAACAACGGATTCCATACAGTTGAGGCATATTCAAAGTGCGAACGAACAAATCAAACGAAGGAAACTTTTAGAGTATACGGAACGGACTATAAAAATCTTTAGAGAAACGGATTAAAAACCCTAACATTGAATTAGCCTTGTTGATACATCTGTCAATAAGATCTTAAATAAGCTACTATCAAGACCATTACGTCGTCTAGACAAGTTCATAATTGACATTGAGATAAACATTTTAAGGTATACATAACCTAAAAATATTTAATTCCTGTTGTAGATTAAACAGATTGCGATCATTAAGAACCTTTCAAACAATTTTAACGCCATCAGCATAAATCAAAAACTAAAAATGTTTGAAGCGCCGTTGTACATATGTATACCGATAAAAATTTTATATCTCTAGATAAAATGTTATTTAAAGAACTTTTTGAATTCGGTTCGGCAAATATGGCATGAATCTTATCGAATTCTTTACTAAAGTCAGTAAACAATTCTTCAACACTATCAGCAACAGTTTATCATCTTCTAATGCCAAAAACAAAAGATTTTAAAACAAAACAAAATGTGATACAGACCGGCCGGAGTAAATCCTATGCTGGGTTTACGGAGATGGAATTTTTATTAAAGAAAAAATATGGTCCTTGACCATCAATCCCAATAGTTTAGGAATAGCCTATAAGATAAAAATACCGCAGTAATTGTCGATAGCCTTCCTCAGCCAACTCTTGAAAATTGGCTTAATGAACCTAGAATTCCAAATTAAAGAAATATCCCACTCGCCAAATTCAAATTGAAGAGGTACGTCAGCGATTGATCCAAGACACACATTTTAACACAAGAGGGTAAATTTTGTCCAGGCCACAACACATATTCGCATTTACAATCAACAGATCATCCAGAACATCAACGGGAGTAAACTGAAATTGAATGTTTGAGTTTATCAAAATCAAAACCGACATTTCCTCTCAAAGAAGGTGTAACACCGCGTTGCCCACCGCAGCGTTAAATTTTAGTAAACCTTATAATTATAGTGACGTAGCATGTAGACAGTCAACCAAACCTGATTGGTATTGAACATTTAGACATGCATGCTTGTTTCGACTTTTATAGTTACTACATTTTGATTATGAAGTTGACGAGGGAAATTACAATTGGGAAAAGAGAATAAAGTTTTGGACTTTGCAATCGAGAAAACTTTTTTTTTAAATAATAAATGTAAATAATTTTGATTGACAAGAACGAGATATTAACCTGATATTTGACGTTTTTTTTTTTATCTTATTCGTGATTTGTGCATTTAATGATAAAGTTTTTTTCTGATTTTTTTATGATTTCATAGTGCAAAATGAAACTAAATATTTGGATTAGAACTAAATATATTTAAGTGATGACTATAAATGCTAAGTGTTAGTTGATAATTACCTATTAAGTAAAATGTGCTCGTCTTCAAAATAATAAAAACTGTGTGAGTGGTCTCAAGGACGTGATACAGAATAAATAATTAATTTCACATGAACATCTATGTGAGAAAATTTTTGAACTGGGTGTGGCTCACAAAATCAAAAACTGAAAAATTTGAGCCTAAAAATAAAAATTTACTAAAAAACTAAATACCGTGAAAATATTATTTAAAATTCTAACTAATAAGTTTTGATAATTAAAATAATCATAATATTAATAAAAATAATAATAAATTTCAAATGTGAAATTAAATTATAAGCCTTGATCTTCTTAAATAGCATACATGAACTGATGCTGTATAATGCTGTGTTTTTTTATTAGCGCCCGATAGCTGTATCCGGAGCAGCCAATTTTCTATGTCAAAACTTGTACACTCCCCGACAATGAAATACGTTCATTTTAAATTATCAGTTTATTTGATAGTGGCAACAGTAAACATATTTTGACTGTATAATAACGGTACTTTAACTAAACACAATTATGTATTAGCACCGCGAACATTCGTTTTGAAAACGAAATTGGGAAGAAAACAAAAAAAAATAGAAACAGTTAACGAAAAGAGTGCGACAATAGAATACGTTCGGTAATCTTTTGTTATTTTATTTATTGAAATTTATCGTCTTATTGCAAAGTTAATTTTTTTATAATTTTTGTAAGTATTTTAGATACGTTTTTTTTATCTGCATTAAATAATATAAGTTCAACCTTAGGAAATGGGTTGTGGAAAAAAAAATTAATATCACGAAGTTCAGACGGTGTTGGCTTTGCATCGAAATGAACTAAGCAATAGAAAAATTGCATCACAAGTTAACCGTAGCTTAGATATGATCAATAACATTGTAAAACACTCCAACTATGGAGTAAAATCTAATTATAAAGGTCGATAATGTGCATTAACTGAGCGAGAAAAACGCAAAATTGTACGAATTGCTAGAAATTACAGCAAAATGGCACGCCAGATAGCAGCTTCAGCCAGTGTCACGCCATCGATACGAACAGTACAACGGTATTTAAAAAAAACTGCGTTCCTTAAACGAAGAAAAATGCAGCGTAAACCTTCGTTAACTAAAGGCAACATTCAAGACAGAATGGCATTTGCTGAGAAGCACATCAGCTGGAAAAATTAATGGAACAATATTTTATTTTCTGATGAAAAACGGTTTTGTCTCGATGGCCTGGATTGTTATAACTACTATTTTCACGAAATTCGAACTCTTGACTTAACACAAATGAGACGGCAACATGGGAGGAGTGGCGATATGGTTTGGAGTATTCTTCCTTCTTTGGCAAGTGGACAATTGAATTTCTTGCTGGATCGCTAACTGGTGAAAGATATAAAGAGTTGTTAAATAATAAGTTTTTACCATTTTATAAGCAACTACGTCGAAGAAATTTGATTTTTCAACAGGATAATGCACCAGCGCATATATCCGGCATAGTACAAAAGTGGTTTGAAGCAAATAAAATCAAAGTTATGCAATGGCCAGCAAAGTCGCCGGATCTTAACATCATAGAAAATTGTTGGACAGAACTATCGAGAATGGTATACGGTCAAGGTAGGCAATATGATTCATTAAATGACTTGCAAATAGCAATGGAAGATCCAAGCCTCCAACTTAACCCCAGTCACCTTAAAAACCTGTATAATTCGTTACCAAAGCGAATTTTTCAAACTATTGCAAATGAAGAAAAAATTACTCATTATTAAAATACGCAAAATTAGTTTTATTTGACATTTTCGTAAATGAACGTATTTCATTGACGCACCCCGAAAATCATGTTCTGCAGTAACACGAGGTAAACAAAGAGATGGGTACCAATATCCATCTAGGATCATTTAGCAATTTGAATATATAAATAACCGTTGTAGAAATTTTAGCGATATTTGATTATTTTCAGTAAAACCTAAAAAACATTGGTGAACGTATTTCACTGTCGGGGCCCGGGGGTGTATTTAGCACGCTATTATTGCATATAATTAATTTATTTGACTCTAAACTAAGATTTTTCATTAATCTTTTTAGTTAAAAATTGATAAAAAAAATATCTTGCTCTACCTATTTATCGGGAGCCGATATCGGGAGCCGCTATCCATTTCAATGGGAAATTTGAAATAAAATTTTGTAAACCATTGAAACCATTAGAAACGGAAAATAAGAGATTGCGCTACTCGCCACAAGTGGCAGCACTATCACTATAGATAATTAATTTTGTTATGTAATTACCAGGGGAAATTTTTCATTCATTATGTACCACTTTTTTCACTAAATAAAATATGTCAGCGTAATAAAATATTAAAAGTGATCCTTAAAATGGCAAATTGATTGAATTTTTTGATTTTCTGCGGCCAAATAAGTGATTTTCAGTTTTTGACCATTATATTAAAAACTTCCACTAGTAATCAATACTTTCGGTTATTTTTCTAATAGCTTAGGTCATACTGAGACTAAGTGAAGTGATTTTCAGTTTTTGGCCAATATCTCAAAAATTTCCACTAATAACCAATACTTTCTGACCAATAAACCGAAAGATACAGCACCATGAACTGTAAGTTTGCCGTTAAAAAGTCCAGTGCTTATTGAACTATTAAAAATTAAAAAAAAAGATATCGCGGTCTTGTCTCTTTCTTCAATATAATATAAAATCGTTGTAGCTGTCAATTTTCCCTCCAAATGTTCAATAATTTAGTGTATTAATGATTTTAAAGTGACACGGACAGAAAAAAATTATTCTGCTGAAAACTGTAAGTTTTATTGGCTATTTATGTTATTATAATTTAGTTTTTTCGAATTTATTGAATAAAATTAGTTTTGTTAACAGTTTTTAGTTACATAATTGATAAAATTTAGAAATATTTCTCACTTGTCTTTGAATAAATTAGAAAACTTGCCTTGGCCACAATTGTTGCCAATCATACTGATGTGTAATGGCAACATATGTTGCCATGTCAACATTCGTTGCCAAATCGAGTGAACGTCACAAGATCTTAACATTAAATTAGATTTTCATTAGAATTATGCATACATTTATATATAGGTATAATGTCGCGACAAAAAAAATTTTATTCATTGGAGGAAGCTGCCGATCTTATTATGGCAGATAACTCTGACATTGAGATGGATGAAGATGTTGACGACGAAATGGATATTGACGAAGTTCCCGAACATAAACGTAGTGATGTCATCGAAATATTGGAGGTTGAGAACGATGAGTTTGATATTGATCTGGCAAATACTATGATCGTCGCAGAGAGTGAAAGTGGCGTTGAAAATCAAATTGAATATCCGCTATGTAATAGCCGTAATTAAATTGAATTTGTAGACCAACAATATAATTATAAAATAACCGAAAAGGCAGATATAGCTTGGAGACGACGTCCATTTGAACCAACAACACATTTCATTTTCGAAACAATTGACCCAACTTTAATTGAATCCAGATCGCCTTTAGAAATATTTGAGAAATATATACCACAGCAAATGTATGAAGAAATTGCACTTTATACAAACATGTACGCTATACAGAAGGGTCGCTCGCGTTTTAAACACACAACATCCAATGAAATAATGAAACTATTTGGAATACATTTGCTGATAGGAGTAATGAAATTACCTCGATGTAGGATGTTCTGGAGCCAAGAATTACAAATACAATCGATTGCACCAATCATGACCAGAGACAGATTTTTCTGGCTTAGGTCTCACATCCACTTCGATTGTAATGATAAATTTATTAAAACACGACCACTTATCAATTGTGTAAGACGACGATGCTTAGAATTGCCGGTAGAAGAAACTGTTTCTGTTGATGAACAGATAATACCATTTAAAGGTCGATTGAATATTAAGCAATATGTTAAGGGTAAACCATGTCCTTGGGGTCTCAAAGTATTCGTTTTGTGTGGGAAATCAGGATACCCCTATGATTTTGTGTTGTACCAGGGAACACAAACGGAAATTTCAAGTTTTGATCGTGCGCGTGTAGGTCTTGGCGCAGCAGTGGTGCTTCATTTGATAAGCCGTCTTAAATTACCAGGTCATACGTTGTTTTTTGACAATTTTTTCTCAAGTTATCAATTATTTGAAATACTCTCACAAAAACAAATTAACGCAGCTGGCACAATTAGAATTAATAGATTTAATAATCCAAACTTTAGCTCAGATGCGCTATTGAAAAAACAAGGGCGAGGTAGTGCTGAAGAAATAGTTAATCGGGATGGTAATATTGTATTGGTAAAATGGCAAGATAACAGATCAGTACACCTAGCATCAAACTATTGTGGGATAGGCCAACCAGAAAAGGTGCAACGTTGGGACAAAAAAAATAAAAAGTATGTACAAATTAGTCAGCCTACAATTGTAAAGAAATACAATGGTGGGATGGGTGGTGTGGATCTCTTTGACCAGTACATGAGTTACTACCGGATATTTATTAAATCCAACAAATGGACACTTCGTGTAATGACTCATTTTACTGATGTTGCGCTATGTGCTAGTTATCTAGAATATAAGAAGCAATGCGAATATAATAAATTATCAATCAACGATACATTGAGCCTTGTTGACTTTAAATTAAATGTTGCTCATAGTCTAACCAACGTACAACAACAAAATAGGAAACGATTACACGAAGGCTTAGAATTAGTTCCGGATTCGGTTCGTTGTCACGAAATAAGACCAGTGGCAGATATCCGTTTCGATGCCTTTAACCATTACCCAAAATTTGAAGAATCGCATTCCGCATGCATTAAATGTAAAGTGCATTTGTGTATAACTGGCAAAAATAATTGTTTTTTATTATTCCACACTAAATAATTTTTAGATTTAAAATACTTGTTACCTTTTATTTTATTTATGAAATGGCTGTTATTTTTATTTTATTTATTTTGTTTTTGTAACTTTTTATTTATGATTTTATTTATTTTTTATGCAAACATAAGTCTGATTTGTATTTGCTTTAATTCAAAATAAGTTAAAACCCATTTGATAACTGGTATGTGATTTTATTTAAAATAAAACTTGAAATAAATATGTAGTACTAAAAATTATTTTTCTTATCATTTTGTTTTGACTGTTTGGTCGATTTGGCATCATATGGTGCCACGCCATAACTTTCTTGGATGAAGCCATAATTTAATTGTGATGATCTATTTGAATGCTACGACCCCAAATTAACTAAAAAACACATAAAAATTGTCAGTAAATATTTAAACGAAAGCTCGGGTCTGAAAGGGTTAATTTGGTTTTCCTATTTTCTTTTAGTACCAGCTTCTTGTTAAATAGTTTCGTCCCGGTCAGAATCCACAAACTGAAATATTTCTTTGTCACCTATCAATTTTGTCATTTTCAATCCGCTACCATTTTATACCTCCATACCGTTAATTACGTGCCATAGTATTTAATGTCGTAAATTTTGTTTATCATTTCTCTTTTTTAATTTTCTTAAACTTCATAGTCGCGGTTTAGCCACACTGATTCAACCCAAGTCCACCCCTCCACTCCTGAGATCTAGCCGCGCTATACTTAAGGGGTCAGAATTAGTTTTGTACACTTATAAATCTCTATAACAGTGTGTCCCTTCGCAAAAACGTTGCAAACAGGTCAGTGATACAAGTTGAGCAAGAATAAAAAGCAGAAGCCTTTGCTGACCACCCAGCGGGTATATTTCAGTCTTTTGAGGTACGAAAGAGCTAACAAATTACCTTGACCGTAGACTCTGTCAGTGATATGTGGTTATAACGAAACGATATGTGGTTTTAACAGGACGTTGCCAGTTGCCACACAGCTAACGAAACAATGGCTCTTTTGCGAGACAAATTCAATGGCCTTGTTATCTCACGTGGTGGCGATGTCAATTGGCTTCCAAGATCATGTGATTTGACACCGTTGGACTTCTTTCTTTGGGGTTATTTGAAAGAAAAGGTGTACGTCGATAAGCCAGCAACAATTCAAGAGCTAAAGGATGAGATAATTCAGCACATTAACGGCATAGAACCTCAATTATGCCTAAGCGTCATCGAAAATTTAAACCATCGGGTGGAGGTGTGCCGCCGAGGTCGTGGCGGCCATTTGGCCGATATTTTGTTCCATACATAATTGAACCATACCATATTATCATAATAAAAAGAATTGACAAAAATGTCCTAAATAATTTGTGTTTTATTCAAAATCAACATCGGCCCTTAAAATTTAACTACCCTTTATATCTCATTAAACAATAACGCGATATTTTTGTCAGTTTCACTCATTTCACAAACTTCATCTTTTAGACTATTGAGTACAAAACTATAGCTGTGTTGCTTTCAAAAGATTACAACAACAATTGCATTGTATTAAAACCGATGTTGAGAAAAAAAATTTAGGATTAGGGGAAATAAAATCATTTTATGGTTATGGTGTTTAGCGCAAGGTATTATTTTTTCTATTTTTTTCGAAAAATTTATCTGTAGTAAAATTTGGCATTTGTTATTTGATAGCAAAATACCGAATTAAATTTGTTCTATTTCATAAAATAAAAACAACTAAAATAAATATTAATAAAATGAACCAACACAGAAAAATTATAACCCGTTAAAAAATTAAAGCCAAAAGTTGTTGCTTTCACATTTCTTAGCTAAGCTAAGCGGATTTGCGAAAGCAACACTACTTATTTAAGCCGGATTTAAAATTTTTTATTAAAGTCCATCGACAAAGTGAGGCTTTCGAGGGTAAGCGCAATTTTAAAATTTTCTCTGAGAAAATTGTAACAGCTAGGTGACTTAAAATACATTTTTTGTGCTATATTTTTGTGCTCTAAGGGCCACTTCTTTGGTACGTTGATCAACATTTTTATAACCTCTTTTGCTGTGTTTTTTTATTAGCGCCCGATAGCTGTATCCGGAGCAGCCAATTTTCTATGTGAAAACTTATATTTAGCGCGCTATTATTGCATATAATTAATTTATTTAACTTTAAACTAAGATTTTTCATTCAACTTTTTAGGTAAAAATCGATAAAAAAAAATATCTTGCTCTCTTATTTATCGGGAGCCGCTATCGGGAGCTCTATCCATTTCAATGGGAAATTTGAAAAGGCTTTTATTTTGTAAACCCCTGAAACCATTAGAAACTAAATCTTACAATAAAAATTTAAAACGCAGCAAAATGAATTCTTGTTTATAACGTCATGTCAAAATAAATGTCAATTAATATATTTCAGGTGATAAATGTTTCTTTTATTGATGAATTTAGTTTTAATTTTTATAGTACAGCGACACCAGTGAATAATAGCTGCAGTTTCAATAGAAAATTGCCATTTGGCTCCGGATAGTGCTCCAATATTAAAACACAGCATTTGGCTTATGGAGCTTGGCTTTACTAACTTCTTTGACTTCTTATGAGGGATATATTATCGATAAAATTTAAAAGAGATTTTGGCTTGGACACAGACACTATCTTCCTATTTTACTGGCTGATCTTCAATCGCTTTTTAATATTTGTCTTATTTCTATTTAAATTCTTGATGCCATGTTTCAGAGATGTAATTTTTTGTAAAGCATTCTCATATTTTTTCTTATAAAAATACGTATTTTTTATGTGAGTTTCGCAACTAAAGCAAGATGGGCTATCACTATTATTATCTTAAAGTGGCAACTCTAAGTAACTACTTTGCTCAATACACTCGACTAGAGACTTGTTTTCATTTATAGGAACAATATTATGATTTTAATATATGTATACGTTTTAATATTTTGGTATCTTAATAGAGTTTCTTGGTCTAACTTAAAATCTAGATACGTCAAATCAAGCTCAGGAAACGAATTTCGGTTCAATCTTCTTTTGCCTATACAGTCAGGATTAAAATGTTTTTCGCAAATATGTAATCGTTTTGGTATATTCCATTCACTTCCATTGATTTACCCAGGCGGAAATTTTCACCGATTTTTGTTTAGTCGTGAAATAAATAATAGAAGACTTACAAGCAAATTAGAAAAAAACGATTAAAGTAGCCGGCGAAAAATTCGAATAATATAAAGAATTTTAATGCAAATTATAATTCGTCGACGAAAATATCCACCGATTTCAAGAATACGCTCCCTGAACTTGTAAAACATAGTTGTTATTATACAGTGCTGTGAAAAAAAATTGGGCAAACATATTTTATTGCAAATTGGATTATTTTTTTGCTAAAATTACAAAACTTTTGAACGCAATTTGCTTATTTTTGCATTTTAAATACATGTATGACGTAATTTTTTGAAAAAAAAAAAATACCTGCAATTTAGGGGAAAAACCCCGAAAATGCCATAATATTCAAAATACGGTGATTGGAGTTAAGGTAATGGAATAAATTAAACACCTATTTTTTAATTTGTTTTTTGTTTTTTATTGATTTATAGAAGTTCTATCTTTAATATCAATATTGTGGTGGACCGCCATTTTCTTTTATTACAGCGATACACCTCCGATTCATTGAATTTGATACATTTTTCAAAGTCGTAGGAGGTATGGATTGCCAAATCGTCATTAACAAACTTTTTAAAGCTTAAAACGATCTGGGCGCATTCTTCCTACTTTTAGCTTCATTATAGACTAAATATTTTCAATGGGATTTAAGTCTGGACTATACAGGGGCCAGCTCAACACATCGATACTTCTTTCTTCGAAGTACTTTTTTACCTTTAAATGAAGAGATAAGAAAAAAAATCAAGTTTTTAACAAAATATTTATGTTTATCTGAAAGCTAATTTTTCTATCTACAATTCAAAATTAAAAACTCACAACTTTGGGGGTATGGCACGGAGCGTTGTCCTGTTGAAAAATAAATTTGCAAGTTTCGCCAAAAAGCTTTAAAACAGAAGGCTCAAATTCGTTGTGTAGGACCTGCAGGTGAACAGATGCTGTAATGCTGGAACTAAGGAAGCACAATCGATCGGTTTCATTTCCAGAAAAGCATTCCCATACCATAATTCCTTCCTTTTTCGGTGGAAGTCTTAAAAGACTTTCGTTGCCAAGCCTCTCGCCCGGTTTTCTTCTTACCAGAATTCTTCAATCCTCAACATACAGCTTGACTTTTGATTCATCGAGGAAAATCGCATCATTCCACATCTCTGGAGTCCAAGAAATATGCTCCTGAGCCCATAGCAAAAATTGTTTTTTCACTAGTAATATGAACTCAGGCTTCTGGACTGGTTTAAGTGCTCTCAAACCAGCTTTAACAAGTCTATTTCTCACTAAGCTGGCTGACATTTCTTTTTCTGTTGCCGCTCATCATCCCGTCTTATGTCCGATGAAGTTTTAAAACGGTTCCGACGACATTGTAATATTATGAAACGATCTTCTACTGGCGTTGTCTTTCTGGGCCTTCCAGAGCCTTTCTGTCTTTGTGTACTGCCATATCTCGCAATTTTTTAATATTTCACGCGGCAGTACTTGTAGGAATGTTTAATCTTTCTTCTATTTCACGCGTGGTTAAATTCTCTCGCGCCCAAATCAACATATTGCTTTTACACTGCTTACTAACTTTTCCCATTTTTTTAACTAAAATTGCACTTTATTCTTTATTTGACTAGGATCACTTACAGAATAACCTAATCTTACAAAATATGCACATACTCAAACAAAAAAAATTACACGCAATAAAACATCTGCATCCTAATGTCGGCCAAAAAAGGTAGGCGTAAAATAAAATAATTGCTTGACCAATTTTTTTGCACATCAGTTGCGGGGTTATACCGATGTAAAAAAAACAAAAGGCGGTCAAACAAAATATTAATATTAAAAATAGAGCTTCTATAAATCAAAAAAAAAAACAAAAAAAAATTTAAAAAATAAGTGTTTAATTTATTCCATTACTTTAACTTCAATCACCGTATTTTGAATATTATGGCATTTTTCGGGTTTTTTCCCTAAATTGCAGGTAAATTTTTTTTTCAAAAAATTACGTCATACATGTATTTAAATTGAAAAAATAAGCAAATTGCGTTCTAGTTTTGTAATTTTAGCAAAAAAATAATCCAATTTGCAATAAAATATGCTTGCCCAATTTTTTTCACAGCACTATAAATGTTTAAATTTGATACATGCAATGATATGAAAAACATTTTAACAATTGCGTAACATCAAAACCAAACCAAAAATATGAAATTGTTCATTAAAATAAATCTCGTATTGTTTTACAAAACACAAAAAAAGTGTTGCGAATGTAATCTGTTTATAAAAAAGCTTTCAGTGATGCTCTACACGAAAAAAATTACAAAAATCATAAAAAAGTTTAATTAAAAGCTTAAAATATAATATTTTCAGGCTAACAAAAATAAAACAATTAAATTTATAAAATAACATTGAAACGTACATAACAGTTACATAAAATACATCAATAAATCAGTATAAATAAACAGTTGATTGAAAATTAAGTTTTCGTTTGCAGAAAATTCATCAATAAAAGTTTTTTGTTTTTGTTAAAGTTCACCACGATAAAAAAATTAAACTTTGCTGTGTTGTTGTGTGGAACCAGAAGAAAATCGGAAGTTCACCAAATATAGCAAACGATAATAATATAGAAAGCGAAGAAGACCCAGCACAATAATAAAGAAATTATATATTCTGTTTTTGAAATTATTTTAATTTTAATTTTCTGCTCTTTTTCTGATTAAATACAAGAAAAGTTGGTTTAATTTTATTTTTTTGCCGTAACCTCATTTCTAGACTATGAGTGGATAACAAGAAACTTTAACGAAAAAAAAAGTTTGTCTTGTTGAAAGAAATAAGTTTTAAAAAAAATAATAATATTTTTTTTTGGCTTGTGCAATTTTCGTTAAATACAGGGTTTTTGTATAAGGTGGAGGTCGGTTAGCCGTAGTTATCCATACTCTGAGCATCTCTTTGCAGCTTTAACAATTCGTTGTAGAGAAAATTAATAGAGACATCAAAATGTTTGTGTTAAATTGGATAAGTTTTTTTTGTGTTCGACGTTATATAAATGGATATTGTTGTTTAAAGAATAATTTTTAGTATTAAGGTTGTTTTAAACAGATAATCAAAATTCTTATGAAATGGTGTGTGGTCGAAAATAACACAAACATAAAAGTTAAACGTCCTTTTATTTAAAAATTATCATAGCATAATGAACTCGTATACAATAAGACTTGGGGCGGTAAAAAATTCAATTTAGACATGTCCCCTAAAGAAATTTATGTCATACATTTCTAACACTTAGTCATAATTAAAATTCAAAAACTTTTAAAAACGTAAGAAAATAATTCATATGAATAAATAATTTAAACCTTGTTATGAGTTTTTCGGTTCATTAAACTCGTCCTCATTGCGTGCTTGTAATAGTATTGCTTTTGAAACATAGTTGAACATATGAAAAGAAGTACATTAACAACTATAAACAAATTCAATAAAAATGGCTGTAATTATATATAATTATTTATGTAGTTATGGAATTTTAAAAATTAAATGGAACACAATAAGGGTCTAGTCGTTGCAATACTGATGTGTACTGTTTTCAATGGATCCAACATAAAATGTTTTAATTTTCTCAAGGGGTATTTTAAATTTAGGATATAAATATAATTAGACTTTTACTAGCAAAGGATTTATCCTTATCAAAATCATTTGATTTCATTCGTGAATTTTCCTTTGAGTGTATCCTTTTTTCAAACAATTTAGTACTATTTATAGGTTACGTACTATTTTCTGTAACGTAATAAAAATTAAAAAAAAATAAATAGTTTTTTTTAGATAAATTAGATTTGGGAAAACTTTGAATAATGGGCTGGAATTTCTGTAAATTGACATACGTATATCATTGACTTCCCTCGCTATACGTTTTGAGTTAGGTTTTGATGTACAAATCTATTTATATAAACGTACGCGAGGTTTCTTAATATTCAACGTTTATTTTTTTAACAAAACTTTTCTGTTAAGCAACCAATGATGTTTTAATCTTTTTGGTTCTATTAACAATACTATAACTATGGTTACAAAGACACAATACTTTGAATAGCATTACTCTGCCATTCGCGACTATAACTGTGAGTATTAAACACAAAGAGGCACAAATGGAAAGTTAAAATTAATACCTTCAAAAATTCAAGAATTACTGAATTTTCAATTTATGTGACGAAAAAATTAAATTTTCAAGAAACCGACCAAACGGCACAGTGGTTAAAGCTTTGAAATGCATAGGGGGTTTTTCATCAACTGATTACTATCTGTGATAAAAATGAGCACAACTATGACCCTCTGTCGTAGTGCACAACTCATAGGGCCGACCCATCTTCCATGCCAGTACTAACATGGCTAGCAGTGTTATGCAATGTGCAGATGATTCTACGTAAACTGGACCTATAGTCGTACGCCCTCGATTTGGCTCACAAATGCGTAAGGTAGAACGTGAAAAGCGAACCGCGAAAGAGTTGAGAGTGCTTCGGCCCCAGAACAGATTGAGGAAACATGTTGCTGTTGTTTGCTATACAAATTCTAACCAAATATGACACAATTATTGTATTGATTAGAATCGGATGTAAGCCGATATATATGATTGGGAATGGTACGAAATCAATCAAACAAAAATGCTTCAATTAATTTTTTAATAATTTATTCAGGTTGTTATAAAATAATTTCAATTCAAATAAATAGTTTAATTACTTTTTTTTAAAGAAAGAATTAATTATCACCTACTCAAACAATTACAGTATATCACCAGCACATTGAAATCTCCATGTCTACCTATATACACTGATATGAACGGTGGATCGAAGGTGAACTCTGCACTCAAACAGCGGGTTTAAGTTAGGTTTAGTAACATCCCCGATCGTGATCGATGACGAGTGTTCGCTTTGCATTCTCCCTGTGGTGGGATTAGAACCCAGTTCCTCTCATTCCAAGTGTCGAAGCTTAACCACTGCACCAGTTGTCCGGTAATTTTATTTAATGCTTAATTACAAAATCCTTTCACTTTAAAATTTCCCATACATGTCGCATTCACTCGCAATATAAAATCGCGTATTACAATTTCCCGTACATTTATGTAATAGTTAAATGGCGTTCGCCTAGAGGATCAATATGCCATAGTATGCCAACCTCACCCGTAGCAAATATTAACTATATGCTTATTCACTAACAATTTCACTGGTAAGGTCGGTAGCTGCTTCAATAACTAGTGCTTAATGCAATAAGCTCAAAACACAAAGGACTTTCTACCCCGCAGGTGGTACCCAACTGCTTGGGTCAAAGGCCAGCTCTAAGAATTCTAAGGTAAGCCAAACATTGCGATGTCCATTCGTACGAAGTTTAAAAATATCTGGATCACCAGCTAGACAAAGACACCCGTGACTCAGCAGAAAAACGAAAACACTGAACTACGCAGAGGACTTAGTGGAGTAGAAAAACGACAGCACAACTTAACAATGAAAGCACTAAATAAAATCAAGAAATAAAGAGCTATACAAGATCAGAAAGATAGAAGTTTTAGAACCATCTTTTACTAGTTATAATGTGTAGAGTTTCATACAGAGGACTAGAAACTTGCAAAAGAAGCTAATTGGATGCGCAAACCTAGAAAAAAAAGAAAAACAGAATCCTCACCAGAAGTTGGGGAGCATTCACAAGCAAAAGTTAATGAAACTACCGACCTAGTGCCTGTACCACAACAACATCAGCCCATCAGCCCAAAGTTGCAATAAAGACAAAGATGCCACTGCCAATTAATGTGACTGGTATTACCGAGTTTGCAAATATTGAAACTTTAATGAAATCAGTGTGCACGATCGACTTTATAGTAGTGGTACTGACCAATAACGTTTGGAAGTAAATACCGTACTATTCCGTATAATGGAGCATGGTATACTATTCGAGTTTGAGGCATTTAACATGGTACAGATCGAGAAAAATTAATGTACCAGATACATTATTCGAAAAAGAAATATGTATAACAAAATCCCAGAGAGGATAGAGAAAACACACAAATATAACAAAATAAAGTTTTTTTTTTGTTGAAATATACTGTACCATGGTACACTATTCGGGTAGGTAATTCCAAATAGTGTACCAATGGTATACTATTATGACGGGTACATTATTCGGAATAGTACGGTACAAAAGATCCCGATGGAACTGGAGCTTTAGCCACAAACCTCACTGAAGAAGTTAAAGATTGGTATATCTACAAAAATTTCAGAGAAATTAAGATTAAAGCGAAATGTCTTCATCCCACCTGCAGGAAGGAGGATATAATTGAAGACCTCGTCTCATATAAAAGAATTGCAAATTGAAGACGCAGACAACATCCGTAAAAGGGAGAAAACTTAACCAAGAAATAGCCAAGGAACCAGGATCTGTTAAAGAGGGCTCCCGCTATTCAACATGAGCGAAAAAATTGAAAACACTTTTTACATCAAAGCAGTACTCAATATAAGGGTTTAAATATAGAAACACAAAAAAATAACACGAGAATAATACCTCAATGCAATAACTGGCAAGGCTTTAACCACAAACTCAATATATCCAGACGAATTATTGGCGAATAAAGACATGGTTTTATCAAATTGACTGATAATTGCGCCAATTGTGTGGTGAGAAAAATTTAAACTACATCGAGGAACCCCATTAGCTATTTTGATATTCATTTGACATCTACTTACTAGTAGATGGCACTACCATCAACATAGTCGAAAACATCACAATTTTTACGTATGCAGATACACAAAAAACTGAAAAACAATTTTATAAGTGAAAACTGTAAATTATTATTTTTTATTTGTTTTTATTTTCGTTATTCCATTCATTGGTTGTTTTAAATTATATTCATATTGTTTATTTTCATACCTACCATGGATCAATAAGAAAATTTATTGATAAAAAAATTACTATTAGTATTAGCTATATGTATACGAAAAATAAAAACCATGAATCGAACAAAATAATATCGGCAGTTAGTTCGACACACATACACACAAAAAATGACACATGGTATGCACGTTGTTTTACTTGAAATTAGTTTTAATTGTTATGTTAAATAATTTTTTGTTTAATATCGAATTTGTTGTGCAACCATTATTATAATCAATTAACTATACGATGAGTTAACCCTTTGACTGTCCTGCGCATCTTATGTGATGATGATACACTTTGCCTTATTTTTTATTACAAAATTTTGTTTGAGACTGAGAACATTACTAACTGATAAAAATAATTAATGTACCTATATTTACTAACTGTAAAAACAGTTATAAATTTTGTACAGAAATAATAACAACATATGCTTTGGTATATTTTGTATTTAGTCTTAATACATACATTTCAACTACATATTTTGATTTGATGCTAATTGATAACGAGAAAAATTATGAACGATATGCACAGAACGTCCGACTAGTAAGTTTTAATATTAATGGTGGTCAGGCAAAGGGTTAAACAGGTAGGGCATTGAAAAAGAATTGCGATGAGGTTATTCAAGAGAGTGAGGTTATTTGACATTAAATTGGAATTTTTAATCCCTAGAAGAAAATGTACATCAAACATATGTATGGGGACGTTTCCGTATACAATAAATCGTCCATATACAATAAATTTCACTTGGTATACCACTAGATAAAGAGAAAGAAACCAGCAATTTTACTAGTTAAATTATAATTAATTTATTTAATCAAATTCAATAACAATAAAACAAATAAAATAAAAATTTCAATAATAAAGTTTTATTAAAATTAAAATAAATTTTAATAAAATTTAAAAATAAAATAACAACCCATGTGCGGTACATTTCATTATATAATTATTTGTATATAATTATTTGTTTTGCAATAGCTGAGACAACCTAAAACAGATATTTCATCCTATGTAAACGTAAAAATTTAAACTGCGATTTCATTTTCTGTAAATAGCCGCATACAATCAAAAATATTTTGTTTTTTGCGTATACGTATACGCAGTTTATCGAAAAATCACAGAACAACGATGACATTGGAATTATCAGAAGTTTGTTTTGTTTTCATTTTTTAGTTCAAATGAAAAATCTAATTTGCTTGTCTAAGGCAATAGTATTCGCCAATTAGGATTTCGTACGGTTTTTAATTTTTTTGTATGTGTTTTTCAGCTAACCAGGTACAGTGTTTTCTGATTAAAACTAAAATCATGAAGTTTAAGGCTGCCTTGTTATGCTCATGGCATGGATTTTGTTCGACATACAAATCTTTGTAACACCTGCTGGTGTTAACAATACAAAGTTGGACAATATTCCTCTTCAAATCTTTCATATTTGCACGTTCTGAAAACATCCGGGAAAATAAATAAATTTGTTCTTTGCAAATTTTGAAATAATAATCAGTTGGGGCTTTAAGATTCTTCTTTTTTTCATCGTCATAATTTTTATTGCTAATCAAATATTCTGTCGGAGCCTCTAAAGTTTCATCAGTTTTGATAAACATGTTTTCACAACGGGCACATTTAATTTTACTCAAAATTTTGAACGCTACGTAGCCCACAATATACCGCATTGAAGCTTCTTGCAAAGGTACATCCAAATTAAAAAAAATTTCAGATATATCTGATATGTCATCAACAGGTGGCAGCATCTCATAATGCACGATTCCTTTTCGCGTTTCGCAGATAGAAATCCGGTTCATTAAATTTTTAACTGTTAATTCATGAGGTACCCAAACGTCAAGCTTTTTTTGTATCCAGCCATTTTCAAATGGTTTAAACCTATTTGTGACATATTGTGTTCTTTACCAATGGCATGGCTGCTTATATGCTGGTCTTCTTCAATTTTCTGCATGATTTCATCGAATTTACCACTGGTTGGTCGACTAGAGCGAGGGGCATCTTTCACATCCATATTTCCAGGTTGAAAGCGAGATTTCTTTGCTGCTCATTTTGATAAAGCACCTTCTCCATGCACAATTTGTTCGCAAGCCTGAGCCGCGTTTTTAATTTTGTCGTAATAAAATTGTAAAAGTAAACGAATTTTTTCATTATTTATCTATATGTTTAAAATGTAACTTTTTATTCATTTCACCGATTTTAATGTTTTGTATGTCAAAGTGCAAGTTAAAATGTCACCTTTCAAACGCATACAAGGTTGCCTGATACGTTCAATGTTTACTGGGACATATGAATGTAAAGCAATCTACCCCGAAAAAACCACGAAATTTTTCTCCTACACCAATATAAATGTATTAAAATGTTAACTCGCACAATTTTCCTTAAAACGAATTTAAAGTTTTCGATATATTATTTATCCATAGATCATCGTTTTTATCATATCCTGAAATTAACCCAGTTTCAGACTTCTAAATAGTCAATAGTAACTGAGTTGTTAGGACAATGAAATAGAATGTAAAACAGCAAGCTTTTGCTAGCGACATAATTGTTTTCAACATTTATTATAACTATATAAATTAATAAATCATCATCCTCAGCTATTTATCTACTATTTCGAATAACAACATAATCGAATGATTAATATTTTATTAAATAATAACTAAATTAAAATCTATATAACTCAATGATCGTAAAGATTGGTATTAACTAATTCAACCCGGACAAAAACTTTTTTCGTTTGTTGCCAAGTGAAAGTGAATAACACAAGAATGGCATTAGAAAATCTGGAACATTGGCCCCTTAGCTGGCGTTTCTATTCTAATTACTCCTCATCTGCGATATAATAAATTGCGAAAGTAGGCGTTAATTTAGGTGTATATCTTTTCATTGGTTGTAGAATACTGCAAAAAAGGATTTATTATTCAGAAAATTGAAACTACATTAATATGTGGAAAAAATTTTTGGTGGGTGGTTAATGAATTCAGAACTTGTTAGAATGAACAACTTATGCCATTTGCCTTGACTAAACAAATATTGAAGCTTCTGCTATTGTTCAGCACGCGACTGATGCAATTAAGTTTAGGTGGTTACTTTTTGATTACTTTTTGATTATTAGATTAGAATTGTCATAATTTTAGTATAGTGTACTCCGGATGATTTTAAAATTTCTGTACATGTACATTAACAAATAAACTACACAGAATAAATATTTTATTTTAGTGATATCTGTCTTTAAATTTCAGGGACTTCTAGTTTGAATTTAGTTAAGTCAATGTAGTTGATTGCACACAGCATTATTATAAAACAAAAATTTAGCTTTCAAGTGAATGTGTAAAATCCTTCGGACTTAGAATAACTTCAATGTTTGGTTGGCATGGCAGAGAGAAACAATTTTACAATGTATCCCAACAAAGTCAAACAATCGTTGTTTTGGTCAGTAAATGGAAGGAAGTAAATTCATCCTCCGGGCATGCTAGTATTCCTCATCAAGTAGCAATATGCCTCTTTCAGATGCCCTGGGATCTGGATTGGTTCCAATGAACTAATCATTTGCTCATTAATCCGAAATTTAATTGATTGTGTACCTTAGAAATAAAGCGGCTAAATCCCTACTATGTTGTCAAATAACTTTTGCTTACTACCATTTGCAAATTACTCTTGGCAATTTTGCAAACAGCTTCGCATAAAAAGGCAAATACCAATCAAACAATTAGCCGAAAACCAGTTTAAAACAAGAAACAAATATTATCCATACGTATTTTTCTATGATGAAAAGTAACTGATTGTTTTGTATTCCACCAATTATTTTAGATAAAACCTTAAGTATAGAAGAACTGGTATAACTAAAAATTAGTATATGTTACTAATTTTTACTAATATTCTTCGATGAATAGCCATAATTTTGTTTTATTTCAAAATAGGCTAACAGTTTTTTTTATTGTTTCACTGCAGAGTTCATCGAACAATACGCAGATATTTAATATTTTACAGAAATACTTTTTTATTTAATTATTATAAACAAATCATGAGAACTTAACCACTTAAGTGACGGCTTTTTGTGAGAAAGTGTGTCCACAAATTGTTAGGTTTTTTTTACATTTCTTTAGAAAATAATACAAAATTTTTACTTTTCAATTATTGTTTCAATACAAGCTTTGCGCGAGCAAGACTCGGGCAAATCAAAACACAATCGAACTACGCGTCCGAGTCACGCTCGGGCAAACCACTCAAGTGGTTAAAGATGCAGTTTAGCAAATATTCTGGTGCCCCACTCCATATTGGGTTTAAATACACCATATGTGAATATATGGATGATATGTAGATCATACTGAGGATTGGTTTGGGTAAATTGTTTCGCGTTATTTTTATCGCAAATATATATATATTATAATGCATTTCTTTAATTTATCTTTATGTAAATTCCATTTAAAGCTGGAGTCAATTACAAGCCTCAAATATGAATATGTTGTTGCTCTTTATGATTAATAAGAAAAGTATTAATTTTAGTATTCAATTTCAGGAAATCTCTAGATACATCCAAAATATATATATTTTTTCCTTAGGTACTGATTTAATGAAGCAATTATTGAAGACCAATATCATCATTAATCTCGATTAAACCTATACTAAACCTTTATCCTTCCTTGCAGTAGATCAGAATTGAATCGTGTCGTGCCGTAGGATCGCTATGTGTTTGACACACATTTTTTGATTATCATTTATATGTAAATATTAATATAATTACCGAGACCGACTAAAGCATCTCGGCATTATGATGTATTGCTCATTTTTACACGTTTTTACAAACATAATAGAAGCGCATTTGTCTTCACACATATTTAACTCTATTGATTATCAACAATCAATAAATATAGGTACATACGTGGAAAAAGAAGAATTCTCAATGAAAATTGTATTAAAAATAAAAAACGATGATCTATGATAAATAATATAACGTATACTTTATAATCGTTATTGTGCGAGTTAACATTTTAATACATTATATTCCTGCAAATTATGGTTCGCAAAAATATCAAATGGGAAACAAACGAAGGACGAAAAGTGAAAACTATATAAAATATGACTCCCCGAATTAAAAAAAGGCTGACTTAAAAATTGTATTTTTCCGGACTTAAAACCAGCGTTTTATTTCATTTTAAAATTGACTTAAAATCTGTAATGAAAATGAAATAAAAAAAACCGTACTTTATTAATGCATATCATAAGCCATTTTGAAAATGATTTAAGAAGTGTATTTATAAAAAGCATAAAATGTGTATTTATAAATGGCATAAAAGTCCACTTATAACGCATGCATTTCTATGTCTATCAAAAACAAATGTAAATTTTATGTTTATAATGTAAAATAAAATATGGCTATTTTCAGTCATTTTGAAAATGAATTATAAAATGTATTTTTAAAATGACTTAAAATATGCCTTCCCTGTGTCATTTTTAATTTAAATTTGTTTTTGTAAAACACTTTTGTTAAGTCAGAAAATTTGTTATAAATATGACTTAAAAAAGGTCCCATTTCTGCATGTAAAAATATATTTTTTAAGTCTACCTTTTTAATTTTGGCCTTTTTCAATTCAGGAAGCCATAAAATATGTCTGAGTAGTTCATAAAAAATTTAAACTACATATCCACATACAACACAACTATATATAGAAACAAAAAACTACATGCAGCAACATTATAGAAAAAAGAATTATGTATCTATTTTACGAAATTTATTTAAAATCTATTTTTCTCTGTACATGTATAGCGCACATGGCCAAGCTCCACGTGCTTCACTACACTACCCGTGTGTTGTGATATACATGCATATTTTATTTTTTATAAATATTCATTATCCATACTACATACACACAAAACAACTAAACCGTGAATAAGAGAGCTCGTTTTTAATAAGCCGACACTATGATCATCGTGTTGTTTTGTTATTGTTTCCTTCATTCATAAAGTTTTATTACTATGTGATGTGTATGTAGTTTAGGTGCGAAAAAAATACGAACGTTTTTTTTAGGCTGTTTCTGCTATGTATATATAGATGGCAGGGTTATGGGGTTCCTCGATTAGATTACAAAAAATAATGTTATATGAAAAGTGGAGCCACAGTATTCGACCAAACTTTCTTTCGCAATAATTCGTCTGTATATATTACGTTTGTGCTTTAACCACACCCAATGATATTACGGGCGAGATACACTGAGAAAACTCATGTTCAGAAACGACATAGTTTATACATGTATCGAATATAAAATAAATTTGAAAAGACGACAACAACAATTTATATCCCAATTTGAAATGTTTTATTTAGTCTACTTTAAGTCCATTTAACAAATAATTAATAATTGCGGTGAAAATATTAAATATCAAAACAAACATTAAAAATTACAGACCAAATGGCACAGTGGTTAAAGCTTTGGCATTTGGATCGGGAGGTACCGGGTTCAAATCCCGATAGGGGCAGATTGCAAAAGGGATTTTCCATCATTTGATTACGATCGATGATGGAAATGAACACAACTATGACCCCCTGTCGGAGTGCACAACTCATGGGTCGACCCATCTTCCATGTCAGTACTATAGGCTGGTATGGAGCAATGCAATGTGCAGATGGTTCTACGTAAATCGGACCTATAGCCGTACGTCCACGATTTGGCAAGCGTAAAGTAGGACGGTAAAAGTAAACTGCGAAAGAGTTGGGAGTGCTTCGGCCCTAGAACAGATAGCATAGATTAAAACATAAAAAAAAAAATAAAAAAAAAAATAAAAACATTAAAAATTGTGTATGGAGCTATAAAATAAAGCTGCTCCTAAAAAAATGTTTCTGAATTAATAAAATTTTATACGCAGGATTTTTTTCAGTGTGTTAGGTGCGTAAACTGCCCATATACAGCGCGTTTCATAACTATATATCCAACCGTTTTTTTTTACTTTTTTAGTTATTTATTCTTTTATTAAAATAATTAAAAATTTTAATGCAAAAAATTAACTAAGATCATACATCAGATTTATAAAATAAAAATTGTTGCTTGTTTAAATTATTTATCGAAAACAACGGATTTTTCAAAATTCCTTTGTTTCACAACTATATAACCACAGCAGTCTTTTGATTAATACATTTAAAAAATAATTTAGTATTAAATATTCTTCCAATTATAAAAGTGTTATAGAATAGCAGCATTGCCACTGAAAAATACTTAACAATTACAAATACTTGTTTTCAATTTTAAGGCGGATTCCAAAAGAATCAGGATTATGATTTATTAATAGCATTCTCTGAAACATCAATATCCCGATGTATTGATAATGTATTGATAATTGATAATTGTGTCATAATATTCTAAATTAAATAAATTAAAATTAAATCCATATAAAGAAAACATAAAATTTGAGTGATTAGTTTAATTAATATCATTTATTCTAAAAGAAAAAGTTTAAACTACAATAATAATAATAATTAATAATAAATTTAATAATTAATAGAAATTTAAGTTTATTTTTGTTGACGTATTTTTTGGCGCGAATTCAACATGAGCTCTAATTGTGAGAAGTGTCTCAAGGGAATATCCAAAGCGCGGTTTCCTGGTGTTAAATGTGGAGTTTGTGCGAGTCTATTTCATATTAAATGTGCCGGCATATCTGACGAGGTGTTCAGAGAACTTAATTGTGGTTCTACTTCGTGGCTGTGCCCTGATTGTCGCAGCAAATCCAACAGTTCCATCTTGGATGATATTGGCGATGCCAGTCACAATCCAAATTTACTCAACAACGATACCCCAGCTTTAAGCGATGTGGTTATTATCCTGCAAGCAATGAAAAACCAGTTAGACGCGCTTGAAGCCTCAGTAAGTTTCTGCTGCAAAGCACTGGATGACGTAAAAATTTCAATTGAGAAGCTAACCAAGGAGAATGAAATTTTAACAAACAAATATCATCGCCTTGAAAACGAGTATAAAAAACAAGACATCCGTATCTGCGAACTGGAGTTTAAATGTGATGGTTTTCAGCAACGCGAATTGAATTCCAATGTGATTGTTGCTGGTCTTCCGGACAATTCGAGAGATCCAAAGGCTGTAGCTGAGGAGTTATTGAACCACTTACAATGCCAGGAATTAGTATTCAATATATCGAGTTGCGAGTACATGTCGTCCAACAAATTTAATAGACAAAATTCACATAAAAGTAAATTTGGTGATGTCAAATTAATCATGAAATTTAAAGATCAAGTTTCCAAAACTAAGGCGATGCAACAAAAAAAGCGTTTAAAACCTACACTATATGCCAACGAAATTGGATTTAAATCGGAACAAAATATTCAGTTATATTTTCGCGACCATCTCACATCTTTACGTCACTCATTATTTCGCGAAGCACTTAAACTCAAAAAGTTATCAAAATATAAATACCTGTGGATTTCTGAGGGCAATATACTCATCCGTAAATCTGAAGGAGCTACCATCAACAGGATCCAGTCAAAAGCCGATATCCGTAAACTTGAAACATTACACCAGAACAGTGAGCAGGCCCTGGATTCCTGAAATTAATTATGAAGCACAAATAAGTATAACTCTATATTATTTATTAAGACCTGTTAACTTCCATTCTCTAGTCTCGCATAATTATAATACTAGTTTAAGCCCACAATTTTTCACAACAAACTACATTTTCTTCTTTTTATTCACCACTCTTTTGTTTTTAATCACCACAGTTTCATTTCATTGTACTTTCCACAATTTATCACAATTTATTATTAACACTTATATAGTTTTTAATCTTAAATTAGTGACACATCTGTTTTTATTAATGTTTTCATTTTTATTTTTGGTCACTGTCAAATTTTATTATATCAGATTTCATTTCGAATTTTATGTTAATCTTACATTTCATATACATTTTCATTGTAAAATTACTTTAAAACCCTACAAATGTTATTTTATTCACCTTAAGTTCTACAATATTAGTTTGAATCCTTGCTATTTTATTTTATATCGACCTAATTTTAAATATTTTTTATTGTTCTTACTACCATTATTATTAATGCTATTATTATTATTATTGTTTCATAAACTATTTCTTATTTTCATAAATATTACATTTCTACTTCATAACTCAGTAATTTTAAGTCTTTTTTTGTTAACACTTTTAGGACTTTTAGGCGCATCTAATATTCTATTAGTTAATTCAGACTGTTCTTTTTGTATGATAGGCGCATCTAATATTCTATTAGTTAATTCAGACTGTTCTTTTTGTATGATACTTCCGTGTATTCATTTTGGAATATCTGCATTACCTTCGTGTGATGTAATAGCTTTGAATTCGATATATCAACAGATGAATATAACGTTAACTTTGCAAATTAATTGGCTGTCTGATCTTTATTTGTTACAATTATCTGCTTATTTAGACGTATTGATTGTATTTGTAATTTATTTTTCAGTACATTTCTCGCGATTCAATAACCTTTTCAGTTTTTATGGATAATTGTGATTTTGCGGATTTTTTAATTGTACATCAAAATGTTCGAAGTCTTCGAAGGAATTTTGACGTACTGGTTGCCAATATTAATGCATATAACACAAGGCCCTCGTTTATATTTTTAAGTGAAATTTGGATTCACACTAATGAATTGTCTTCATATAATTTAAATGGTTATACGTTGTTCGGTGCGTGCAATGATTCGTATAGAGCAGGTGGTGTTGCCGTCTTTTTTGACTCAAATTTAGATTGCTCAGTTAGTGCCCATAACTTACCATCAGCCGATATCATAAAGGTTGAGTGGAGATTTTCTTCTGATTTATATGTCTTTTTATGCATCTATCGACTTCAATCTACAGCTGTGAGTGTCTATGTTCGGGAAGTGGCCGAGGTTTTGGGCAGTATTAGGTCAAAAAATCTGTTTGTTTTTGGAGACATTAACATTGATATTCTTGGGTTTCCAAGCAACAGCATTGATTATCTAAACCTTATGTCATGTTTTGGGCTTGAGTCATTGATTTGTACTCCCACGCGGGTTACTGCTTCTTCTTCAACGTGTATTGACCACTTTTTTGCTAGACTTAGGTCTAATGATCTTTCAGGTATAAGAACATCGGCTGTGGACTTAAAAATTTCCGACCACCACTTGATTGAGATACGGTTTAAGGCTTCTCAGATACTGTTACCAAGGTCTAATTTGAACCAAAATTCCACGAGAAGTAGAAAGAAACTCAATCTGTTGTTGTTATATGAAAGGTTGAATCATATGGACTGGGGGTTCATTTTTAACATCGACAATCCATCTCTAGCTCTTGAGGTATTTTTGGATAATATTTTTATTATCTTGGAACGCTGCTACACTTATTGCTCGTCTAAAATTAAACGCCTGCAGCCTTGGATCTCCTTTGACCTTGCGCAACGTATTAATAAAAGGAATAAACTGCGGTCCAAGTTAAATAAGCGTCCTGATAATGCAGTACTTCGTGATAGCTATAACAGAATGTGCACCATAATTAATGTAGATATCAAAAATGAAAAGGAAACCTATTATTCTAAGCGTTTTTCTGCTAACCGCGGTGATATAAAAAAAAACTGGATTTTAGTGAACGAGATTCTGACTCGTAAACCTAAAACTTCACTAGTCAAATCTATTTTAGCACAGAACGGAGAACTTCTTACGAGTGATCTAGAAATTGCTAATGAGTTTAATTGTTATTTTTCTAGTGTTGCTAAAGATTTAGGTGCTAAATTTGACTCTGTCAACACGTCATCTAGTTTCAATTTGCCTTTTGATTTCGGTCCGACAACGTTTTTTATGACCCCAGTATCTAGTTATGAAGTTTTTTCAATCATTTGTGCTTTAGAACCTAAATACTCAATTGATAATGTTGGCCTGAGTAATTATATATTAAAAGTCATTGCTGGGCATATTAGTCCCGTTCTTGCACACATTTTTAACCTTTCCTTTGAGTTGGGAGTTGTACCCGATCGACTGAAAACAGCAACTATAATTCCCCTTTTCAAGAATGGTAATCGCCTTGATAAAGGTAATTATAGACCTATTGCCTTGCAGCCAGTAATCCTAAAAGTTCTTGAAAAGGTAGTTAAAAATAGGGTTTCCAATTTTTTAGATAAAACGGGTGTGCTGAGTATCCATCAACATGGTTTTCGTCATGGTATGAGTACCGAATCGGCCTTGTTAGATTTTCTAAATACAATCAACACTGGTTTAAATAAAGGTAATAGCTGCGGTGCTTTATTTATTGATACAGCTAAAGCCTTTGATATGGTTGATCACAAGATTCTGCTATCTATTATGTATGATATAGGGTTTAGAGGAGTGGCAAATAAGTGGTTAGCATCGTATTTAGATGGTAGATCGGTGAGAGTTAAGATAAATGATAATTTAAGCGATCCGAAATTTATTGACGTTGGTGTTCCCCAGGGTTCAGTATTAGGCCCTCTGCTGTTTCTCATTTATACAAACTCCGTATTTAAATTGAATCTTCATGGTTATTCAACCGGGTTTGCTGATGACATTGCTCTGGCTTACTGTGGGAATTCTCCCAGCAACGTTATTTCGATGATCAATTCTGATTTAAAAGTTTTACTCTCATGGTTCGACAAACATCGCCTGATCTTAAGCCGGAAAACTAAATTCATGTTGTTTAAATTGTCTGGTAGCTTTAATACGTCTATTTTGCCGCGGGTGACTAATCACAGCAGGTATGATTGTGCGTCTAGTGGTTGCCACTCTGAGTGCTTTGATATCGAACAAGTTGACTCGTTTAAATATCTTGGTGTTCACTTGGATACTTGCCTTAATTGGAAAACGCATGTTAATTCAGTCCACCAGTATCTGTCATCAACTGCTAGAATTTTCTACCTTCTTCGTGATTATTGTCCTCCGTCGGTTCTAAAAATAGCTTACCGTGCGCTAGTTATGGCTAAATTGGAATATGGATTGTCGTGCTGGGGTGGTTGTTATGCTGCAACTTCGTATCCTTTATATGTTCTACAGAAAATGATTTTGAGAATATATCTAAAGAAACCAAGAACTGAACCATCATGGAATTTATTCTTTACGACGAATATTTTGCCGTTGAAACATTTGTATGTTTATAAGGTATTGAGAGTTTTTTTTAATCGAAGTGGTCAACAAATAATGAGAAACGATTTTCGTTACAATTTTCGCGGTAACCATCAATTTCTTTGTAACATCCCAAGATTCTTCAATGACCACTTCCGACGCTCTCGGATTCTGGTCGCTGCACCAACCTTTTTTAATGCGCTACCAATTTACATTAGGAAGGACATTCATTTGAAGTCCTTTTTACCTAGAGTTAAACAATGGCTATTTGAAACTGTTGATATCTCCTATTTATTCAGGGTTATTACATAAAACTTGATGTATTTAGTCACATATTATGAAGTTGAAATTTAGTAGTAAAAGTAGTAGTAATGGTAATGGTAGTAATAGTATTAGTATCTTAGTCATTTTATTGTAAGCTTTTATCACATTTTATTCTCATTTTAATCATTTAATTTTGTAAATATTAGGATTATGTTGTATTTTTATGTATTACGCGAATTTGCTTCTGCCGTTTTTTCGGCACAAAATTCGTTATATTTTTTTGAATAAATAAATATATAAATAAATAATAATAATAAAATAATAATAATATTGACACCATATCGAGAGCAATAGATTCTGCATTATTGGTTGAAAGTTTTATTCGCTTTCTGCGAGGCGATTCGGAAATAAATGCTTTAACATCAGAGTAAGTTTAAAAATGTAAAAATTTACATTTCTTGCAATTTATTTATAGCATTCCATTCATTCAGATTTTATAGTAAATGTGGTTTCCTGGGTGTAATTGGCACGATTGACTACACCCACATCGAAATTGAAAACCTAAATTAAGAAGTGGAACATCTTCATAACCCTTATGATGTTATGCTGAAAAATCATTATAGTTAAATATGGTAACACTATTATATCTTTTTATAATATTTTAATACTATTACTCTCTTGGTTCTTCTACGTAATCATAATAATGAAGTTTTATTTCAGGAAATTTACCATTATAATGGCAACTTAATTAATTAATTAATTTTTAAGATGCTGAATTAATTAATTTTTAAGATGCTCCAAAACAACAAAAATAATTGTGCTGTCTTGTGCTAACCGCCTTACATTATATTTTCAACTAATAATTTACTAACTATTGACTACTTAGGTGTCTGTAACCGGTTATCATATTTAATAACCATTCCTATCCCTCCATCTTGTTATATGTAAAAGGGTGTATGGTAGGTCCAGCGTATCCGGGATCCCTGCTTTCTCTTGGCCGTACATTATAATAAATCAATCACTACGAATTTATATGGTGAAAACTAAAATTTGATTCGTTTTGCCATTTTCACGTTTGAAAAGTGGATTCTTCCTATACAAACTCCATACCAACTTTGCTCTATTAACTGATATCTACTATGTTTTTATGTGACTGTATTTAAAATTTAACTCTAGTATTTTTTACCGTTCGAATATTATTACTAATATTAATAGCAAGAATGTTTGATTTTGCATTTCTAGATTAACCTTGCCAGGAATTTAGTTGTCACTAAATAAATTTTGCGTGATATAAATTTCCGCGCTTTAATATTTCTTTGGTTTTGGGATAAAACAAAAAAATGGTTCGCGATAGTGTTTTTCCGTATTGACATAAAAAATATCATGATAGTAAAAATGGTTCGGGATGACATTAAAATGACATACCTAGACATTTTTCGGGACTATACTGAAAAATGTGGAGATATTCGTTTTGTAGTGCTGTCAACGCACTTGTTCGAGATATTTTTCAGGCTAACTTCACAGACATTCTACTATAGCGGAAGGAAAACGGCGCACAATAAATATGTTCAAATAGTATTTTGTAAACTATGTAGGACACAAGGATTATTATTTATTAGTTATTAATCTTAATACTGTTTTTTAAAGGTTTGCGACAATAATCTTAAAATTCTTATTATCAACGCGAGATTTGGTGGCACCGCTCGTGATTCGTTCGTTTTTTCGAATAGCCAAATACGGTCCCATTTAATGCGTCTCCATGTCGACTGGGGGTACGAACAAAGACCATGTCATATGACTCTCATAAGACTAGCTCATTGAAATACGTGAAATTGCGTCGTGTGTGTTGTACCAATCGAAACCGTAGACAGTTTCTATGAAATGAAGTTACTCACAAGAAATCAATTAATAAATGAATATTTTAGCTAAACTAAGGTTTTTGTTTGGATAAAACTTAATAATAATTCTTTATTAATAAAATAAATATTTTTTAGTTTGAAATTCACATTTGTTGGTTTAGTATCACTGAGTTTTCTCTAATTTCTTAAAAATCATGTAACATTTTCAATTTAAATAAATAATATTGCCAGATTCCTTCCAATGCCTCAACTTTTCCCTTTTCCAGAATGACTTCACGTTCTAATTGAATTTTTGCGATTGATTGTTGCTTTTCAAACTGAAATTTTTCTTTTCCGTTCTCAGGTTTCTTTTTTTCAAATTTTGTGTAGGAATATATTTTTACATCAGTCTCTCGTATCGTGGTCGTATCTGAATACAGATTGAAATTTAAGTTTGTAGTTATATCTAGGAGGAATGAAGAAAGTAAAAGGAGTTTATATTTTTATTTCTTTTTTAGTACCTACTATATATAAAAATAAATACTGTATATATATGTGTGTGTGTGTCGCATTGAATGCAGTAAAAAATGGAAGTGAACATTTTCTTTTGGTTGAGGTAGTCCGATACGGGTTGCAGCCTCGAGTGTTGCAAACCCACAACCATTTCCATCTATAAGACTGAGCTGCGAAAATCAGGGCCGCAGGGGGATCGGAACTTAAACATTCTTGAACAAATGAGTGTAATTATGCAAAAAACCTTTCATGCGTTCATTACAAATAATCTTGAAACATTCTTGAGTGAATTTATATTTTCCATGTCAAAAATTATTTATATTTTCAAAAACAAAACAAAATTTGTCGATTAAAATTTTTACTCGTGTTAAGTGGGAGTTTTAATTAGAATTTGAACTGTTGCAGGCAGAATATAGATGTTTAGAATTTAGAAAACTCATTGGTCCAAAAATATAAACAAATAGAGTTTCTTGAGGCCAACGTGATCAGTCAAAATACACAAACCCAAGTCAAATTGGACTGGCTTAAAACGAGCCAGATTTAAGCAGACCACCATCGCTAGCTACAGCCATAAACATAATAAGTGTTATTCCTGATTTGCCACTGAAAACTGGTGTCGAACTTCAAACCAATTTGTACATTTTAAAACCCAATTAATTCTCAAAGCAACTCAAGTACATTGATGTATCTTTCTCACTGAAAAAGCACGCTAATCTATAGATTTGTTTGGAAATAGACACGGCGTCCCCTTGAAAGGCGTTTTGTCGTATACAATGAGACTATCATTCGATTATCCTTCGGCATATACCAACAATTTAAAATGTTTATTGGGGGATGTGGTCAATTATTTGATCATTTTACTGTTTAGAGAAGACCGAAGGTATTGAAATTTTTCAGGATAATAGAACACATTCTAAAGTAAGAAGACACTTTTTCTTACTAATTGATGATATTATTTAAGGATCAGTTCTACGTACGTACGTCAGAAATGTTCCTAACAATAATTTTCCATCGTACATACACATCTTTGTTTGATTATTCAATTAACTTTACACACATATCACTTCTTGCAATAATCTTATCAATTCAATCCATTTAAATAATTGAAGTTTAATCAGCAGAAAATAAATAAAATCGAACGAACAGAAAATTAACATTCGAATATATCTCGAGGCAAGATTCTTTATGTATGTACCCATGCTTGTGTTTGGTGGAAAATCAATATAAACGAAAATATCATTCAAATATTTTATCTAATTCAACATAATATGTTTGGTATACGCACGCATTACCATTTTCGATATAGAAAACCAATAGAAATTCCATGCCGAAACATTCTCTTATATATAGAATTCCCTCAAATAAACATTTTTTTTGGTTATGAATTTGATTAGATAAAACGTCTAATAATTTTATTCATGAATGTCAAAATATGATTAGGAAGGGGACAATTTCCGAGAATCAAATAAACTCGTCAACTGACCTGGAGTTTCACACTCGAACACAGTTTTGGGCGTAAACGACAATGTAAAGAAATTTTTCTCAACCATAATCATGCAGCACACTAACCGCACATTGATGATGAAAATTTCTTACACGTTTCGAATGTTTTTTTTATCTTGTACTTTGTCACATTTTTATCTTATAATTTTATCTCGATTTGAGTATTTTTTTTTCTTAAAGGTTCATAAAGTTTTTCTTTACTTTTATCTCGCTTTATATACATTTTTTGTTTTATACATTTTATCTTATCAATTTCTTCACATTTTTTCTGTTTGACTTTAGATGGTAGAGTAACAGCAGTATTACTGTCGCATTTTCAATGGAAATGAAGACACTCCGCGTTTCTTTACCAACTTAAAGCATAAATTGTACCGATTGTTTCGTTTATGTTTCTTATACGCTTTACATTTTTCCGAATTCCTCCACGATTTCCTTCTCTTATGGATGGATATCTAAAAATGGTATCTTAAAAAAAATAAATCGAAAGGTATTCGTATATTGCAAACAACAACAACAAAATATTTCTTTATGAAAATCCAAAATCATCTCGAAGATTTCCAAATAATTTTTTGAATGGAAAATGAGATAGAATTTCTATATAGAACATTATGGTCCTATGGGGGTTATAATTTAATTGCGACATTTTTGTTTGGTGTGTTGCGTGAGATTAAAATCTAGTACATCTTTTCTTTGAGTGTAGTCGTGTATTGTTGTTATACATGACAAACAGAAAAGGAACAATAACGACTTTTTGAATAATTCAGTTGACAGTATTAATTTTTAAGGAAATAAGTTTCCTTCCGGTGAATAATGAAGAAAATCGGCATAATACCAAAGAATTTTTTGTAAATTCACAAAGTACTTTTAGAATACATGCGCTTTATGAAAGGAATGGTTACACAATGTTCTTCTATTTGTTTGGTTGTACTGTACAATGTTTCCTTCAAGAAAACAATGGTAACCTAATTTTATTTTGAGGATTTAATGTTAATTGTAATGAAATTGTACCCATTGTTGATTATTTGCCATTATTTCAGCCTTCTTTTTGGGGAGAGGAGATGCGGTCACATCGTTAACAACATATTCCGACTTCAATATCTGTTACTACTTACAACTAACATACACACTCAAATTCCTCGCTCATCCTTCAAAAAATTATTAATTTTACACTAATACCATATTTAAGTTTAATGGGTATAACTACATGTAGCGGAAAATCGACAATCTCGAAATTCATCTCAAAATTCGAAACCGGTGTTACATCCGATTATATTCATAAGGTCGTTGTCCAAAAGAAATAATATCTGTATGTTAGCCATCGCATACAAATTTAATAACAAGCCTCATGGCCATGCCCGCACCTCGCGTTGGTTTAACCTATTTCGTACCATAACTATTTTATAGGCCTGTGTTTCCAGAACCTTTTTTTTGTCGGATAATTTTAATTTGGACTATTTTGGTCAATCCGAGTTTGCAGAATCAGGAAATGCAAATCTTTTTGAAAAAAGTTGGTATAGCTGGAAATAAAGGCTTGGTCGAAAACAACCATTTGGGATATAAGCACAATTTTTTATATTAATGTTTTAATTTATTTCAATTTCAGCAATTTTGCAACAACTTCAGACTTAACATTAAAGCATTATAAAATAATTAAATAAAAATTTAAATTCAGTCTCAAATTTTACATATTATCATTAGTTGTTGGTATCTCATGGCTTTTGTTTAAGTGTTCTACTCCTTATTTATTGCAAAGTAACCATCATGACACTAATGTCGAAATGCATGTAGATTCATCATGACACTAATGTCTAGCCATTTTACGGCTCTAATACTGGTTTCTTTGTCAATATAAGAATCGATTAAACCTCGTTCTTTCTGTATCATTTCTTTTGCACTTATCAATAAGATTTTCACGCACTCAGTTAAGATATCTAGAAGATTTGTGCTGGTATAAAAATTCTCAAAAAGTATGAAAACTTTAAATATGGATAACCCAATTCCACAAAACCAGCATTTATCGTCGGCTTGGTGTTTTACATCCCGAAACAATTAAAATTCCAATAAATGCTTAGATATCGGCAGCATCTACACACAAATTCACATTTTTTTGTGCAGCATACAAGGATGTACAATTTGCTATTTCTTCAACCATTTCTAGTGAAAATAATAATTTAAAATATTCGATAGATAATGTTGATTCACCAACGGTGAACTTGATCCCTCCCAGAACAATCCGTCAACTAGATAGCGCTATGTTCTGCATTATCAATGTTTTTCTTTGATACTTCTGCTGTCATATTCAATTGTTTGGCAGAAAAATTTCAATATTTATGTCATTCTCATCACCAGAATTCTCGTCGGTAAGTATTATTGGAGGGTAATATAAAAATTGAATCGGGACTACACGAATCATCTGAGCGCTCTAATTCCTCTAATACTTCTGCGAGAGTCAACGTTTTTTTTCCTACCATAAAATTACAATATATGTAATATGTATATTATTTATCCCAAATGGCTGAAAAGATCCAACATAATTTTGACGCAATATACTATAACGGTATTGTAAACTATATTTAATTTCATTGAACAGATAATATTTGTAACACTATTTAAAAGCATAATTAATACCATTCTGATTAATTTTATAACTGTTTTACCAACTTACCAATAATTTCTTTCAGCCATTTCACACACAAAAAAACACGAAATTTTTATTTAAATTTCACAGTAAAACTGCAAATACTGTAACAAATTTTTTTTTTTACGAAATGTTTGTTGCAACATTTATGCCGCAGCCACACGAATGCAAATACACACCAACATTGGCGTATTTGTCCAAATAGCAAATCGTGTAGCCACAAAACAAATGACAAATTCAAATCAATGTTACATTTGTCCAACGTTGGCGCACATTCGTTCAATAAGCGGTTTTTCAAAAAAGATCAAAGGAAAAAACAAATCGTGTAGACAGTAGAGTTTGACAATTGACATATTTTACCAATATTTGCCAAACATAAACTACACCAACGTTGGTCGATATTTGTATTCGTGTGGCTGCGGCATTACAAACACAAATAAAAATAGTTTGTATGAATCTGTTTTACTACGTTTCCATGGACATGAATAAACCGAATTAAGCTTTTCGTTGAGTTTCTTCGAGTTAATAACATGGCGACACTAATCCTTATCGTTTCCATTATGCTAAATTTATTTTGACAGTTCAAACGGTGTTATGTTTTTTGTCAGTCTTGAATATTTTTATCTGTTTCGTGAGTATTTTGATTATTAACCCTTGTTTATTTAATCTATATTTTTTCATTATAATAATGCTATATTTTATAATATTTATATAAATATATTTTCTGAATACTATATTTTTTATTTTGACAGATAGAATCTCATTTAACTCAACTACTTTCGTCGAGTTAAGGAGGATAAAGAAATTTAACGAAAACTCTAAATTCTCTCGTTTCCATGATGAGATAAGCTCTGTCATGGAAATAAGGTAGGGTGAGACATTGAGAGAATAAGAAACAAATAAATCAGATGGTTATTTTATGCCGTTTGGGATAATAGTACATTTGGGCGTTTTCGTCCATTTGGGTTGAAATAGGTTAATTTTGTAGGTTCTAATTAACTTACCGCATTAGCGTGTCGTTAACCAATTTTTGTGGCCAAAATTAGATGAAATTGATCTAAATGATCTTTTTTTTTCAACAAGACGGTGCCACATGTCACACAAATCGTGAAATACTTGAATTATTGGCAACCAAGTGCTATGATCGCCTAATTTCAAGAAATTAACTCTAGAAGATATCTCCTTGATTTCAACAATACAATTTTTAATTTAAGTTTTTGTGTTGATAGATGGGCGTAACTATTGTTTCATTCCAAAAGAGGTTATTGAAAGATGAGATTATATTATTTTTTTTAATGCGCAGATATGTAATTGTTTTATGTAACTGGTACGATTTACTACCAGGATCTAACAGCAATTTTTGAAAGTATTACTACTAACATCTCTATAATATTCCAATATAGCATTATCAGTTTAGTACTTTTTCGGTGTTATTTTAGCCTTTTCACATTAATTGTATTTTGTATACAGAAGAAAATATTATTTCGAAAAAATCCATTTTTCACGATATTTTCCAAATATCACGAAATTTCTTTAAATTATTTCCATACACTCGTCTAGTGTTTGAAAGGTTTTGCATCAGACAACATTTTCGACGTTACCAATGTAGTTCATGAAACCACCGTTTTGACATTGTTGAATATATGCGTCTCGTTTACTTTGAGAAGGTCTTGAAGAAGGCTTAGTAATCGAATCTACCTCAGACCAGAGTTCTGATTACAGTGTGCGGTGTCAGCCTTTAGCACGTGTATTTTCGGAATCTGAAGCCTTCAAAGCGTCGAGAAACCTCGTTTTTGGGTGAGAATACATCATCAAAAAACAATGGCATTGCGATACCCCAAAAAACAATGGCATTACGATACCCCACTGCATTACAAGCAAATAATCCGAGGCTTCATTCAGTTTTTTTACCAACAAGCAAGTATGGATTTGTTATCTGAAAAAAACATATATATTTGTTGATGTCAAAAAACAAATGGGGTCTTTCACGAGGATTCTCTTGTTGGTTTCTATGATTAGCATAATTGACAATAATGTGTTATAGTTAATAAATGTTAAGAAACTGTACCGTTTCATTTTTCTTACAAAATCCCGTTATGATAAAATCCGAATCCATCAAAAGCCCGAAATTTGTTAATTCGAGAGTAAAACAATTTTAAGCTTTACCGACTTTAATGGTTACAAAAAGTCAAGATAATTTTTGAGTGCTGTATTTACTTTTATTCAGTCAATATATGTAAAGTATTTAGAAAGGAACCGATCATAGGGCATATTGAAACAATGATCAAGAGTTAGTTGAATTGTTGAAGGAGGCAATAATACAGTTTCGAAAACTAATCTAAACGAAATTTTCATCAGATTGTTCTTCTCTAATGATCTAATTGAATTTGTAAACATTTAAAAAAACAATTTTAAAATAAAGTGTTAAAACCGTCAAAACAAGAAGTGCAAAGATTCTATATTTTATTAAGATGACAGAAAGAGAAAATTTTTCAAAGTTTACAATATTTTTTATCGTTTTGTACTGTTGACGGAAAATAGACACCCCATTATTAATTTTCACTTGATTTGAATTTTTAATTTTTTTTGTATCTACCAATTTAACAATTTAATGTTTAAGTGTCTACTTGATTATTTATATTTTGACGGAAAATTAAAATCGATTTTTCTTTTCTATTTGTTGGATTTTTTAAAATGGTTACTTTCCGCTAGTCGTTATCGTCTCATCGCAAGCACAAAAAGTAAACATTTTAAAGAGGTTATATTTTGAACTTATATAATAAGTACTTTAATATACATACTGTGGGCCGTGGGTGATGAGGTTGGATATGTAAGACTTGTTTTGTAAGGGTTATCGCATACAGTGAATCAAAATTATAAACCCATAAATTTAACAACAACGAATTTTATACCTCTAATACCGATTCGAAAACTGAAAATATAAATTCTGTTACATTTCCAAAATATCCTAACACATAAATCCTTTATTTTTTTAAAAATTTATTACCAACCAAAAATACATTTTACTTCCTTTTACGATGTCATCATCATCCTTTTCAAGTTTATACATTTTATTTGCTTTAAATTTTGTTTCAAAACATTTTTTTAAGGGGTGTATGTTTGGTATGTTGGTATGTGTGTAATGGAAGGAAAATTTATTGAAAACCATTTTCCTTAAATAAAAAAAAACACAGCAAACGATCATTTTATACATTTTCTCATAATATTCATAATTTTTGTTCGTTTATTTTGCGCTAACAACCAGAGAAAATGAAGTAGTGAAAAGTTCCGTTTTACCCCGGTTTGGTTTAAAAAGCTTTCTTCTTTAGTTTTTATGACAACAGAAATGTGTGGTTTGAATTATGTTAATCGTTGCTACTTGAGAGGAAAATGGATATTTTATAGATCTATAAGTATGTTTAGAAATTTACGGTAATTTTTATAAAAAATGTTGAAAGTACAAAAAATTGCAAACTTTTTATAGACTAAAGAATTAATGTCTCATTTTAAGTTTCAAAGTGGTTTTATCTCCTTTTCCAAGTGGTTTTACCTGTTTTTTAAACTGTTAATTTTTAATTTACACTCACACATATCCGTTTGTTGTAGCCTAAATCGACACCTATTCTATTAAGAGGGGTAACAAATAGTGGTAAGAAGATAGATTGAATTTTTGGATAATTTGAATTTTTGGAAAATATTTATATAATGGATCAGAAATCATTTGGATTTTCGTACCAAATAATAGTACTGAATAGCGCAAGACTTGTTTCTATTGAACTCACACACACATACACCTATTTTAAGTGAGATATGTTTTCGTCTCGATGCGGTTTCGACAAACTAACGGTATGATTATAGTGCTACTTTGTTTTTTTTTTTTTTTTTTTCAAAAAATTCAGATGCTCAATCTAAGTGAAATGTTGTTCTAGGTCTGGACGGACCTCACGGGGACTATAACATATAATCACAGTGAAAACACAAAATCCTTCTACAAAAGCAAAGCGATATCCTCGAAAAATATCTCAAAGAGGTCTAGTGGTAAGGATTTTAGAAGTCAAAGGGTTTCAAATTTTTATTTCAGCGGAAACATAAAATATTAACCATTGAAATTGAAATACATAGGTCTGATAAAATTATAACCATATTTTTAAAAAGATAAAATTATAACCATATTTTTATGAAATTCTAATGAAAGCTTAGTTGGATATAAGACACAATTGCATACTTTTACTCTAGAGGCATTTATTGAAAAATTTCAAATTTGTGTGTGTCTTCACAAATAAGATTGGCTTGGAAGTATTTTGAGTTACACGACAAAAACATTACACATAACTATTATAAGTTTTGAAATATAATTGAACTAAGGGACCTTAACATATTATTATTAGCGATAAACTTGTTGTAAATGAATGAAAATTATGATTATAATAAATAATAAGTGAGAAATATTTAAGTTTCGAAAAGATGACAGTTGAGGTTCATCGGAAGTAACAGTTCCCACATATAGAATTTCATCGTTGTTCATTTGAAGCAAACAACAGAGGATGGATTTGATGCAAATAACAGAGAAGTCAGTTGTTTGTTGGGAAATATACAATTAATTTATAAAAAAATTACGTAAACTAATATTCAATTAATAATTTCTAATTAAAAATAAAAATATTATATGAGAGCACTGATTATACACACCCAATCAACAGTCTATAACGTACATATAAAATTGGTTTGACTCGTCCGACAAAACTCGATATGTTGACAAAATTGTTATGTGAGAGTTGATCATACACACCCAATTGTGATCCCAATTGTTGTTACAGGCTGGCTACTGCCAACCTGCAGATTTTCACTAAGCGCATGCAGAGGCCTCCACAGTGATTTTTGCCGGCTACGTTCTCAGGGAGAAGTGCTAAGGTCGTGGGGTTTGAGGCTTGCATGGGCTCCTGGCTTACACCGTGATTATAGATATTTAAGAAGGGAAAAAACGCAAATAATAATAATACCCGGAGTTCCGCCGAAATTTGTCGGCCGGAACCTGAGGAACGAACAGCAGATAATCAAATAATAAATAAATAAAAAAAATGATAACGGAAGAGGTGCCTTGGTGCGCGCATCCGTCCGAATTCAAACCGGGCCAAGCCCTGGTTACGAAATCGGATGCGGGCACCAAGGGACCGCAAACCCTACATCGACACAGAGGGAGTCTCCGCTCCCATCATACCACACCGAAAAAATTTAATAATTCATTTTATTAAAAAAAAAAAAGAGAAACAACTCCCCTTTCCCCCCGTACCACGACAAGAGAGAACGAGAGAGAGAGAGAGAGAGAGAGACCAATACGCATCGAGCGTGCACCCGCCGTGCGGCGCTCGATTACAAAAAAAAATTTTGAAAAATTATTATATAAAATTTTTTTTAAATATATAAAAAAATAAACTCAAAAAAAATTTAAAAATAAAAAAAATAAAAGATTGTACCTTAATTTAACAAAAAAAATATGTTGCGGCCTTGCGCGGCCGTCATGCCACAGGTGACCTTGCCCCACCCGGACCGTTGCGGCTTTGGTGCCGTTAAGAACGGCACCCGTTCGTTCGGCTACCCGTTCGTTGCGGCAGACCACCGATAACCAAAAAACACACAAATGGCCGGCTGGCCACCCGTGTCGTTGCGGGGCCTCTCCCCGATACCAAAAAAATCAGATGATGGCCTCAACTGGCCATCCGTTATCACCACAACAACAATTCACTACCGTTGGATGCACCGTACTGTATTTCGCGCTCGAGCGCTTGTACTGGTTACGGCACTTTCGCCGTTATTTAACGCAGCATATGAATGGCCTCGTGGTGGGCCACCCGTAGAACTTCGTAGCACTCGTTAAGAATATAGTACTCGTAGAAATGGATTTATGACGGTAATCTAAAACTTCGCCGCACAAATAATTCAATTTTCCAAAATTAATGAAAATCTCGTTTCACAAAAAAAAAACCAAATTCAAGTACTTTTAATTAAATTTATATTGCTAATCTCCAAATTTATATTATTATTTTTTTGTTTACATTACAACTTTACAAATTTCAAACGTGTTCCACATTTCCGTGCACACAAAATCACATACAACTGTTTATCGATAATTTTTTTTTATTTTTATTACAAGCAAGATACGTTTATTCTTATTAATTATTACGGTTCTGTTTGCAATAAAAGAATCGATAATTTCACGTTTACTTACTAATAACTAATCGACTTATCATAAAATAATTTAATTTGAAAAATCACAACTCGACTTTCTTTATATAAATCAAAAAAAAAAACTTTTTTTCACCAAAAAACTAAACTTGTCCAAATCACAACTCGAATCTTTTCCAACAAAAATCACAACTTGAATGAATAGTTGACCAAAAACTCTTACGCCGCACAAACGACGCGCAAAACATTCCAGAAGAATGTCTTCTCTTCTCTATTTCTCTTTTACATCAATTCAATTGATGCAAAAGAGACGCATATAAGAAAAACATTCTCTTGGAATGTTTTGGTTTTCGCATACCCGATACACATTGGTCTCGCTCCAGCATAACACAACACAAAGCTGACAACTATGCAATATTTCGTTGCTGTACTAAAAAAAAGATACACAAACCACTTAACGAAGACACAACCGGAGGGGAATATAACACAAAAAGCGCTTGTTACGATCACGTAATCGTATCATTGTGACACAAAGTGTCTACTATTCGATAGTAGTAGTGTCTATAATGCGGAAATTGTAAGATGGACTGTTAATTGGATGTGTATGACCAGCGCTATCACATAACATTTTTGTCAACATTATGTCATATCGAATTTTGTCAGAGGAGTCCAACCCTTTTTATATGTTGGTACTGTTCTAATTTGAATAGGCTCGAGTGTCTACTATTCGATAGTAGAAGTGACTATATTGCGAAAACTCTATGATAGACTGTTGCTTGGGCGTGTATTTAATCAGAAATTATTAACTGAATGCTAGTTTATATGATTTTGTTTTTATAAATTATTTTTGTGAACGCTACACTTTTTTGTTAATTTGTGTAGCTACACTTTTACTTAATGATAGAAACTTTACGCCGGTGCCACCACACATGAAATTTGTAATACAATCCATCTTGTAATACCAAAACTCATAGCTTGTACATTAGAAAAGGTAAATTGTATTTAGTTAACCTAAAAAAAAAGTTGTTGACCTTCCTGTCGCATTATTCTGGTTTTCCCTGCGGAATTGGGAAAAATATTTTAATAGCATTTTTGTCTAACACCGCTTCTCGACCTGCTATCTGAATACTATTGCAATCTACTTTCTCTTTCTATCAAAATATGCCAAGATGGAGTCTGGTGTGGTAAACTTGCTATAACTTGACCTTTTGAAATCATTCTTTTGTCGATAGTCTAGACTACTAGTCATTTGAATAAATACTTAAAATGTTAGTAGACGCCATATTGAAATAGAAGAAACGTCCAAATATGCCTGCTATATCCCTTATGTTTACGGTAAGTTTTCGTGTTTTATTACCCAAAATTTTATGGATTTAGGTGACTTATCAGCTTAAAATCTTTAATAATTATTATTTGTTAATAACAATTATTTGTTTTAGATTACATTTTGCCAAAATGTATTTATCAATTTAAAATGAAATTACAAATTATCATTCAATACTAAATGTATGGAATTATGGACATACCCGGGTATGCTGGTTGTAAACATAAAGTTTTAACATGCTATCAAGTTCTGCCGACATAGCATGTATTCATAGCATACAGATAGCATATAAATATTATTGCCAGTCTCCACTTGCTGACCCGGCGAACTTCGTACCGCCTCAAAATCATTAAATGTTGTTTAAAGTTATTATAGCTTAATTAAATTGAGTTTTTTATTAAGATAAAATGAATTTCTCTCTCTCTCTCTCTCTAAAATGAATACTCTAAATTAATTAAATTCAATCAAAATGAAATATATTTTAATTACATTGAAATGAATGTAATTCACGTGGCAGCAAGGATTTCGTTTTATTGAATTGATTCGAAATGATTCGCGTAGCATTGTTGCACTACTTTCTTTTAAACTATTTCCTGAGTAGGTTGCAATAGGGTCGATTTCCTTCAGTAAAACATCTTGTGATGTACGACATTTTTTGTTTTATTGTCAGGTGCGAGAACGAACAAAGCGGATGGTTTGCCGACACGTGAACATGCTATGTACAATTAGCCGTGAGAGAAACATTCATTTTCTAGATTCAGGCCACAAACACTAAAGGATGGGTCTTGTGATTTGTTGATCGTCATGGCGAATGCAAGACGAATCTGAAATTGAATTCGTTTAAACTCGAATGGCATATCGGTTGGGATCAAAAGAATTCTCGGAATGAGAACTTCCTCACCTTTGAACTTTCCTTGAGATTTCTCAAAATAAAACGCGTTCCGTTATATAGTTTTGGTTGATTCAGGTTTCGTAGCATGATGATTACCGGCAACACACCAACAGTTTTCAGTTGTAAATTGTGCGGGGGCAAGCCAGCCAGATCCAATGAGTTTAAAAATTCAGTTGGACAGTTGGTTGATTCGTCTTTGTTTGTCACACAGTCGATAGATTTAAAGGAATGAAGTGGACCGACGATTAGATTTTGAATTGTGCAATTTAAGTGATCCCCATTTTAGTTCTTTTTCCGCAAGAATTACTCGTTCACTCACCCAATCACAATTGTTAGTAATATTGGTCGGGAACTATTTGTTGATGAGCTCATCCTTCGTTGAGATAAAATTGCAAAAGTTCTGAGGAAACGAAATCAATCTGTTCGATCCGTCGACCGGAACACGGCCATTACCGATAGTCAGCAATTGCTTGGAGAAATCTTCGGCAGATGGATCGTTTAACCACAGACAATCAAATTAAATTTTTCTATCGAGCTAAAAAATGAAAACAAAATATATTTCTGACAATTCCAATGTCATCGTTGTATATGTCATTTTTCGTTAAACTGCGTATACGTTTACGCAAAAAAACAAAATATTTTTGGTTGTTTGCGGCTATTTACAGAAAATGAACTCGCAGTTTAAATTTTTACGTTTACATAGAATGAAATATCTCTGTTATAGGTTGTCTCTGGTTTAACAATGCAACTCGCATGTTTGTCGTCAGCTGAAGTTTCATGAGATAGCGCCACGCAGAGTCAATGATTTGAGGCAAGCGTTTATTTCATCGACAGCGGTCAATCTTGGAATCACTAGTATTTTTTGACGGAAATCGCCGGACAGTTGAATCATTGCGCCTCCAAAACATCTTGTGTCATTGCGTAGATCTTTCATAGTTCGATTGAATGCTTCAAATGCGCATTTGTGCACCATTGTGCATTCATAATCGATGATGATTTTACTTGCTACCAAAATTTTCGCCATTGCTGAATGTTTCGCAATGTTGCAAGTCGGGTTTCCAGCCGATTGAAGGTCTAACGACAATTTCAACGCTGAGCAACTGCTACAGCAATATTCGATTACGCACGAACAGTGGCCAAAATCAATGATATGAGGAATGTCTTCCCAGTTCCACCGGGCGCATCGAAAAAAAATAATCCACCATTTCCATCATGAATTATATAGCTAAGTAGATAAAATAAAAAAAATTGGATAAAAAATAAAATAGAAATGTGCATGCAGCCTCCAGTCGGATTCGTATCCAGCACCTTGCGGTCCAAGCGCCGAAGCTTTAACCACTGCACCACTCGTCACATACAAACTACACCTACAAAATTCATATAAAAAAAGGTTTTTTTATTAGATTTTTTGGGCTTCCCTTTTGAGTTTTTCCGACTTTTCTTTTTTCCTAAACCACCACTGTATTGAGACGAACTAAATAAAAAAAACAAAATGAACTAAATGTATGAGAAAATTGATTTTCTCGATAAATTTTTTTTGGTGAATTTTTCCGATGTTTTAATAGTTATTATGCTATTCGGAACGGAGTCAAATCCAACAAAACAAAGATCATAAAAATCGGTCCAGCCGTTATGGTGGACTAACCCGACTTTGTTTTATATATATAGATTATTATTACAGTTAACGTTAACAGTGCTTAGTTATTATTTTTAGCAAATATTATAATTATGAAACCAGAAAATATCGCAAAAGTAATCGCTTTGAGTGAGGATGGCCGTAGCGTGCGTTATTTTGCTGCCCACCTAAATTTCCCTCGAAGTACAGTTCAAGACGCTATTAAACGATATCGTGAAACTGGACAGAGCGAACGGATGGATCAGGTCGTAAGAGAGTAACAAGCGAGCGAGACAATCGGCTTATGGTATCAATGGTACTGCGAGATCGTTTCCAAACAGCTAGAATCGTCGCTGGTCGATTGGCACAGGTACGTAGTGTCAATATTTCAGTTAGCACAGCACCGCGAAGATTGAATGAACTTGGATTGCAGTCCAGGAGGGCTGCTACAGGGCCAAAGCTTCTTCCAGCTAATCGAAGAAACCGTTTGATTTTTGCTCGTAACCACGTCAGTTGAACTACGGACGACTGGAAGTCCGTGTTGTTCACTGATGAATCAAGGTTCAGTCTGCGATTGCCGGATGGACGGGAAAGAGTATGGCGGAGATCCGGAGAGCGGTATTCACAATGTGCCATATCACCAAGAGTCCCATTTCATGGCCGCTCACTAATGGTGTGGGCAGGCATTTCTATGTATAGACGCCCGTACGGACCTTGTATTTCTACGCGGCGGCACTATTACTGCCCAAAGGTATATCGTGGAATGTCTAGAAGAATTTGTGGTTCCATACGCCCCATTTATTGGACAGCAATTTAAACTAATGCATGATAACGCCAGGCCCCACGTTGTAAACGTGGTCAACAATTATTTGGATGAGGTGGAAATTGATCGAATTGTTTGGCCCGCTGGCAGCCTTAGCCTTAATCCAATTGAGCACATGTGGGATATGCTAGGGCGTCATTTAAGGCAAAGGGAAGTCGTTAAAGAAACCTTGGATCATCCTCAATCAGCTCTGCAGGAAGAATGAGAAACGATACCTCAGGAGTACATTGCAAACCTTGTGCACAGTATGCCAAAAAAAATGCTAGATGTGATCAGAGCTCGTGGCGGAAATACTCGATACTAGAGTACCGACCACTTAGATTGATTGTTGGTTTTTATTTAAATAAAGATGAAGATATATCAATATCCGTTTTTCGGTAATTTTGTTATTTCAAATGTTTTGATCCTGTGGTTACTTTTATTAAACGAAAACTTGATCCGTTAGTGCGGCGCACATTATATTATTTTGTACAACCATACCGCGAATAATGCGAATAGTTAACGTTAACACAAATATTTACTGAAAAAATGTAGTGCCCGGGTTTTTTTGACGAGCAGTGTAGAAAGCAATAGCAGGTGGAGAGTCCATGTAAATTATAATTGTCTAGCCTACTGTTGGAATTAGTTTGGTGTAAATATTTTTGAAACAAAGTTGATTGGGAAACTTTTGTTCCCAAAAATTTTTAAATGAAAAAATAATTCCCAATATATCTTTGATTCAAAAATATTTACACCCAACGAAAAATAGAATTTAGACAAAAATGCTATGAAAATATTTTTCCAAATTCTCAGGAAAAGCCAGAATAGTGCCACTGTAGGTTGAGTAAGCAAGCCCGGTATTGTTAAAATCGGTAGAATATTTTATTTCATTTTCACTATTGGGCGAAGTGAATAAAAAAAGTATTTACTTCAAAGTTTTTACTTTTAAGTAAAAGTAAATGACCAGATTTGTGTGAATAATCTTTTACTTTAAAGTATCAACTGGAAAATATTCAAAGTATTTACTTTTTAGACATGTCAATACTTATACTTGTCATAGTATTTACTTTGAAGTAATTTAATTTCAAAAATATTGTGATTGAAGTGACATACCAGTACTACATATTTTTTTATTATTAAAATTTCAGTGATAATTTGCATACATATATAATTAGTTAAATTTGCTTATGTATAAAAATGGATGTATTCGAAGTGGAAATTGTACAAGAGAAATGCGTGCTAAAAAAAGGCAAAGGAAGAGGCAATGATTCAAAATCTCAAAGTATGTGTAACCAAGTGCCCAATAACGTTCGCTATCTTAAACTTTTTCAACCATAGATCTTTTGCGGGAATCATTTCTCGATCAGTTTTGGCGAATACTACAAATTCATGTGGTATTTGCAATCACGTTATCTACCACTTCAGAAAATATTTAGTCTGAAGTTCTATGCACACCTCTCTTCACTCAAGCAGCGTAAAAAATTTGCATTTTTTTAGTTTTTGTTTATTGTACCACCGCGTGGTTTCATTTTCATCTCGTACATCACATAACCTTTAAACATTTTCATGTGCAAACCGCAAAATATTTTTATAATTGTCTAAACAATTATGTTGACACGGACGATAGTTTTTTTTTCCTTAAATTATTTCTAACTCATAAAAAATTACTCATTTTTACCATTAAAAGTTGCTATCTACTTTACTTGTATTTTTCAAGTGTTGAAATGTCATATAAAAGTAGAAGGTGAACATTATTCACATAATTTTAAGTAAATGCTGGAAAATTTTTGGTTAAATTAGTAAGTACTTGCTTTAAACTTTACTAGTAAGTTTTATTCACTAACTCGGTAGTATTTACTTGAAAAAAGTATTTACTTTTTTTTATTCACTTCACCCATTGTTTGGCACATACAACAAAAATAGTAGTTTTTTCAATATTTAAAACCCACTAATAATAACTAGCGCACAACCTTGAGTTATTCTTTTAATACTAATTAAAAATATCAATTAGTTAGGCTATTTTTTATTTTTTTAGAAACAAGATTTATTTGATGCGATTGTTTGCAATTATCCAATTTTTCTTCAAAAGCAACACAAATAAAAATAGATGATTTTATTAAGTGTTTGCCATTTAGCCAGGTTGAAATCTGTGGTTCGGCATGCATGAATTTTTCAGATGGGATATTTTTAACAAACTCATATCCGTTTATATAATCTTCTTGGTGGTTGTTACTTATGCTTCTTGTTAACATAAGTTTAAATTTAAATGAGGAGATGATTGATTTGTTGTATGTTGATTTGATGTCAATATCAGTTTGAGTTTCGCAGTGTTTAGATGTGCACTTATTACCCAGTCTTGGAGTCTTTGAGTAGTTTTCTGAAGATGAAAAATGAAATAAGCCTCCATTTGAATCGCACACAGCATCTCTCATTTTGATGGTTTTAACTCTCGCTGTCTTGACGAGGTTTTCATAGCGTGAAAAATTCAAGTCAGCATTGACTTCATCAACCTCATTCATAGTACGTATATTAAAACCACCATTGAAGTTGCAGGCAGAGTTGCTCGTTTTGGAAGTTTTTAAGTTATTTGGTTGTGGTTTATTGAATTCCGAAAATCCGATTGCTTTTTTGGAAACTTAAGCTCATGTTCAGAAAGGTTGGTGATTGGTGCCATAAGTCGAAAATTTTGGCGACGTCGTTTCCATTCAAATTCTTTAACCAGTAGTCCAGAAGGCCACAACGTGGAATGTAATGCAGTTAAAAATTGATTTGCTGGTAAACTAACACGGAATGATGTATAGTCATACATATGACCGTTTTCCTGGTTGCGGGAAATTTTGATACACACGGCGTTATCCAGGTTCATTTTAGTTTTTAGAAAGTCTTCGAATTTTTCTTTCGTCACAGAGTTTTCAATTCTACTAACGAAGAGCCATCGTCGAGGTTCTACAGCTTTTATTTCATCAGATGCTGACTGATATGACTGTTCATGTGTAAGATGTGAGTTTAATGAAGCTGCAGTTGTGGTTACTGATGATATAGGCTTTAAGTGCGATGATTCCGTTGGCGATACAAATGTTGTTTTTGGAGATATCGCTGATGAAGGTGTTGATAAAGAGTGAGATGTTTGAGGTAGCGAGTCTGTGGTCTTCGATACAGACGGTATCAGGATATCAGTAGATAAAGTTTTCGAAGAGGCAGTTTGTGGTATTGTGTCATTTTCCCGTTGAGTTTTTGATTGGGATCGTGTTACTCTGCGGTTCTCAACAGTTTCATTAGAAACCTCGTTCACTGTATGAGTATCATTGTTCGAATTATCATTTCCTTGCACGATTTCTTTTGATGTGACAAGCGAGTTAGAATGCAATACTTTCATGTTAGTTAGACATTCAGAGCAAAACCAACTCAAACCGGGCAATCCATCAAATATAAATTTCATGGCCTTCTTGACGTCATTGGGAAATTTAGTCATTAGCTTTTTGGCGTTAGATGTTGCACACGTGTAACTAATGACTCTATCGCACATAAATCGCTTACATGCAAGAAACCATTCATCCACAATTATGACGGAACACTCAACACATTTTTTTTCTACAGACATTTCACTGGTTCAGTTTATTTTAGTTTGTAAAACACTTTTTTATGACCGTAACACAAATACACTTAATATAGGTCAAGATTTAGTTTATTATTTTATGCACTACACACAGTATTATACATTCAATTTAAATTTTTACAGAAAAATGAAAAAATAGTTACTTGAGTATAATTGATTTGTCAGGAAAAAAGTAACAACAATAAAATACGTAACAATAAATAACAATAAGTTACAAAAAAATATACAAAAAATTTATTGTATATGACAATTAAAAAAAACACGTCCGATTTGGGCGATTGTTAATGTTGAACGAAAAATCACAGATACACCGATGACAATGGAATTATCAGAAGTTTGTTTTGTTTTCAGTTTTTAGTTCAAATGAAAAATCCAATTTGATTGTCTGTGATAAAACGAAACGAAACACAACTTTTTCGCTCTGTGCTTAAATAATAAATGATGAACCGGAAAAGACATTAGGTTTATTTTATTTATTTATTTCCTACACATTTGCACAAACTCACTTCAAAAAGCAACAAGCGCCATTTTGGACAGGATCTGCTCATTTCAGTGTGCAGCTTATGGAGCTTAAAATATTAAGGACAAAGCCGTAACTACTATGGCTGTAAATCTGAAAATTTGAAAATGGACGAACATATATAAATAACATATGACACGTTAAAAACACCCAGTCGCAACTTTTTTACTGGTTACCACCGGGAATCGAACTCGGGACCCCCGAGTCACAGAGCAAGCACACTACTTACTAAGCTAACGACGGCGACAATTTGACATCACCAAATTTACTTTTATGTGTATTCTGTCTATTAAATTTGTTAGATGGCATGTATTCGCAACTCGATATATTGAATACTAATTCCTGGAATTGTATGTGAATCAATATCTCCCCAACTACAGCCTTTGGATCTTTCGAATTGTCCGGAAGACCAGCAACAATCAAATTGTAATTCAATTCACGTTGCTGAAAACCATCACTTTTAAACTCCAGTTCGCAGATACGGATGTCTTGTTTTTTATAGGCGTTTTCAAGACGATCATATTTGTTGGTTAAAATTTCATTTTCCTTGGTTAACTTGTCAATTGAAATTTTTACGTCATCCAGTACTTTGCAGCAGAAACTTACTGAAGCTTCAAGTGCGTCTAACTGGTTTTTCATCGCTTGCAGCGGAGTATCGTTATTAATTAGATTTGGATTGTGACAACTATCGCCAATATCATCTAAGATGGAACTGTTGGATTTACTGCGACAACCAGGGCACAGCCATGAAGTAGAACCACAATTAAGCTCTCTAAACACCTCGTCAGATATGCCGGCACATTAAATATGGAATAAACTCGCACAAACTGCACATTTAACACCAGGAAACCGTGCTTTGGATATTCCCTTAAGACACTTCTCACAATTAGAACTCATGTTGAATTCGCGCCAAGAAATACGTCAACAAAAATAAACTTAAATTTGCTATTAATTATTAAATTTGTTATTAATTATTATTATTGTAGTTTAAACGTTTTCTATTAGAATAAATAATATTAATTAAACTGATCACTCAAATTTTATGTTTTCTTTTTATATATGAATTTAATTTTAATATATTTAATTTTGAATATTATGACACTGAACGAAGTTGTTAGTCAGAATGACAGGACGATATTATTATTTTCATTTAAATTTTTGGAATTTTCCTGAATACTGTCTGGCCAATCCGCTCTCTCTCTCTTGGAGAATGGTTCACAATAGTTTAGAGAAAAGTTCTAGCATGCAAATAAGTTCTATTACATCAGAAATAATTGATATCGAAATAAAATTAAAATCTTAAGAAAATTTAATTGTGACCGATTGACTTGAAAGTTATTACAAACAATTATCATCCGAGGTTGGTTCAACTTCAAATTAAAAATAATTGTGTGATCAGGTTTTGAATTATTGAAATTATTTAAAACTTATTTAAGATAGGGGGCTTTTCGAACTTCAAATTAATATATTCACAAATGTCTATCAAATCATTCCCCGTTGAAATTATATTCGATTTTGAATTAAAATCAATGTATGAAATATGTTTGCGTTTGCCTTGCCATATTATAAATTTTAAATCTTCTTAAATTTTTAAAATTAATGGATACCCAGAATATATCTCTAAAACAGACATTAGAGAGCTTTTAGTATTAGGCCATAAAAATTATGAAATAAAATTGTAAATACATTTTTTTTATAATATCGCATGGAGGCGCCTGGTTGTTTATGAGGGTTAAATTTAAGTTATATTGGTTGGTACATATATACATATTTATAAACAAATAAACACAAACATCTAATATGCAAGAAAGGGTTCCTCTTTACCTTTATCCTTATATCTGTTTTTTTCTGTTATAATTCAATGCGAAAACCAAAATAAAAAAAAGATATAGATAAACGTACAAAAGGTAAAATCTATAAGACAACGCACACGAAAATAATAAAATGGTTTATTGAAAACAATAAAAAAAATATAAATAATTATTTACCTTGGAAGAAATACAAAATACGAGTATAGGAAATTTACGAACGGCAAAAACACAAAATATAGGAAATTCACGAATTAAAGTTTTTCTTTTTATTTCGCCTTCCGAAAAGGTTGAACTCGTATACCGACTTACTTACGTTGCTAATAAATTATTTCAGGGTTCTTATCTTAATCTTTTGTTGATGCTTTTACCTTGGGAGAACGTTGATATCCTATACATGTATTTACATAGTTATTTGAAATTATGATTGTATTATTAAATTATTTGGGTTGTATAATATTTAATGTGCCATGTTGCTATAAATGGCAGAAATACATTCTATGCTCGTTAAAAATGCAAAGTGTTTTATTTAGTCCAATACTTCATTGTTGACTTGAAAATATGTAATCTGTTTTTGCTAATATTACTAAGTCAATCTACCAGTCAAGTTTAATATGCGATAAGGGAGTTCAGTAAGCAAAAAACAAAACCGTGCATATCAATACGATTTCATCTATACGTTTCCATTACCAGCAGTAACCATACCATTAGGAAACAATCAACTATAACTAAAACATTGAATAAGGAGCATAATTGCAAACTAAATCATCCAAAATGCAAAAAATGTCAGTAAAACTGTTATAAATAATCTTACATTCGTTGGCTAATCTTATATTTCGTTTATAACTGTTATAAATAATCTTATATTTCGTATAACTGTTATAAATAATCTTATATCTTAAAAGTCGCCCCTGTTTGAAAAATATTTAACCTGTGATTAATAGTTGTGCTCTTCAAAAAATTTGTACAAAAAAGACAATATAAGCAAATGCAAGGTATCAAACCTAATGATGACCTGTGTTTCAGCACCATATCCAAAGGCTCTTCCACTATGTTGGTTAAGTTTTTAAAGCTATTTCGTGTGTGTCTTATTTAAGACCCATAAACTAGCTTTAATTTATTTACCTGCGTTTTTACTACCAAAATAGCAGTTAAATGTTTCATTTGGAAAACTATAACATATATGGATATATTATATATGATTAATAAAATTTGACAGCAGATGATTAACAAAATTTGATATATGATAGAATTCAATGTAATATAGATTGGTCAAATCTTGAATAACTATCGACTTTTTTAACAAAAAATAACACGAAATGGTGATCACTATTACTATTTTCAATAAATTCCGCCTCAATAGCATTTTTGTGCAAAGTAGGAAATTACAAACGATTTAATTGGAACCATTGAAATCGATCTATTCAATGATCATTTGATTTTCAATCAAAATATGTTTATATTTATTGATTTGGACAGCTCTGGGTACTCACTGCAAGCAATTGTTATTATTATTTTTACGGAAAAAATTTTACAATACAAAAATGGCTCTATAGGAATATTTTAGTTGCCCATCACTGATACGTTGCACATTTTATAATATCGTACAGACTCATTTCACTGGCGATACATCCCATGTAGAGATTTGGCCACCTCAATGAGGTTACATTATCAGGAAATTTTCAGATTAATAATTTATAAGTTTATTGAATCCTAACCAGATGCCAGAGCTGCTTGAAAGGGCATACTGCTGCTGGATGAGGCGTAGTGACATGCCGGGAGGAGGGGTGGTCTCGAAATCATTTCTTTCCTAACTAGATCATGATCTTATCTAAACTTCCAGCTGAATCGAATAATCGAGTAGTAAAGTAAACTTAATTCAAATTTTTACAAGTGTGAATCATCCGGCTCATCTCACAATGAGCAATATATATTTGAAATGTTTTTTCAAAATATAACCAAGTCGGGACCACCAGTACTATCACGGATCCAACATGCCATCTGAAACAACGTAGAATAAGTGGAGAGAAGGACCATTTAAATTCAATGATCACGTATTATAAATCGCTGTGTTTATCCGACTGGTAGAGCTGGCGAATCTCTGATTTCGACGAAAGTTTCATTTCAATAATTTTAAATACTTCAATAATTTGAATTTCAATTATTTCACTCACTACACACTAGACACTTTCACTTAGTTCACTTTTTTCACAAATATAAACTATTTTACTTATTTTAGTTATTTCACTTATTTCGGTTATTCCACTTGTTTCATTTGTTTTACTTGTTTCACTTATTTCATTTATTTCGCCTTTTTCACTTATCTCATTTATTTCACTTATTTGCTTGCTTTATTACACTTATTTAAACTTGCTCTTATTTAACGTTCTTCAATAAATAAATAATTTTGATCACTTTACACATTTCAGGTTTATTGATTGCATCAATGTTATTTTGGATAAAGTTTTGCCTAGCGTTTTTTTTAGTGCGTTGAGTTTTAAAGCACAATTATTTTGAATAGCAAAGAATTTTTGGACAACAGTAGCATTTTCTATCTGAAATCGATTTCATTAAATGAATGAACGACCTCGAAGATAATAAACACCAATTGAAATTTTTTGCTCGTTGTACACACACTCATATCGAATGTAGAATTTGAATCAATTTAAACGAACGTTAAACCATATTATATTGGTTTCTATATTAAATTTGGTATAGATGTTATAAAAAAAATTCAAACACAAAAATTCATCATCCATTAAACAAAGCACAATTTTATATTCTGACAATTTAAATTTTATGAGCAGCTAAAAAAATCAAATACATAAAATAAAATCGCAAATTACATAATTTTATATCATAATTTAATATAATCGAATAGAGATATAAACAGATATATTTGTTTATAATTTAATGATTATATATAAAATTGTAATTTTGCGTAATATTTATACGAATTTTATTTATTGTGTAAATCAAGCGGCTCCTATGGCTGGATTAATAAAATCACATTTTGTATGAAACTCGATAAAAATCTAACATTTCACGGTGAAATGAATTTTCATAAATTTTTTATCTTCTTCTGTAGGTACCTGGCCAACAAATACATCAGGTATTTGGTGTGCAAATATGATACACAACAAGTTACGTATCGACGATTCTCAAATTGCCAAAAAACTCTATTGCTCTATAACTCGTATGGAAATATGAGAAACATAAAAAAAAAATCAGATTCGATTCCGTTCAATCACATAATTTGTTCACTGAGTAGATAACATTTATCTAAACCTAAACATAGTACGAAAACGAATGTATCCAATTTCAGGTTGAATAACTTTTATAATATGAATATTAAACGATATGGTTTGTATACTCTAGCAATAGCCTAATATTATTTTACATGAAAATGTTCAAAAATTATCACCCTGATTACTCTGTGTATATCTCCGTATCATACAAAAACAAAATTAAAATTAAATAATTTCTCGAATTTAATTTCTAATTATTTCATTTGCAAAGAAATTACGAAACCTTTACCTGAAGTTTAATTATATCAATAAAGTATGGTAGAACCCCTACAAGACCCTTACCCTTTCTCCGGCGAAACGGAAAACATTTTTAAATGTATGGTACCATTTAATGAACGATTTACGTCTGTAATAAATAATTACACATTGGACGGAAAAGAGAGTGGTTTGTCTCGTAAAGTATCATTCATAAAATCATAATGATAATTGTACAAGTGACGACACATTAAACTAAACAATACGAAACAAACACTATACCTGAAAGGTTTGAATAACAAAAACTTTAAAATAAGTTCTACTGTACCCAGATATATATATAAATGTTTAATTTTTTACTTTTTGTGTTTCCAATTTTATTTTATTTTTTCTAGAAATTTTCTCTAAACAATTCCCATTACATCAACATCATAATGTTGATGATGGTCATTAAAATAATGAGAATTTTTTGAAGTTTCTCTCTGTATAATTTATATTTTTCTACTGTGCTTTTTCGTCGTCTTCGTTCGAATGAAAAAAAAACAAAAGTTTCATTTTTCTTGTCTGTTGTAGGAGTACGAATTATCTGCACCACAAAATGGAAAATAAAATGCTGAAGAAATAATAAAGAATAACCCCAGAATGAAAAGTGCCTTTTTAAGGGAATACAAAAGTTTCAAATAAAAAATTGAAATTACCAAAATTGTGTGCTGTTAAAATAAATTGGTATGAAAAATTAGTAGAAATTAAAAATGGAAATTACAGCTTGACAGTAATATTAAATACGAGTACGTATACTTTGCACAGGCAAATATATGACACGTAATATTCTTTAGACATTTTTATATAAAAGTAAAACCATATTCTAAACTGGTTTTGTGATTAGGTAAATTTTACGAATTTTTAATTAAACTTTAGTAGCCTTAAAATGCATAGTTACAAAACTTTATCAAAATCTGTAGAAAATAATTTTAGAACACTCTCTAATTTTCTAGATAAACAATTCACAGAAAGGCTTGTATACTACCAAAGTAGTTTTGCCATATTTTAGTTTAAATACACGGTTGTTCAAATTAGGGTTACATAATAATTCAGACCAATTTTGGATTGCATTTAAAACTTATGTTAAGGTTAAAACAAAAATGCAACCCTAAAATAACTAACAACGTAATTCTTAAAATATAAGAGATATTTTAGAAGTTTGTAAAATTAAGATTTAAATAAGTTTGGATACGATAGTACGTAAGTTTAGGTTAAAATGAAACCTTTAAGGATGCGTGAAAATGAAAACAAACAGGGGCTTATTGAGAATGTTAAAATAATAAAAAAAGGTTTTAAGTTATGATAATTAGTTAGGCTTTAAATCAGAATGATTACAAAACTTTGGAACAGGGTTGTTAACATCAAAAAGAACATGTTAATTAAAAATATATTTTATGCGAGTTAATTTAAACAAACATAACTAGTTTATATTTTATAAAATATATATTGGTGAAAATTTGAATCCCCATTCACGTGATGTACAGTTTTTCTTCTTCCGAACTGATTTTTCCTTAAACCTGGATCAATTTCAAACCATTTAGTTCACAACTTCATGATCGGGATAATTTAGGATATAATTATTTTGTATATCAAATGCCAAATTCGTAAAGGAAAATAAGTCTATTGTTTTACCCAATAGTTTTTTTACAGTATAAGCTTGTTGATAGAGCTTATGTGAAATCATACGTTGATGTCGAAAACAAGATATCTCATAGTCCATGTAAGCAATACAAAGCCAATTTTCCTAATTATTCATGAATAACGAATTATTGTGTGGTGTTTTGGTAAAAGACTGAGAATATAATCGTGCAAAATACAATTAAAAAGGAAGAGTTATACAACTTTCCAATTCAATGATCGCAGAAATAGGTGAAGACAGCGATAATATAGCATTAATAATTTTTAATAAGCTTAATAAACTTAATTCATGAAATATAAAAAGTAAATGTAACATTAAACATAAGTTTTGTGACTGCAGTCAGCCGAATTGATGCCTGTGAAATTTTATCAAAATAAATGTTTGGTGGTAAACTTTTTCTAAAGATGTTGAATTTTGAGTGGTGTTGATGGAATGCGATATTCAAAAAATGTTTTATTATTAATGGCAGGTCAACGTTTGTTGATAAATGAAAATGTTAGTAAAAGAAGCGCTTTTGATTCGTTATAACATTGAAATGCATAGTTGCACATTTCTATACAATATAAGAATACAATAGTTGTAACATTAAAGTGCATAGTTGGACAATTCTTAACACCGTCACTCAAATGGTGTATGCTATTTATAATTTTATCTACCAAATTTTGCTCGTTCACTTTCAAATTTTCCCGCTACGTGCCACTCGTGATCCTCCAATCGTTAATAGATAGCTATGAGTCGGATTTTTTTGTATATTCATTTTTATCTTCATAAAGTATGCCGAGCTTAGAATTCATAGAAAAAACCCGCAAGCAGCACGGCATTCTTTATGGAAGTAAAAATTAACATACAAAAATATCCGGAGCAAGCTTATTTTTTTGACGTCAGATCCACTTATAGTCGTCTATAGCAATGGTTCTTAACCTATTTCTACTCGCGGCCCACCAAATAATTCATATTTTTTTGTGGCCCCCATTTTTTTAATAATAATTTATATTTTATAAATTATCTATAATAATTTTTTTTTATTGTTCGTGGTTTTCAATTGAATGCGATAATATATTTAGTACAAATCCCAGCATGCATTTCAATGCCACACAAAGAAAAAAAGTGTTTGTTTATAATTCTGTTTATTGAAGTCCTTTTGGATACAAAATATTTTTTGTTTTTCCATCCAGGAAATTGAATCCGTCACTTTGGCTTACAAGAACATGCATAATTCTAAAATACGCTAAGCGTTTTTCTGAAATCAAGTACTGTAGATTAGTTTGAACAAATGTACCCAATTCTTTGACATGAAAATATCTTTCTTATTGCAAATCACAATCGAAAATGTCGTTTGCAGATCTACTCGGCCCAGTCATTCTGAATTGAATCAATGCTTTGATAGTGAATGCGTCATTTTACACGTTTTACACGATTGGGTGGGAATCGTATTTGCTGTGGTTGAGAAGTGCCCCAGTATACATTGTTTTCAAGAAGATTTAATTCTCGTTATGCTACACGAGAAGTGGCACATACTTGACCATTAAGAGTTCTCAATTCTTGGAAGGATGTTGGTTCACGGGGTAATATCCGCACGTCCTAACACGTCGGTTGAATATAAATTGGGATGTCAATCAACTATTTTACCGTGTTTGCGACGTTAAAACATTTTCGCTGATGCATTCCATGTGTTTACTTTACTTGGCACTTTAGAGTAAAAAAGCGTCTTTGCAAACATATCATGTAATATGTCTTCTTTAACGACAGCTTTGCAGTCATCAGCTGGCATTAATTTAAAGGCAGTTCTGACCAATCGAATTAATTCTTTGTGTGGATCGAATAAAGTTTGTAAGCTACTACAATTACGACTATTTCATTCGGCAGTGGTAGTAGTGATAAATTTGCAATTGCAAATTCCGTGAATGTTGGCATGCAATTCTTGCACACGATATTTGTTGTATCGAACAATGAAATTTGAAAACACGAATGGTACTTTCATATATTTACCAAGAAATGTTTCGACTGGCCTATACCACCTGATACCAACGTTGATAATGGTTCGGGTAGTGCATGTAATTCTGGTAATTTCACATTTCCTACCGCGCAGCACATTCCTTATATTTTTCTTTTGAATTTGAAGGCACTTCGTGTACTGATTGCATAAATTATCCATTGTCTGGCTTCCCGTTGCTTGTCTGTTTCTGACCGCGAGTTTATACGACGGGTAAAAATCTCGGATTTTTCTATCCCATCGTTTTAACCAATTACATCACGTAAATTATACAACAGACACGCCTCTTTCAGTACAAAAAAGATGAAAAAAAATAAAAAAATAAAAACTGGGATAGAAAAATCCGAGATTTGTATCCGTCGTATGAACTGGCAGTGAAGTTCGTGATACTGTGACAGCGACAGCAATGCTTTGGGCGACTTCGGGCCCATCAATACTTTAATTTTATTAAAAATTTATAAAAAATTACTTTTTCAATAAAATAAAATTTTCTTTTTTTTTTGAATGACTGGGGTTGGTGATTGAGCTGTTGCTCTCCATATTTCCAAAATAGAATAGAATATTGTTTTGATTTTTTATATTGCTGGTAAACAAAATTCTGATAAGCAAAAGCTGTAATTATTAGGACAACAAAATCCAGAGTTAATCAATTTTCTGTTTTAGTAAACAGAATAACAAATTTTTAAAATTAATCAAATAAAATCTGTTTTAACTTGGGTACAGAATTATTTTAAACGTAAAAGTACGGTACTGAATACAATTGCAACGATTACACACACACCATCGATTGTGTCTTGGTTATCACAGTACTACTCATTTAAATTACGATGGGCTCTGTTTGATCGGGTCGGAATATCGTATTCAAATTTATCGTATCGCCTTCCATCATATTCAATTGGATAGACGAGGATTCATTTTAATATTGATAGTCGGTATGATTATAAATTGAACAACACATTTCAGGCAATTCAGGTACACCTGGATTCAGGGGGCCTATCCCTTCATACATATTATGTAAACCTGCTCATTTTAATATAAATTTTCTATGAACAGTTTGGATCAGGTTGGATAAATGGTGTGGACATTTAGGAGGGTTCCTTAATCCAGGGGACAGACCCCTCAAATTTAAGCATGTCACCTTTCCCCATGTTGTACATGCAACTTATACATGGTAAAAATTTCATAACGATAGGGTAAGCAGTTCAAACACCCTTTCGGAACAAACAGAGATTTTTGGAAAAACATTTTTTTGGAGCATTTAAACCCAGGGGACCAACCCCTTTAAAAATATTAAAAAACCTGCTCATTTTGATACCTATATTAGAATTCCTATATTAGAATTCGATTGAACAATGGCTTAGAGACTTATAAGAAGAGACCGCTTAATCTATGGGATGGGCTCCTTTAAATTCAAGCATGCCACTAATTTTATATAAACCCTTTTCTAAACTTACTACCGTGGAAAAACTTATAACACACAACTGATCTATAACACAATCAATTGATTTGTATGCCGAAAATTATATCTATATCCACATTATAGGCGCAATTAGTATATATATACGAATCAAAAGCTATGTAATTAGTACCCTGAAAATGACATCCATGTCAGCATTATTGACGTAGATAGTAGGTAGGTACCAAAACTGGCACCGCCCCCTCCACCACACTTTCCAAAAAACCAAAGGTGAGTAATGTAATCAGTACCTCCGAAATTGACACGCACATTGGCGTTGATAGTATAGGCATATATTATAAAGTATATATATACGCTACTAAGTGAACCAAAAAAAATTTGACTCTACCCTTATTGAATGTAAAAAAGTTCAGTGCTCGTTTTTTTTCATCAGTATATTCTACCCTTTTTCATACAAATCAAGGATAAAAAAAACGGTCGAAATTTTTCCATAGAAAAACCCCGAAAATGAGACCAATGTCAGCATTATAGGCGTAGATATTAATCGGAGGTAGTAAAAATGACCCCGCGCCATCTCGCCGCACCCAAAACAAAATTTCTCCATCTCGGATCTTAAAACGGATGACATATTCCTAATTAGCACTCCCAAAAACCACGAAAAAACATCATTGGAGAAAACCAAAATCACAGGCCGAAATTTGGTTGAAAAACAGTTTCTTCAGTCAAGAATTGTCATTTTCGCTTAAATTTCGAAAACCTGATTTAGAATCTTTTGTTCTTAGTAGTTTCTCTTGTAAATGATATGCTTTTCAATATAATTTCAAAAAACGAAGAAGCTTCTATGGAAGCTGCTACTCACGGTTAGCCGTTTTCGGCCAAAAAGTACAGAATATCTCCTCACAACCCATAGAATACATATATAAATTTTTATTGAAATCGGTGTAATATCAAGGACTATTACACCGATTTCAATAAAAATTTATTCTCCTTCCATTAACATTTTCGACAGATCATTTTGTTAAATTGTTGGTTGGCGTCCCAATCGATATACACTCATTCATATTGAACCTCTTCAATATCTCCTTGAATAAACTGATCTGCTCAAGCGCAATGTAATCTTTTAATTGCATGACTTTCATTCCTAGGCAGCTATTTGCCTCGCCCAGATCTTTCTCACGGAATGTGTAGTTTAAGAAAGTCTTTAGATTCTCCAATGCCACTTTATCTTTATAAAAAATCAAAAAATCTTCCACATAGATTGCTATTAGCAAATTCAGATTTTCATCGTAGTAAATACATGGGTCGGTTCGACTTCTCGAGGCCAAATTTCTTTAGAGCAGCATCTAATTTAATATTCCATTGACGTCTGGCCTGTTTCAAACCATACACTGAGCGGTCCCGTCTTCGAATGATTACAGTTGAATCATATAAATCTCTTCATTGAGATCTCCTTGCAGGAATGCTGTAATCACGTCCATTTGGTAAATTTACAGATTTTCTCTCACAACCAGATCCATGCCGTGAGTAATGTAATGGAAGTGTACCTTACGACTACCGGACAAGTGGTGCAGTGGTTAAAGCTTCGGCACTTGGACCGGCATGTACTGGGTTCGAATCCCATCAGAGGGTAGATTCAATCGAATATTCATCTTCGATTACAATCGGTGATGTTAATAAACACAACTAAGACCCTCTGATTGAGTGCAGAATTCAGCGCCGACCCACCGTCTATGTTAATGAACAGGTTGACATGGAGCTTGCAATGTGCAGGTGGCATACTGTAGTTGTGTGAGTAGGTGAATAGGTGAATGGGTTAATGATGTGGCGTGAATGTGCGTGGTCACAATGGGCCAAGAATGGCCTAAGTGTCAATCTCTGAAACCTGAACCTGTACCTTACGACTGGCGAGTACGTCTCTGTATAATCGATACCCATTTTTGAGCGCAACCCATAGCCACTAGACGTGCCTTATAACGTATTGTTACGGTGACACCTAGATTATAATAGAATAGATTAGAATAGATTTGGTTCAACATTTACGCGTCATTTGTGTACTAACATATTTGGTATATAAAGGCGTACATTGACGTGGAATGCTGAGTCTTATTTTAAACGTGATACAGTGAAGGTTAAATAGAAAGATTATTAAAGTGATTATTAAAACGATTATTAAAGTGATAATTAAAAAGTGTGTTATAATTGTAATAATTAATTGTTAATTTTGTGTTGTATAAATATTGTGGTGTGTAAATAAATTTGTGTGAGTTCAAATTTGAAACAGTTGTATTTATTCACAATTCAGTGATTCGAACCTCGAAGGGAAAAACGTAACAGTATTATAGCACCTTTATCGTCTCTTTTGGCTTTGAAGACCCCTTTGATCTTAATCGGTTCCTTTTTTAGTGGTAAATTCACGAGAGTCTAAGTGTTGTTGACCTTGTGTGATTCTATTTTATCCGTCATTGCTGCTCTCCACTCAGGACAGTCAATGGCTTCTTCACTGAAATAGGATCAAGAATAGCAAGGGAGAATGCAAAATTATTTAATTGTAATGAATGACTACTTTTACTACGAGTAGTGATGCCTGGTTTTGGAATTTTGTCAATATTTCCCTTGGGCACGTATTCTGGGTCCTTGGGATCATCCACGGCATGAACTTCGATTATGGCAACTTCATCCTCGGTTGTCTCAGCATCATGTTTTCTACTGTTGTCTTTGTTTGATTCATCTTCGATTGCGTTTATCTCCGCTCCACGAGAAAAAGCCGTTGATGCAGGAGTTAATTGCCCTGTCGGACACCCTTTATCTCGTTGTCATATCCCACGAAAATCATTTTGGCCGATTTTGAATCCGACTTCTGTCTTTTCTCTTTCGCTACATACACCACTACCTCGGACCCGAAGAATTTTAATTTATCCTCAACTCCAACCTCATCTGATATGGACATTCAAGCTACCGACGATGGTGTTACTTACGATGGCAGCGATGTTGACCCGAACTATATTCCAGGCAACGAGGGAAACGAAAGTGAATAAAATGATTCTGGTTCTCCATCACAGAGGCATTAACAGTGTGACTAGGAAAAAGTTGAAAAGTTGTTATCTTATCCCAGTAAAAACAAATGACAAAAAGAAACGTGACTTACTGGATATGCTAACCCTTATTAGTCAGGAGTTTGATGACTTTTATACTGGAGGAGTTTCTATGGTAATTTTCACAGGCAAGGGTAAGTTCCAGAAATAACCTGTTACTTTATAATGAAGAATTGTGAATTTTGAATAATTTCTTTTTAATTTGTTGTATTAATAAAATCGAAATATTGTTTTTCAAAAGATATAGGATTTTGTCTTAATTATTTTTTTTGGAATAAATTGAATTTTTCAAAACAGCTTATGTCTTTTTAAGTTATTATGTTTGTAAATAAAAATTAAAAAAGTTCTTATGTGACTTAAGATAAGTTTTTATAAAAAGATGAAAAGGTGTAATAACCTAATGCATTTTTCGTTATTTTCATAGGTATCTAATTAAAATATGCAGCACTGAATACATTCAAATAATAGTACATTATATGAACTTTCGAAATACATATAATAACCGTAATAATCTCGAAACATAAAAGAAGCGTTTTTTTGCTCTCCTGAAAATTGTATAAAATCGAGATAAGATGTTTTACCTTTTTACCACAGATATGTATTCACGGCAAAACGACCTTTTGGACGTTTTACGACTATAAAATTCAGTTCTAACCTAGAGAGTATATACTTAGTCGCGATATTTTGTAGTAAAGATTTAAAAAATAAAAATGTTAATTTTAATAATATCCTAGAACCAACAGGCTCAGATATTCAAGATTTAGAAACTACCGGAATAGATGTACTACTGTGGGCAAAAAAACGTTAGACTTTGTTCATAATTTCAAAATTCTTTATTTATTTCTCCAAATCTATTTTGTTCCCCTCAAAGCAATCCCCCCCCCCCCCCCCCCTCGGCCTCAATATACTTGTGCCAACGTTTTTTCCAATCTTCAAAACAGTTGTTAAAGTCAATTCCCGGAATAGCCTCCAATGCGCGTAGCGATTCACGTTTAATATCTTCAATTGACTCAAAACGGTTTCCCCGGAGCGGTGGTTTGAGTTTGCTGAACAGCCAGAATTCACACGGAGCTAAATCAGGCGAATACGGTGGTTGCGGAACGATATGGGGGGAATTTTCAACGAAAAAATCACGTAAAACCAATGCAGTATGAGAAGGTGCATTATCGTGGTGCAAAAACCAAGGGTTTTCACTGATCCTTCCGATATTTCAACGATGCCTGCAAGGTCTCTGACTGTTAATCGTCGATTCTCGAGCACCAATCCTTGATTTTATTAACGTATTGATCATCAGTTGATGTTGATGGCCAAAAACACTTGCTCGCGATATATAATTATCATCGAATGCTTTTTTCAATATTCTGTACGGTTCGGCACCCCAAAATTGATTCCGCACAAAAAATGTAATAGAACTTCTTTGTTGAATAACAAAGAAATACTTTTTGTACTTTAGAAAGACAAGCGTATACTAAACACTAATGATTATTTTGATGTGACATTTGGCACAGAGTCATACCAACATAGAAAAAAAATATTTTGATGAATGGTTTTCCGCACGAAATTTAGATTAAAAAGTCTTCTTATTTTTTTGCTCACGGTAGTAAAATTTGAATTCAAAAACGTTATTATTAAAGGAACGTTAGTGGCATTCAGCTATGACAATTTAGGGGCAAATATGGCTTAAGATTTTTTAATCATTTCAAGCAACCTATTACTGCGGAATTAGTTTAGTTTATAAAAATCAAAGTTCCACATTAGTATCTGAAAACCAAGTTGAACAACGAAGTTATAAATCTCATCAAGAGCTTTTTGAAAACACTTGTGAGTCAATTGATAATTATAATAATGCAAAAACACATCTATTTTAATGGACTTGTACTTATAAAGTGTATTTCTGTGGAGATAAATATAGTACAATTAGTATCACATTTATTACGAAGGGTGAAATTTTGTATAAAATAGGTGCAATTTAGTTTAAACCATCTTTACTCTTTTAGAAGTTGAACCAGCAATATCTTCATTCGAATAATAATATAAGTTCTATAAAATATTAATTGTTTTTTTGTTTGCCTTTAAGTTTCAAAATTTCTTTAGTTTTTCAAGAAGTTTCTGAAATAGTTTTGGTGTTTAATAATCATGGAAAATAGCGTACAAATCTGCATGTAGTCTTGACACTTTTAATCGCATATCTGATATTTTTCGTTCTATAATTTTTTAGGTAAAAATCTCCAAAATGATAATCTCCCAATGAATCAAGATGTAATTAGTCAATTCCTTCACAAGCTGACCAATACTAGTATAAGTCTGCAAGTTAGCACTGTTGCAGATGAGGTAGGTATCATTTGCCAGACGTTTAGTATTTATCATCAGGAACAGGGAAACATCATAAAAATCATTAAATTACATGTCACATATCGGAATCTCAAAAAAATATTAGCAGAAAAAATTAAATAAAACAAGTAAAAGAGAAATTTTTTTACAAAATTGATGGAAACTCATTGATATTGCTCATGGTCTTAATATTGATCCATCAAAGTTGTGATTTCTTGAGCAAATGGACTTGTTTCGAAACTAGTTTAAACTCAGTCGTAAGTTCTGTTAAATTATTTTAAAATTATTGTTTCCTTTAAACTGAATTAATTTAATTTTCTTTTTTCGGTATCTGAAACCAAAGCGCTGCGCGACTTTAACATCTCTATCATTGTGATTTATTTGCCAAAATGGTTTACATGCACAAACCCAACTTCAACACCAAGAAATGATTTAACCCTACTGAAGGAGCTAGCTGCATACACTACTATCAATCCAACATAATGTGGAATACGCCCAAATAGAAGATTTTGTGTCAAGAAGTACAAAGTAGTTTTGTGGAAAAGTTAAAATAACGGTTATTTAGCTCATTTAAAAATTTCTTTATTAATACTTAAGCTTTCGAAACCATTTCGGTTCCATTTTCACGTTAATTTTGTAAGAAATAGGAAGCCAAGAAATAAAATTTAGATAACGACCAGACCAGGTATTTTTATGGTACCAGTCAAAGCAAATTTTACCATCCGGTTCATGAATTAAAAGTAAATCTAAAAATGAAATTTTGTGGTCTATTTCTTTTTCAACAGTAAATTTTATTCTATTATCCAAAGTGTTAAATACAGCCAGAAAAATTTCAATTTTGTCTTCAGGGAATGCCGTTATAATGTCATCTACATAACGAAAGTAAAATAAGGGTTGAAAACCCAAAGAGTTTAATCCCATTTTTTGCAAAAATTCCATCATTAAATTTGCGATTATGGGACTAATAGGAGAACCCATTGGAGAACCAAAAGTTTGTTTATAAATTTTATTACCAAAAGAAAAAACACAATTATTCAAAACTATTTGCACTATTTGTTACAAAAATGGAAAATTTACTTAACGATAACTCAACATATGTAGAATTACCAAAAGATAATACAGTTCCGATACAGAAGTCAATTAACACTTTGGTTAAAGATTGGAAAAATTCCGGTAATGTGGATGAAAAAACTAGAAAAATGTAACCAAATATAATTCGGTGATTCCAAAATTATATGGATTACCAAAAATCCACAAACCTGGTTTTCCATATAGACCAATTATCAGTTCAATTAATGGTCCAACACATAGTTTATCGTCTTTTTGGGTAATATTTTAAAATTTAGTGTTGGTAATACTAGTTCAAATATTCTAAATTCGGAAGATTTTAAACAAAAAATTCAGAATGTTACTCTTCCACAAAATTACCTTTTAGTGTCTTTGAATGTTACGTCTTTGTTCACTAATGTTGATAATAGACGTGTTAGTAACATTATTAAAGATAACTGGAGGAGTATTAAACAAAATTCAAAAACTAAATTGACTAAAGTTCAATTTATGTCGGCATTGCAAATAGTTTTAAATAATTCTGATTTTTCTTTTGGTAATAAAATTTATAAACAAACTTTTGGTTCTCCAATGGATTCTCCTATTAGTCCCATAATCGCAAATTTAATGATGGAATTTTTGCAAAAAATGAGATTAATCTCTTTGGATTTTCAACCGTTATTTTACTTTCGTTATGTAGATAACATTATAACGGCAATCCCTGAAGACAAAATTGAAATTTTTCTGGATATATTTAACTCTTTGGATAATAGAATAAAATTTACTGTTGAAAAATAAATAGACCACAAAATTTCATTTTTAGATTTACTTTTAATTCATGAACCGGATGGTAAAATTTAATAATTTTATTTTTATTTTTAAAAATGTGTGATTTATCAAAAATGTATATTCTGATTTTTTCAAAACATATAATTTATTTTTAAAAACAACAACTTTTAACTATAAAAACTTTTTTAAAAATATAGTATAAGAAACTTTCTTATATAACAACAAATAATTTAATTTTAAAAAATTTTAGGAAGACCGGTTTCGGAAATTCTTTCTTCGTCAGTTCCTTTTTTTCGATAGATACTACTGGAATTATGTACATGTTTTTATATTGCCCTTTTATACTATTTCCATTTATGTGTATTTAATTTTTGTTTCCACTACCGTATTATTACGTCGTATATTTTGTTTGTTCTTGTATTTGTTTCGTCGTTTAGTAGGTGTGGATTTTGTCTTTGTTTGAATATTTCTAGTTCCTCTACTCGATCTAACATGTTGCCTTTCTCTAATTTTTGTATTATTTGTAAATTTGTTGTGATCAAAACCGAACACAATCATATTCTATAAGCCGTACTGTAGCGACACGCATGTAATTTTTCACTTCTGTTTAATTGTATTGTGCGTATACGAACATGAAATTTTATTCTCTATTTACTCGAAGTTGTGCATATGTTTCGGAAATACATTTACGTAAAAAAATGTTTAAAGGGAAAAACAGAAAAAACAAAAACTAGGAGGTGTGTTTTGTTTGTTATTATATAATTCAAAAGTGCATTTCGATCACGAATTTTGTTTTAATTTCTATTTTTCGTTATTGTTTTAGTCTTTTTACGCATGAATGAGGCGTGGCTATGCATATCTGATCTTAAAATCTATTTTGTTTTTTGTTGTTTGTAAAAACATAAAAGAGAAATCTAGAACAAATGTGTCATATTTGATTTCTATTGGCCGTATACAAATACTATCAAATAGAAGTTAAAAATGTACACCAATACTATCAAATAGGAGTTAAAAAGTGACATTATCCGCGTGTATAGTCGAGTATTGTACGGCTTATAGAATATGATTGTGTTCGGTTTTGGTTGTGATGTCCGTGTACGTGTGTTGTTGAGTGACTAAATGGTGAGCGAAATTCGATTTAAATGTGCTATTTGTATTCGTGTTTTTCGTTTCTTGTGTGTGTTCTTTGAATCTTTGTTCGAATGTTCTCCCCGTTTGTCCTATGTATAACATTTGGCAATCATTGCATGTCAATTTGTATCCGCCACTTTTACATTCGTTATGTTGTGTGGTGAGAATTTTCTCTGTAGTTTCTGTGATGTTCTGTGTGCAATTCGGTAGTTGTATTGTCTGAATATGTTTTTTAATAAATAACTTGTTTTCTTGTTGTATGCTACAGCTATATGTTTTTTGTGTGCTCTTGTGTTGAATTCATGGTGGTATATAATTGTTCACGTTGTTTTTGTATTATTTTGTTGTTTAATCTGTATACTGTATTTGTGGTGTATCCATTTTTGAGTGCGATGTGATTGATAATACGTAATTCTTCGTTGTAGTCGTTTTCATGCATCGGAATATTGTTCAATCTTCTTAACATATGATTATATGCTGCAAATTTCTGTTCAGTTGGATGATTGGATGTATTATGAATTGTTTGATCTGTTTGTGTTGGCTTTCTATATATTGTGAATTCGTGTTTATTATTAGTATTTTTTATGGTTAAATCAAGGAAATTGATTGCCTTCTGTTGTTCGATTTCAAGTGCGAATTTTCTGTTTTTGTGGATATTGTTTATGTAGTTGTGCAATCCGTCCAATTGCCTTTTGGTGCCATGGAATAACAATAAGATGTCATCTACGTATCGGTGCCAGTATATTATGTTGTTGTTGTATTTATTGTGTGTATTGTTTATGTGGTTCTTTTCAATGTGATTCAGATATATATTGGCTAAGGTTCCGAATAGAGGGCTGCCCATCGGTAATCCATCATTTTGTTTATAGAAGTTATCACCATGTTGGAAATAATATTTTGTTTTGTGATAGTTTTTAGTAGTTCTATTGTTTGTTTCACCTGTAGACTATCTATGTTATTGTGTATGAGTAGATTTTCTGTTATTTTTAATGTCTTAATAACCGTGATATTAGTGTACATATTAGTTATGTCAAATGATGCCAATTTTGCCCCACTTGGTATTTTTACCGACTTTATTTTGTCTACTAACTCGATGTTGTTTTTTATGGAGGTGTCACTTTCTAACTTTATGTTTGTGGTCAACCATTTGTTAAGTGTTTTAGCAATTTTATATGACGGTGCCGTGGTCAAATTTATTAAAGGTCGGATGGGTGTGGTGGTTTTGTGCAATTTTGGCAAACCTGTGATCGTAGGTGCTTTTGGCTTCATCATTTTGTTGTGGTAGATTTGCTGCCTGTTTAACAATGTCTGTGATTTATTGATAAGTGAATTTATATCCTTTAGAAACATTTTTGTGGGATCTTGTGGTAATGTGACTATATTGCCGTTTGTTATATATTCATCAATTTTCCGTGAGTAATCACTTCTGGGCATGATTACCATGGTGTTGCCTTTGTCGGATTTTGAGACGATCGCATCATTGTCTTTTATTTTATTTTTGATGTCGGTTATTGTTTTTGTATCCTGTGTTCTTCGTTGGATATTGAGTTTTTGTTTTGATTTTATTTTATTTACTATTAGTGTTCTAATGTCCTTTTGGTCTTGAACTTCTACTTTTAGAATGGCATTTTCGATTTCCAATAAATGTTTAATGTTGTTGTTTCTTGTTTGTTTTTGTTCAACGTTGTATTTTGGTCCTTTTTCGAGTAATTGTATTTCATTTTCTGTAAAATTTATGTTGGTTGAATTGTGAACTCGTTTGAAAAACGTATGTTTTATGTTAAGATTTTCTGACATTATATTTGTTTGTGGCCGGGTTATTAATTTTTTTAAAAGTTTTTTTTAGTTAAAAGTTGTTTTTAAAAATAAATTATATGTTTTGAAAAAATCAGAATATACATTTTTGATAAATCACATATTTTTAAAAATAAAAATTAAATTATTAATTCGCAACAAAAAGCCACGGAAACAAAAATGGAGTCCATTCATTTATATGGTACTGGTAAAATTTGCTTTGACCGGTACCATAAAAACACCTGGTCCGGTCTAAAATTGTCCGATACTAAATTTCATTACAATAACTTTAAACTTTTGGAAAACACTTTGGTAAATAATAAGTATCCTAAAAAAATAATAAATAAAGTGATTTGGAAACAAAGAAATTATCAAAATTGTACATTAAATCCTGAAATTGAAATTACAAATTATTTATCTTTACCTTACATAAAAAATCTTTTCGAAAAATTAAAACATTTATTTAAAAATTATAATTTCAAAACTATTGGTCGTTCAGCTATCAGTTTAAATGATATTTTGTTTTCAAAATTAAAAGATTCGATACCATTAGAGAAAGAATCTTATCTTGTATGTATATAGGATTAAATGTAATGATTGTAACCTAATTTACACGGGACAAACTAAACAGCTTTTACGGGAGCGTTTCTTTCAGCATATACGTGGTGCTTCGGGAAATTCAAATCAAATAAGTGCACTTTCGGAACATTTTAGAGATACTAACCATAAAATTATTTTTGAAGATGTAGACATTTTGGAAAAACAATCTAATTACAGAAAACGATCTATTTTGGAAATGTTACATATAAAATCTAGTTCAAATTCTCTTAACAAAATTAACGATTTCGCTTACATTGGCAATTCATATGATCTATTTTTATAATTTGATTTTTTGCTTTTACACAATTCAAATATTATTTAAGATGGATACAGTTGTTTTCAATTTATGTTTTTAAAGTCAAATTTTATTTTGTAAAGTGTTTTTTCTTTAGATATCAATTTTTGTTGCTTTGGTAAAATAAAAAATATATTTTTTCTAGTAGCGAGCGATATCTACTAATAGCTACGTTTTAGTTAGCCTTGATTTCGATTTTATTTTATTTGGTATAGAAAATATTTTTTTTTTGTTAAATTGATTTATATACTTTTAAAAATGGAAGCGAAATGGTTCCGAAAGTTTAAGTGTTAATAAAGAAAATATAAAAAGAGCTAAATAACCGTTATTTTAACTTTTAAACTTAAAAGCTCATTAAACAATTTAATTTAGTTTTGTGAAATTTTGTTTGGGACGATGCCAAATTTTATTAAACATCACTCTGATACATGGAAGGATGAGATGACACGGAATATAAAAAATGCTAGAAATTGGAAGAAAGTTTCATATGGTAAATGATGTTGCTGAAGGAGTTGGGCTCAGTAAAAATTATAACTTGATTTTACCGCATCAAGAAAAATATAAGCAGTTGTAGAAGATCACTATAAGACAATTCCTTTAGTAACAAAAACAAATATTAGGGCTGCTGTGCAACACAAAAATTACCAAAAAAAAAAAATCAAAGCAAGTGGCAAAAAGTTATTTGAAATTTGTCTCTTTTGGTCGTTGAAGGGCTATAAAATTGTTAATTTTTTTAGTTATGATGTAATATCTCATTTTTTCGTGTTTCATTGCTCTATAACCGCAAATAGTGAAATTTAGACAAATATGATAGGTACTATTTTAAAAATTAGCTGCAGCGCACGAGTTTTAATTTTTTGAAAACAGGAAAATATTAAACTAGCATTACTTGAACGAGCTGAAGTGAAAGGGAGGAAAAACGTCACTAAGGGTCGTTTTAGTGTTTTTTTGTTACAAACAATCAATTTTAGCGACCCTGAAACGTAGTCCGATCGACATGAAAATTGACATGAGGTCGTTTCTAGTAGAAACGAATATTTTTAGCCCTGAGCCTGGTAGAAAATCAGACACAAGGAAAATGGGTCGCCTTAAGGTGCGTATAATATTATTTTTCATTAAAATAATGCTTTTCAGATTAAATAATCCGAAAAGATATTGTAGGCTAAGATTTAATTAAAATAAGAGCGGGAAAAATTATCAAAATGGTTTCAATAGGAAAGTTTTCTTCTAGTAAAATTAAATATATTTTTTACATCTTCTTCTTCTCATTGATTTTTTTTCAAATTACGTAGATCGTACAAGTTTCATTTAAGCTAAAAACCTTTTTCTTTTTGGATTCCAAGCTGAAAATTTCCAATTATTCAATAAATTTTTTGATTGTTCCTCATATTGAATTTCAAAGTCGTACAACATCTAAAAGAAATGGCATACAGAAAGTATAATTATCGGTTTGGAGATTACAGAATTGGGCGAATTGCGATTTTTTTAAAGCAAATCATAAGCCTAATCTAAAAATTATTTACATGCATTTTAAATCAGTATATAGCGATAAATACAGCGCACTTAAGAAAATAAATTTCATTTATAGAATCGATATTTAAATGCTCCTATAATGTATGCTAACGGTTTGTTTAATAAATTTGAGTACCAAAATTTTATGTAATTTGCTTACTATACTTTGTTTAGTTGTTTGTATGTGAAAAATTAATTAATTTGCGTTATTTCTGAGCTAAACGTCGCATATTATGATAAATTAATGACCAGTTGTCTTGGATACATTAATAACTTGTAGTTTGAAACTTGTAGTTTGAAGTTAAAATCGATAATAATAGTTCGAAAAATATTTTTATTGATAATAGTTTTTTTTAATGTCATCATTTTACCTTATATCCTATTCAACATCTACGATTACCAATCGCCTTTAACATGAAAGGTCGGATCTGTTTTGTTAAATTGGATTCTATATCACGATTTTCCCCAGCTCCCATTTAGAGTCAAGAGTTAAAGCGCACAATGACTTAGGAATTCTCCAATATCGGTATGTACTTTCTTAACACTTTTACATTATTAGACACTTTTATAATTTGGACAGAAATTAATGCGAATATCCAAAACTAATTTTTTAAAATTATAGATTTTAGACAGATATTTACCCACGTGTACATTTGTTAAAGTGTATACATAAAAATAAATTTCGTTTGTAAAAAAGATTAAATTGCTGTATTTCATACTCTTCTTTTCATCAATAATTTTAATCATCATTAATATACGCAATTTTTATACGAGAGGATGTCGCATATGGCAAATTACACGAAACTCGGAAAATGGCCCTCATAGTGACTATGTACGTTTAAAAGTACGTGCTTTTTGGAATTAAATTCATCTAATGATGAGATTCCCAAATCAGTCGTATTCTGGCAATTATTGAACATTTACGCAATCCAGGATTTTTATATGAAATGATAGTTGTAGCTTATGGCAAATTATATGAATCTCAAAGATTTATCCCCCATATTGGCTTTATACGTTTGAACATAGTTACATTGTGAAATTAAAATCACCTAATTCCATTTCGAAATAAGCGGTGGAACTCGCGAAAAATTATTGAACATTCGTCGCTATCCGCGATTTTTATATGAAAGGATATAGTTGTAATTTATGGCAAGTATGAATTATAAACTAGATTCAAAAAAATTAAAACAATCAAAACCATTAGATTGCTATACTTGACATACAAAATATTGAATTTAAATAATTAAAAGCTCACATGCACACACACACACATACACACACATTCACACACGACACAAACATTTATTTATTCAGTTTTATTTATTAATTGTGTCAGACCATAAAAAAGCTACACACACGATAAAATTTGTGTCTATTGCAATAGAGAGCTTTTATAATATGTTTACAATAACAATACACAGCAGCGAATGAAAGCAAAATGAAAGCATAACATATTTTTTTATATAACGGATATGAAGCTTAATACAGTGTCTGTTTACATTATGTGTAAAGTTGTTTTTGTATCTATTTAATTCTTATATGCATGTTTACTAAACTTCTTTGACTTCTTTATTTATAACCGATATATACTTTACTACTATAACTATGACTATTGTAGTATTGTTTTTATATTAAGGCGATTTATGAAATGAAAAACAAAAAACAGAAAAAGCTTGTTAGTAATTTTCTTCTAGATTTTAACAATCTCTCTATTGTTGCCGATGGCTATGAAATTAGTCTTGTTGGATTTTTTTTTTATATAATTCCAATTTACAACAAAACTCTTCATTGGCATAACTAACTGAAGTGTTCTATTATTATTCGGATTTTATGTTGCTGTTGATGTTTTGTTGCTTGTATTCCACAAGCTATATATTGGAACACGGAACGTGTGTAGGAAATAAGCAAAATTTATCTGGTTTATCTAAATAATTGGATGATAAAATTAGAAAATTATTTTATTGATTTTTTGTGGTGTTTTGTACGTTGAAGCATAATGTTAAGTTAATCTAAAATGAAATTGACTTTATTCTTAAAGTGTCTATAATAAAATAAATTATTGTGGGAGGTTTTAATGTGATTTGAGATTGCAGCATAAAAACACTATGCCCTGCTCATATTCAATTAAGAGTTACGACAAAATTAGTATTAGACTTTCATTATTTTTTGAGCTAATGAATTATAAATTTTAACGATAAATAATTAAGCGAGGGCAATTTAAATTATAGCAGAAAAGGATTTTCAGGTCCCTTTATTATGTTAAAATGTTTTGTTCGAACGTGGAGCCGTATTGTAACTTACTTGGGAATTACGAAAAATATTTATGTAGTATTTTGGTAGAAAATAATTTTTTGACTTACTGGCTTGTCTATCAATCGGCTCGTATCGTAACTTCATCCTCATACAATTATAACACCCAAATAAAAGGAACTCGAGATCTTCATGCAGTTATACCTTTAGGCAAGGTTATTTAAAATTTAAGAAATATTGAATATTGAAAATTATGTAACGTGTAAATTTTATCTGAATATCTTAAAATTTGTTTCTTTAATTTAAATTACATTTTTTTACTACCAATAATTTTTATTTTAAATTTAATTTTTAATGACAAAAACGAGTAGACCGACCTGTCATTTTTAAATATATTTTGTGAGAAAACAAAATTATTCGAACCTATCTTTTTCAAAATATTTGCAAAAAACGTGAAAACTTTTATAGAAGCTGCCACTCCCGTTGGGTTGATTTCAGCCAAAAATCACTGGGAACTCCCAATTTATGGAATCTTAGGTATGAAGTTTCACTCCGATCAGTCAATCCGTATTGACAGTAGAAAATCAACAACTTTTAATCTGCTTGACTCTTACGTCTGCAAATCTGCAAAAATTTCGAGGCCAACATTTTTCATGATTACTGTATTTACTTACAGATTACAGCTACGTAAAAGAAAGTAATAAAGAAAAATAGAGAATTTTAAAATTGGTGGATCGTCTTACTTAGACGTATTTTGCAAGAAAACAAAAAAAACTGCTTTAATTTTTTATTATGTTTAATAAAATTAAATGAACAAAATTTAAAAAAATGGACGTTCAAAAAGAAAATTCTAAAAGAACGGAAGGGAAATCCTAAAATAAGGGAGGAAATGAAACATGTATAGTTTTTTTTATATTATAACGAATTCTGAGACTAGTTCTTTATTATAATTTCTGTGCCCTTTCAGAATTAACCATTCTTTATATATAACTTCATCTTCGCGCGTCAATAACATTGGATTGTGATTGAAATAAGGTGCGTACCCCTGAAGTAGCGGTTTATATTTTGATTATTTAATATTGTGACTGCCAATAACTTGTAAAGAACTAAAAATTTACACTTACAACTACACAATGTACGATTTTTTTTACGTTTCCATTGAGATAAGTTTGTATAGAATTTTATTTTGTTATAATGTACTACGAATTACGATATGACATTATCGTTCGAGAGAAATAGAAAATGACGATGGATGGATGAGTTGAGGAGGGATAATGATTAAGATGATGGGTGGTCAGTCGATGTTTTAATTTGCATACACCAAGATCTATCAAAAATAATTGGGTGATCGTGGTTGCACAAAGTTGAGTGTAACAAAAACAAAACACAAAAAAATATTAACACAGATACATAGTGAATACCAAAAAAAATTGGCCATCTTGTGTTTCTTTTCTATATGCAATGAACAAAATTATTGATGCAGAATTATTAAAAGTTAAAACGATAAACATGTATGTGAGATAAAACATTCGAATTTATTGAGTTGCATAAATATCATATAAAAAAATATAAATTAATCCGAAAGTCTGACTGTTACGTGAATAAAAAAAAAATATTTCGTGATAATAAAATCATACGAAGTTAGATTTGATTTAAATGCGTAGGAATTAGTGAACCACAGAATACGTATTGCGGGACTAGAATACTCTAAACGGTTTTTCTGGTGTGTGATATGTGATTATTTTAACCCTAACGGCATAAAAGCAATATTAATGCGAATGTAAGACGTGAAATAAAGTATTTTGCTACTGCGAAGAAACTCTATTGAACAATTAATACGACAATACGAATACGAATAATAATACCAGAGACAACCAAAATGAAATATTTCATCCTATGTTAACGTAAAAATTTAGATTGCAATTTCATTTTCTGCAAAGAATTTAAAACTGTAAAACGGGTGTCAAGATTTTACCCATAAAAAATTTGCTATTTCATCTGTCACACGCCAGAGCAGGATGGTTACATAAAAAATGCATATGGCTTACTCATATCTCAAAATAAGAACCCGCCAAACCAGTTGTTGTTTTTGTATGATGTGACGTTTTAATTTTGCGCAGTAAAATTATAAATTTTTTAAATTATTAATTAAAATACATTATAATAATAAAAACATTATCAAATAGTTAGTGGTTTATGTAGTGGTGCATTATTTGATAATAAAAATTACAGACTTTTATGTAAAATGAAGTGTATTGTGAAAAAATGCCAAAATACGCCTAAGAAAATACAGAAAGGAATATCTTACCATCAGTAAGTTTACCAAGTGTTTATATAAAATAAAATGGAAATTGTCTTAAGAAGCTAGTGATTTGTGGTAAATTTATCCTTAATTTAAGTTATAAATCAGAAAAAATTAAGAAAACAATTTTGATTGTTGGCGTGGGGTTCTTACAGATTTTTTCTTTTTGTAATCCCGTTGATTTAGATGCTTTCTCTTTTATCCTCCCAATTTGTGACACTTGGCAGTTGCTTACACTCATTCTGTACTTTTAAATTATTTGATTTTCTGTAAATAGCCGCATACAATCAAAAATACTTTGTTGTTTTGCGTATACGTACACGCAGTTTAACGAAAAATCACAGATACAACGGTGACATTGGAATTATAAGAATTAAATTTTTTTTTAAATTTTTTAGTTCAAATGAAAAATCTTCTTTGCTTGTCTGTGATAATACGAAACATAAATAACAAACTATTATTAATTAGAATAAAATAAAAATCTAGATTAATTACTTATCGAAACATATGCGAGCTACAGAAATAAGACCATCCATCGTTATCCCTCGTAATGGCGCCCAACGTTGAAATTGTTCGGGAAATTTAATTATAAACCTGTCTGTTATTGTAATATTGTAAGTCATTTAATATAACTTTAATATGTATTTTAGAATTACCAAGGTCAACTAATTTTTCAATCCATAAACTGTGATGATTAAGGATATTTTTTTTTTGTTTCTCCTAATTTTAACTGTGGATAGTTATGGATTGATAACTTAGTTCACTCTTATGTTATTGACCCTATAATTGGTCTATTTATTAATCAAAATTTCTTTATTTTTTTCTATTTTGATGATAATTGAAATAAATCCTTAGTTTTTTTTCAAATTTTAATTTTTTCTCTTCCGACTAAATTTAAGTTTTGGTGTATTTTTTTGTCATATTCAGAACTAATTATGGATTGGGATTTAAAATTAACCTTCGCGGTTTTTTTGTTATTTATTTAAAATGAGATAAAGTTTGTTAAACACGGTAAAAATTCGGACGTTTTGCGTGTTTCGGGGGTTAAAATAAGGCTAGTCAAACAATATGTAAAAAAAAGTTAGACGTTATTTTTAACTTTCTTCCAGTAGACGATGCGATAATATTCTTTCTTAGTCAAATTCGGAAAATAAAGTTTTATTATGATAGCTTTTCACTACCGAAAAATATTAATTATAACATATTAATTCAAATTCCGTTAATTATAGTACCTCAATTTTGCCTAGATCAACGTAAACACATTAACACAACGTTCAAGTTGAACAAAAAAGGTGGGTTAAATTGACGTCCCAGTAAAACCGAGGATGTTAAATTTGAGTACTTATAAATATAAAATTGTATTTTAACGATCAAGGGACGCCATTTTTATTCTCATTTTAAAATCATTTGTCTCTCTGTGAGCAATTTTGCAGATTCTCTTGATTTTTTCTTTTAATTTTTTCGGTTACTAAAATTGGAATGTAATTTTTTCAGTTGCAATTGGAATTTTAAAGTTAAAATAGCAAGACTAGTGCTAAAATTGATTTATAAAAAAATGAGATACTCGTAAATTGATATTTAGTGGTTTTTAGTGGATGTAGTGGATTAAATTTGAACAAGTGTATGATAAAAATAAGGCCAACCTCAGTCTAATTCAAATACAGTGTGTGTGTGATAGTTTTTGTCTAATATTTGTTTACGATAAACAAATTTGGTGTTTCACAACAGATCGGAATATTATTGATGAAGATAATATTGAATGTTACGACAAACAACAAATAACATAGGGCCTTTTCGAAACGAAGACTTATTTGTGGAACCCGTTTTATTCAAACAAGTTACCTCGCGAGGTGACTTATTTTCTGTCTCTCCCTTGCACAAAAAGCTAATTGTGGTTCTGTCAAAAAAATTTCGACTGCTTCAATATTTCAATTTAATCTGTGCAATACGCAAATATCATAATATTATTGAAATAATATATCATAATTAAAAGTGCAATACGTAATAGAACATATAGGGAAATAAGCAAAATTAAAATATATAACAGTCAATGTATATGCTTACTACAGCAAATAAAACCAAATTTATGTACATATCGTTTTCAAGTTGAGGTTATGAAAATATATTTTAATTTGTATTTATTTATATTAGGGAGCGAAATAGAAACTTTCGCTTTGATAAGGCGCGAGCATCGTTCGACGGCGATTTCCAGAAAAAAACCAGTCAATCCAATGTTATCCGGGGGTAAGTTATGAGATTTATTTCAGAATTTATACATACGTCTTAATAATTTTTCTTTATTGTAGAATGATTCAAACATCAAAACAGGAGCTGGCGCATTGAAATGCTATCGAGTATATTAAAAAATTCAAAAATTTAATAACAACTCATAAAAAGTTGAAGGGCCCGAAAACTGAAACAACTTCTTCCGAATTAAACTCATCAGATTGGATTTATTTTGAAAAGTTATACGATTTTAGTGGGGCTAAACATAATATTACTCCAGTCGGACAAATTGATAGCCTCAGCTATAACCCCGACATCAGCAGCAGTGTAATTGATGACAATATCGATGATTATCATGAGATCGAATGGTTATTAGACAAAGATTCGCCTACGATCGAACCATAACCATCGACATCCGGGCCATGCATTAGTCCAATTGTTAATCGATCGCAACCACCGAAAAAGAAAAAAGGTATCCTTATGGATCACATTATTGAAAGGGACAATAAAATTATTTCTTCCATTAAAAAAAGCAATAAAATTATAAAAAGGTGTGTGTCAAATATTTTCCAGAAGTGGAAATATCCTCATCCGATAGTAACTAAAGTTTTGGAATGATTACAGCGATCAGATCCACCAAAACATATTATTATAAATGTACCTAATTTAAAAATGAATTTATTTGAAACAAATGAGACTGAACTTGTGATAAAAGACTGAATAAAAATAAATGTTTATTTGATTTATGTATATTATTATTATATAGTAGATGTGTAACATGAATTTTACATAATAAACAAATTAAACAAGATTAGCCATATATTCGTTCACATCTCTTCACAGAGTGTATCACGAAATTGGCAAGCGTTTTGCGATGGAAGTAAGTTATCGCTGTGGTCCGGTGGACCATGATTCTCATTTAGGAATGCATCATCAATATCTATCAAATCTCCTACACTCAAACAAATATTGTGCAAGATGCAGCAAATCGCAATAACCTTTATGCACTTTTTTATATTTATTTCTAATGATCGGAAAATATGCATCGCCATCGAGTTTTTAATTGCCCAAATGCTTGTTCTATTGCCATCCAAGCCTTGCTGTGTAAGTGGTTAAACCTCCTTTGCATTTCGTCTAACCTGTGGTTTTCTTTATACGGCGTCCAGCGTGAGCTGATAAGCACTATCGCCGAGTAAAAAATATCCTTGCGGAGCGTACTGTTTAGTTAAGTACACCTCGCTGTTTCTCAATACCCTCTGATCATGTACTGACCCTGGCCAACCTACACAAATATTTAAAAATTTCCACTCGCCATCACAGATAACTGAAATAAAATTCAAATTTAATATATAAATGTATAATCTATGGTAGAAGTTGTTTGTATCTTGTAATTGGATGTAGTCCAACTTTCTATTGATATACTCGTCATGTCGATTTGTTGGACATTTTATTTTTATATGAGTGTTGTCAATAGCACCTAACGCTTAGAGATGATGGTCTGGGAGTACAATTATTTTCCGGATTAAAGTTAAGATAACCTCCATAGTTCTGTTGATTATATCATATACAGACGTGGTTGGTATATCGAATGCTGCACTGACAACCCGAAACTCGTTCCGCAAGCCAACCAAAACAGTGTGATTCCGACCTCAATGTCCGCATCATAGCCATGCATGGTGTTTTACTGGAACGAGACCTACTAGCTTATCAAACGCTACAATCGATAACTGCAGGTGCTTTTTTATAGAGATGGCGTCTCTTTCCTTAATTATATTTACAGTATAACTATTTATATTTTGGCAATATTTTAATCCGTGCAATTTTTTATATTTTTTTTACAATTAATATTATAAATTTTAGCTTCAAAAATATATTATACCTTTCGCAATTCCTGCCGTTCCACTAATTGAAACAATTCTTTATCGTTTTCAATTAAACGAAGCCACAGTTTCAAATTTTTCATAATTAAACAATTTAAAAGTATGAAATGCTTCTTTCTTTCCATTTTAAATTTAATTACATTTAATTATTAAACTTTTTATTATTTGACTTTAATTTATTTTTATTATAAAAAATAATTCACTTTTGACAGCTTTCAAAAATTCAAAGTAAGCCGGTGTTATCGTTTCGAACAATTTTACTGACTTATTTAAGATGGCGGCAAATAATTCAATAAGTCCAAAATAAGTCTTCGTTTCGGAAAAGGCCTTACATAAAATGTAATAGCATAAATCAATGTTTAATTTTTCTGTAGTGAAGTAAACGAGAATTAACTACAATCGAGAGGAGTTTGATTATTGATTTAGTAGTGAAATAATTTAGCGTTGCTCCAATAATATTATTTACATTATATACTTTTTAGTTCGAGTAAATCAGAACATTGGTTCGGAAATACAATTAAAAATTGTAGATTATAGAGGATTTGGAATTAAGGAAACTCTGTATCAAGAGTTTATATATATATTCAACTACAATTTAGGCTTGATAAAAGTTAGTTAGTTTAACACTAGAACTACTGTTACTAATGATAGTACAAATTGTATTATTACAACTGGATTAGAAAAATGGAAAAAGCAGGATTCATTAGAGGGCCAAGAATTGAAGGTAAAATTTAATTTTTTTATTAGCTTATTAACTTTTCTTTTTATTATCGTGGTGCTTTGAAATTGAATAGAATCTAGTCTCAATTATTATTATCTTATAACAAGAAAAGTATGAACATCTTTGATTATAGGATTTAAAAATTCACTTCGAACAAACAAAAATTTTATTTAATGGGCGAGTCGTACTCGTACTGTTGAAATACCCATGATTTTTGGACATGTATCAACTGGTAAGAACTTACAAAATGATATTTTAATAACTTTGATTACCATTATTTTAATAACCCGTTCTTAGATTCACAACTTAGAGGTATTATACCCAAATACCTGTAATAACCTGAAAACTAAATTTGCGAATGAGTTTTGCCAACATATATAAACAATCTCTGAACAGTTAGGCAAAACAAACATATTTTTGAATACTTTATAGGTATAATTGCATTATTTATAATTTACCCTTCCAATAAATTTAATACATTTGTGGTTTTTATCGTTTCAGCCGGTGCTAAACTATTCAAATTTATTGCTGTAAACGACGACATTACGGCCGAACAAGAACTAATTATTTATGCTCAAGATGAAAGCAAGTCAAATATGTATATCTAAATTTTTATCTCATTTGATCAAGAGCTTATTCCAACAAACAATTCTGTAATAGATGCATTTGATTTACTTTTTAAATGCCATTATTTATTTAACATAACATACCACGCATATTTGGAAAAATGTTTTTGGAAAACAGTTAAACATTATATTTTCGACATTCCAGTTCTAAAACTACCTATTAATGTAAAATATACGTAATACACTACTAAATCCTGGGTGGTCATTTTATGGTGGTTATATCACGAATTTATATCACTATTGGAGACTTTTTTTGTGATATAATTCAAAACAAAGTAGTCTACAAAAACAACCCTGCGAAATGAATTTTGAGGGGAAATAATGAACTAAAAGTGATAAGTTGACATTTTTATGATTGTTTTTCCTCATATGAACGTTCACTACGAAGTGGTTTTCATGCGGTGGTTCTAATCAAATATGGTAAGTTAAATTTTATTTTATTAATTTCATAACTTTACATTGTAGATGTTTTATTATCAAAATATAATTAGATAGTATTGAAGTATGCATGTAAAACGAATGTAAATAGTACGATGTCAAAATAAAAGATTTTAATTTAATATGTAGCTGGTTATCAAAAATATTCTTCTACATCAAATAACAATAATATTTTAATGAAATTACTAAAAAATGTAAGTGTACATATGTGCTAATTATTGTGTGAATTTCTGTAAAATTAGTTATTAATTGTGTTTTAATTTATTATATACAATTTAAATTTTCTATTTGTAACTATCTATTTGCTACCAAATTAAACTCAAAACCAAATTGAACATAATTGTTTTCAACTTACACTAATTTTCCCAGCAATTTAAAATATACACCAAAAATATTTATATTTACCACTATTAAAAGCACCACTATTATAGATATTGCGTTTAATTTTAGTATTTTTTACGATGAAAATAATAAGTTATTATGACGTTTAAACGTTTTTTGAAAACAAACGTCAAAACATTTTTTTAATATGTATGTGTGAACGAGATGGAATATATTACGGTCTTCTTAATTTAAATTAATAAACGACATGACAAAATTCATCCAACATTTGCCTGAAGTATGCTACGACATTTTCTTTATATCACACTCTATATCACGAAATGTGATATAAATATAACCACCATAAAACGACCCCCCTGATATCCCTTTAGTGTTTTACTAACACAATTGTGCGGGTAGGGCAAAAGTACCATGGCAAAAATTTAGTTTTGTATGTTTTTTGAATCAACTTACACATTTGTGAATTCCTTTTTACCTTATTTTCGTCCGAAAAAAACACTATATCTATACACACAATTGTGTTGGTTTTACTTCAAATAAAGCGAAACTTTTATCAACAACGCCATTACATACTATGGTTTTTTACTCACACATTTGTGTGGGTTGGACTAAAATTGAGCCAATTTTTTTGTTTTCTTGGTTGAAAAAGCGATATATATATATTTGCAATTATGTTTTCGTATAAATAAATTAGGTTAATTAGATTAATTTGTTACTGTTCCTAATATTTTTTCAAAATAAATAATTTTATTTAATAATATAACCTAGTTAAATTGCCAAACAGGAAATTGTGGCATAGTTATGAGTTTATTATTATTTAAGAAAAATCAAACTACATTTTAAATTTAAAACATTTATTTTAAGTTTTTTTCGGCTTTTTCGGACAAAATATCATTTTAATGGACACCCATACAATGTTTTACGACAATTTTTGTCGCATAAAAACAAAGAGGCCATTTATTAACAATATTTCTACCACAAAAGTAGAAAAAATGCATTCCCCTCCCCCACGTTTAACCTCAGGGCACTTGTGTACACAAAGATACACAGCCTTACAAAAATGAGAACTCCCTTAGGTAGCTTCTTGGCAGCTTGGTTTCGTACTGATAAAAAGTTGGTCTACTCATCAGGTTGCAACGACCAAACTGCAAAAATCAAAATCTTGCTTTGTACCGATAATACAAAACAAGAACATATTGATTTAGCGAATTATATATCACTAAATCAGAAACCACAGGAAATTCTCACTATGTGTGTGTATAACAAGCCAACACATATAATTAAGAAGAATTAAAGACGTCCGTGAATTTAATTTGTTTTAAGTTTTTTTCGGCTTTTTCGGACAAAATATCATTTTAATGGACACCCATACAATGTTTTACGACAATTTTTGTCGCATAAAAAAAAGAGGCCATTTATTAACAATATTTCTACCACAAAAGTAGAAAAAATGCATTCCCCTCCCCCACGTTTAACCCCAGGGCACTTGTGTACACAAAGATACACAAACCCTTACAAATTTTTTCTACTTTTGTGGTAGAAATATTGTTAATAAATGGCCTCTTTGTTTTTATGCGACAAAAATTGTCGTAAAACATTGTATGGGTGTCCATTAAAATGACATTTTGTCCGAAAAAAACTTAAAACAAATTAAATTCACGGACGTCTTTAATTCTTCTTAATTATATGTGTTGGCTTGTTATACACATACATAGTGAGAATTTCCTGTGGTTTCTGATTTAGTGATATATAATTCGCTAAATCAATATGTTCTTGTTTTGTATTATCGGTACAAAGCAAGATTTTTATTTTTGCAGTTTGGTCGTTGCAACCTGATGAGTAGACCAACTTTTTATCAGTACGAAACCAAGCTGCCAAGAAGCTACCTAAGGGAGTTCTCATTTTTGTAAGGGTTTGTGTATCGTTGTGTACACAAGTGCCCTGGGGTTAAACGTGGGGGAGGGGAATGCATTTTTTCTACTTTTGTGGTCGAAATATTGTTAATAAACGGCCTCTTTGTTTTTATGCGACAAAAATTGTCGTAAAACATTGTATGGGTGTCCATTAAAATGATATTTTGTCCGAAAAAGCCGAAAAAAACTTAAAACAAATTAAATTCACGGACGTCTTTAATTCTTCTTAAAACATTTATATTTATGCATTTAATAATGTAATTAAATATGTAATGAATTTTAATTAAATAAAGAATTATACTTTAAAAAAACAAATAAAATTTCAAATTTTATAACTGAGCCTTCTATATATCTAAAGAGAACTACTTTAAGCAGACCGAAATTGTTAACAAAATAATATTTAAAATAACGGTCAACTGAATATATATCTAACGATTCGATTATCGCTAAATTTGACACCAAATAGATGTTTTGTTTAATTTTTAAAGTAATTTAGTTTTGACGCAAAATAAATGTATTGTTACGTATTTCATTACTCTAAGGGAGTTTTTTTCGTGTTTAACCAAATGCATCAGTTATTATTCGTTGGTCGATAGTTTTCTTATTTTGGGAAGTCAATTTTTATTGTATTTTCTTTCAAAATGTATTGTATTTTCTTTTTAAATTTTTAGACAGTAATTTTAGCAATATTTAATAGCTAAATTATTTTCCACGTCCCATATTCATTACAAATTACCTACCACGTAAAGAGTCTTATATTTTAATAACTTTAACGTCTCTAGATTAAGTGCTTGCTGGTGTAAGGTAATAAACGTTAAAAATCACATGTAATTTCTAACCGTGTAAGTTTTATTTTCAATTACGGTCATCACTGATTGTTTCATGTCCCGGAAAGCTCCTGAATCTAAGCCAGTGCAACCGACCGTCAACCGGGCCCGTTGAAATAATAAAATTTTCTGTCAACGTTTCCCGCTCCTAGCTGGAATGTTATAATAATCCTCATTTATTTTGCTTTAAAATGTGTCCTGTATATAATTTTGTTCGAAAACGACAACTTGAGAGTTGGGAGTTTTATTGTTTTTTCATCAGAATACTAGACGCAAATATAAAATTTAATTATTATTTACGTCAACCAATAATAATATTAATTTTGTGCATCTAGAAGGTTAGTGAATCACTTTCAACTCTCAAGTCGCGGTTTTCGAAAACAAAATTAGTATGCGCTGTATAGTAAGCGAGTAATCATTTTTTTTATAGCCATACATGCAACATCATGTTCATAATTTTTCACAAAATTTGACATCCGGTATTTTTAACAACAATAGAAAAAATCAGGGGGTCTATTATGAAATTTTCGACGCGCGTATTTTTTTCGACGTTGTCGAAAATTTGGTATTATGAAATTTTCGACGCGCGTATTTTTTTCGACGTTGTCGAAAATTTGGTATTATGAAATTTTCGACCGCGTTTTTTTTTCGACGTTGTCGAAAACTTGGTATTATGAAATACTCGACGCGTTTTTTTTTAGATAACGTCGACTATTTTACGACAGCTCTTGAGGTGTCGAGTACATAAAAGAAAAGTGTTAAGTGTTGAGAAATAAAAAAAGTTTGTTAGTAAAAATAAATTAATAATTTAAACTTATAAAATTTTAATTAATAAAAATTAATTAATTTAAATTTAATAAAAAATAATTAATTTAAATTTTCACATAAAAAATAATTAATTTCATTTTTCGACATCGTCGAAAAAATAAATTCATAATAGCGATTTTCGACGTTGTCGACTGTCAAAAATACGCGCGTCGAAAATGTCATAATAGACCCCCAGGTTTTCTTTTCAAGAATACACAGTCGAAACATAAAACCATTAAAATTAAAACATGAGTTCCACAGATTTGTGATTTGACGTATGTTTCACCATATATAAACTTTTAAAATTAATATGTTGTTGCTCCATTTGGTAGAACTTGTGATAATCGTTATGCTAAAATTGTTTAACAGGCCTAGTGATAACCGTACATTTAAATAACCGTGTTCTTGGTGAACATACACTTTTGTAAGACCGTAGAAGTATAGTAGCTAAAAGTAAACGGAGCGTGGAAGAGAAGGATGATACGACCATATGACTTCGCCATCAACATCAAGACACATAAAATTAAATGAAAATGTAAATGCATAGGAGGAAGAACGGCATCATCCACCTATTGTACCGTTTCTAGCAGCTCTGTGACCTGTTTATGATTCAACGAACTATTCACCCACTAATCCGAAACTGAAATAGCGCCAGCAAAATAAATGAATAAATAAATAAGTTAAAGTACCGCGATTGTACGTTACGGTTTTAGAAATGACCTACATTCGTCGAAATTTATTTACGAGATTTTTTTTTTTAATCGAATATAAATTACATATCCAAAATCAAATAACAATAATTTAAATAACACTTTCGTAAATATAAAATGATGATTTTACGATTATTGAACAGCAAACATCCAACCAAATATTATTTAAGTTCGAATAACAATGTAACCTTGAAAATGTAAATCCTTATCGGAATCGTAAAAATGCTGAAATCCTTATCTCAAAACATACATATCTCATAAAATAAAACATAAAATTAACAAAATCATGAATATATTTCGGTTCGTTGGTTGCCGAGGAAAATTGGTATAAGCATTCATATACATATATACTGAAAGCTTGACCTTTTTTGCCTCAACTTTTTGTTTTATTTTCCTAGGAATTTTCTTCTTATTTTACTCTCAGCAATATTTCTTTGTGTACATACTCGTAATACATATTACATCCATTTCACACAGGAGAATTAAAGAAAATCTATGTTTTTTATGCTTCACATAAGGATGGAAAAACATATTAACGTATCCTTATACGAATTTTTATTTTTTAAGGATAGTTTAGTACACAATGCTATCTACACAGACACATAGAGCATACTGTTCTGGTTGAAATCGAAAAATAAATTACAAAAGATGTGTTCTAAGAAAATTTATACGCTCTCAAAACTTTCAGACGGAGACAAACTTTTTAGACATTTTTTTTTGTAATTTTGGGATTACAGTTACTATTCGTTAATTTATGTTTTTTAACAGGATTATAAATTTTTCAAATTCAGTTTATTAAAAATTTAAATCTATTTGTATATAGGAGAATATGTGTAATTTGAAAGTATTGTGGGATTATTCAGTGGTTGGAGTTTGACAAATTTTACAATTCTAGACTGAAGCCGATGTTCAACCTCGTGTGTTAATACTAACCAACCATCAACCGTCCTAATTCTTTGATACGATTAGTACATTTATTAACATTAAATTCACTTAAATTTACACTTAAAATAATCTTTGATGATTACTGCTTATATTTATATACAATAACTGCTTATAACTATATACACTGCTCATCAAAAAAACCCGGACACTACATTTTTTCAGTAAATATTTGTGTTAACGGTAACTATTCGCATTATTCGCGTTATGGTTGTACGAAATAATATAATGTGCGCCAAAAGGCACTAACGGATCAAGTTTTCGTTTAATAAAAGTAACCACAGGATCAAAACATTTGAAATAACAAAATTACCGAAAAACGGATATTGATATATCTTCATCTTTATTTAAATAAAAACCAACAATCAATCTATGTGGTCGGTACTCTAGTATCGAGTATTTCCGCCACGAGCTCTGATCAGATCTAGCATTCTTTTTGGCATACTGTGCACAAGATTTGCAATGTACTCCTGAAGTATCATTTCCCATTCTTCCTACAGAGCTGATTGAAGATGATCCAAGGTTTCTGGAACGACTTCCCTTTGCCTTAAACGACACCCTAGTATATCCCACATGTTTTCAATGGAATTAAGGTCAGGACTACGAGCGGGCCAAACAATTCGATCAATTCCCACCTCATCCAAATAATTGTTGACCACGTTTGCAACGTGGGGCCTGGCGTTATCATGCATTAGTTTAAATTGTAGTCCAATAAATGGGGCATATGGAACCACAAATTCTTCTAGACATTCCACGATATACTTTTGGGCAGTGATAGTGCCGCCGCGTAGAAATACAAGGTCCGTACGGGCGTCTATAGAAATGCCTGCCCACACCATTAGTGAGCGACCATGAAATGGGACTTCTGGGGATATGGCACACTGTGAATATCGCTCTCCGGATCTCCACCATACTCTTTCCCGTCTATCCGGTGATTGCAGACTGAACCATCCCACTGATTCATCAGTGAACAACACTGACTTCCAGTCGTCCGTAGTCCAACTGACGTGGTTATGAGCAAAAGTCAAACGGTTTCTTCGATGAGCTGGGAGAAGCTCTGTCTCTGTAGCAGCCCTCCTGGACTACAATCCATGTTCATTTAACCTTCGCGATGCTCTGCTAACTGAAATATTGACACCACATACCTGTGCCAATCGACCAGCGACGATTCTAGCTGTTTGGAAACGATCTCGCAGTACCATTGATACCATAAACCGACCATCCCGCTCGTTTGTTGCTCTTTTACGACCTGATCTAACCGTTCGCTCATACTGACCAGTTTCACGATATCGTTTAATAGCGTCTTGAACTGTACTTCGAGGGAAATTTAGGTGGGCAGTAATATAACGCAGGCTACGGCCATCTTCACTCAAAGCGATTACTTTTGCGATATTTTCTGGTTTCATAATTATAATATTTGCTAATAATAATAACTAAGCACTGTTAACGTTAACTGTAATAATAATACTAACAATAAATGCTACTTTAAATGTTTCAAAACAATTGTTAGATGCCCATTTATTTAGAAACGTAACAATCGAAATTTTGAATATTTTTCATTTATTACACTTTGTTGCTGTGATTGGATTTTAAATAAAAAATACAATTTCTGTTACACCTATTTTTCGGTTATGTACTATTTAATATGACAGTGTCTGTAAAATAGCGAATTGCTTTAGAAATTGAAGATTTACGAGAAATTCAAGTGTCCGGGTTTTTTTAACGAGCAGTGTATAATAAATGACTCTATGACTATTTAATTTATAACTATATCGTATATCTAAATTGCGTGTCTTATATACTAAAATTTCGAGGAAATGAAAATGTTATACAAGCACTACGGAAAACAAATGTGCATTTTCCGAGAATGCAAGATTGTATTTTCATTTCTTGTTCGCAACAAAATGTTGAATTAAAAAATAGCACATTGCAAGTATCAACTTTTTTTAATTTGTTTTCCCTTAATTATATGAATCTGGAGAGTAGTATCATAGAAAAATAAGTTGTTAAACTTATTTTCAATCTAAAGACCACCAATCTAACAAAATATTTAACATCTTTGACAATAATTTCCTCAACTAGAGGAGAAACAATTACTGGAAAAGGTCTCACATTTCACCTTTTCATTTTGCAGACTTTAGAGTAGGACTCTGTTGGGCATTTAAAATGGAAAAAACGGTTTTTTATATTTTTATGTAAATAACGTAAATTACATAAAAATTGGTGTAATTTACAAAAATATGTAAACAATGTGGGAACTCTGAAAAATTACTGAAAATATTGTATAGTTGACTAAATGTTTCTTTATAATTGTAAATAATTTATTTAGACGATCAATTATCACAAGAAAAAATGCATTAATTCATCTACACTGCCATCTGTTTTCTCTAAAACAAGCTCTAAATAAACGTTTACTGAGATCTAGCGACATTTGCGAAATATAATATTAGGTGTACCGGAAAGTTCTGTCCGTTTTTAGAATGAAACAAAACAATAAATTTTTTCATACTTTGAATAAACTATTGAATAATATAATTGCCATCATTATTTATGACTTCAAGACTTATGACAACAAGTGATAATCGAATGGTGCTAGGTCCGGGGAGTATGGTGGATGCGACAGAATTTCCCAGCCTAGTTCTGCAACTTTCTGACGAGTCCCCAAAGCAGCATGTGGCCTGGCATTGTCATGAAGCAGTATGATGTCCTTCCTATTGAACATCGCCGGCCTCTTTTCTTAGAGTGCTGTTTTTAATTTATCCAATTGCTAAGAGTACCTCTCCGAATTTAGCCTTTCGTTTGGTTTCAACAGCTCAAAATGTATTGGTCCTCGAATGTCCCACCATATACACAACATTCTCTTGTTCAGGCTCAACTTCGGTTTAGACGGTGGAGGGGGCCGGTTTTCCGGATTCGAAATATGCCCTTTTTCTTATGATGTTTTCATAGGTAATCCACTTTTCATCCCCAGTTATGACCCGGTCCAAGAAGGGTTCGATTTTGTTGCGTGCAAGCAGAAATGTGCATATGATGATTCGATTATTCAAATTCTTCGCACTTAACTTATGTGACACCCATCTCGAACACTTCCACACAAACCCTAGTTTCCGAATATGGTCGGAAATGGTTTCTTGAGCTGAATCAAGCCTTTCCGCAAACTCCGATGTTGTCAAAAAAGGATCTTGCTCTAACATGATCTTGACAGTATTGTCGTCGATCAAAGATGGTCGCCCAGAGCGTGGCTTATCAGAAAGGTCGAAATAACCTACTTGAAATTTTTCGAACCATCTTCTGCATGTTCTATCAGAAACTCTAACTTGACTAAACACTTTCAATAAATTTCTATACGCTTCTGTAGCATTTATTCCTTGTTGGAATTCTTACAAAACCCAGTGGCGAACTTTATCGGTAGCCATGTGTACACGATCGCGTCTCACTTAAATACTAACAAGAATGATCTTCGTTTTAGTTCATCCGCGATGTAAATGTGTATACATTGGGCGCTTTCAGGTCCGGCAACTGTTGGCATCATGATTAGTGAAATCTTCGCCAAGTTGATTTGAAAATTTCACAGAGTTCAAAATTTCTATAACGTTGGCTGTGATTTTACTCAACGTGTTGCCAACTGTTGAAAAAAAGAAAGCGCCTATTGTTAACGATCAAAAGAGAAAGCCAAATATGTGTCACATGAATATGCGCACACTTGTTGAAACTGATTGTAACCGGAACGGACAGAACTTTCCGGTAGCTCTAATAATTTACCATCTATTATAAAATCCGTAGCATTTTACACGGTTTCTTCGTAAATTGTCAAACAATCTAGTAAATGTCACTTGCTTTTCAAGAACAATAATTTTTAATAACTTGGAAGCTGCAGAAAGTTCTTATTGCTAAATGAACATAAACTCAATCCTGTCTTGAAAGAGCGAAATATTAGTATATACTTTGGGGCACTGCCATCACCGGGAAGCCACACAAAGCTTATTTTGTGACGATGTGTTTTGTATGAGGTGAGGTAGATAGGCAATGAACGAGTGCAAGTAAAACCTACTATCACTGCATTTTTTTCTCATTTAAGGTTACTATCCTTTGTGTCGACCTCCTCATGGTAATCCCCGGGGAGCTCTAATAGAATTAGGCAGTTTAATATGGAAAAAATAAATTTTAACACCTCAAGCCTATAGTCATAATCTGCTAATGGTTATGATCATCGAATTGGCATAGTCAGATTAGTGTCTATATGAAAAAATTTCGAATGAACGATTTTATCGACAAAACTTGGGAAATCAAAATATTATCCCTACAACCACATAATCGCTAGAACCACCCAAAATCAATAATTGAAAAGCTACTATGGCCACGGACCGTCAAATTCGCAAAATCTCTATCTCGCAAAATCTCAAACGACGAATGCTTATTATCAATTAACCCATTCCAAATCTATCGAATGGTTTAATGAGATTATAGGGTGAACTTTGCCATTGACCTATAACCACAAACTAAGAAATGAAGTCTCCTTATGTAGGGTCCCTTTTTTACTATACAATTGGCATAGTCAGACAGACACTGGTCATCTGAAAAAATCTCGATCGGTGGACTATTTTATAGATGAAATAACGGATAAAGCAACATTTTACCCTTATACATAATCTGATCACACCTACTCCAAATCTTTAAACTAATTGTACTTGGGAGCTTGGTCCGTCGAGCTGGTACGGGCAAAATCTTTATATACAAATTGTTAATCAGCTAAACTCGACGATTGCCAGGCTAATGGCTAGATGTCTGTTATTGACATTTTTCACCAGGCGAATTTATGTTTTCATTTGTTATATTTAAATCTGTATTAAGGCGGAATTCCATTACTGCAGCCTTTTTTTGCAGAAAACTAGAAAAAGTTAAAATCAAAAATCCATATGTGTGTGGCGCAACAGTAAAAATGTTTTTAATTAAAATTAGTGTTGTTGTTGCGGTTTGGTTGCCATAAATATAAATAAATACAAAATGAAGTACACTTGAACCTCGATTATCCAGGATGAATGGGACTTCCCGGATAATCAAAACTCCCTGTTAACTGAATGATTTTTATTAGAACTAAAAACAATTACGATTAGTCAGGTGAATTTCAGATTAACGAAGAGAATAAAAAATCCCGGATAATCGAGGTTCACGAATAATCGGATCCCGGATAATCGAGATTCAAGTGTATTTTTTAAGACACAAAATGAAAAATACCCCCTAATCTCAGCAAATTTTAGTTTAGTAATATTTTTTTGGTGAGCACTTTGCTCATACATGTTATATGTTTGGTGGAGTGTTATATAAATCGCGTTTTTATGATAAATTTATATTAATGTTGAAATTAAAATATTTTACAATTTTTAATTTTTATTATTTACTCTGTTACATAATTTTAATGCATGTTTCTTTTTTCTTAGTTTTTAATTATTGAAACGAAATAATTAAAAAATACTATATATAATAAAATGATTCCTACAAATAATATTTAAATTTAGTAATTTGAGATAGAACAAAAATTGATTGAACAATAAATTTTCATTTTTAACTAATTTATTGGTTATAATTTCGTAGTTGTCAAATATTTCCCTTAAAATTTCGCTATAAAATAAAAATAATCTGTTTTTGTCAGATTTTAAACTTTATCTTCTATTTTCTGCAAGAAAAAAAGGACACAGTAATGGAATTCCGCCTTTACTGGTATTTTCAGTTGACTAGTAAAGTTGGTTTCTTACCGAAACTTTTAAGTTGATGTGCTAATTTAGGCCTTTTGTTTTGCATTATGAACATTTTATGTTGGTCTTAGTTGTTGCAGCCGAATTTGCATTACCGGAATTTTGCGGCTGAAGACTTTCGGGTAACTTTATCAATATAGAAATAATGATTTTTGACAAAAAAACTGTTTTTCGGCAAACATCGGCGTTTGTTCAGGCCAAACGGATTGACTAATTAAGATAAAATTTCACAGATAAGCTTTTTCCCAAAATTTGGTGGTCTAACTGAGTATCAGCTTCCTTATGGTGTTACTAGTTTATTGCCATTATTTTTCAAAGTTTATATCATTTCTGAAAAAATTTATTAAAATCAAAAAGATTGTAAATGACCCAACGGCACCACAGTGGTTAAAGTTTTAAATTTACCTATAAAGTGAGACTATGGTTTTTTCTTTATGTGATAATTTTTATTTATTTTAATTTTTAGTTTGGACTAGTTTCGAGAGTTCTCCTTTCATCTTCTCTCTGACGCAGAGAGAACTCTCGAAACTAGTCCAAACATAAAGCAAAAAACGATCATCCGCTGCCAATCCTAGATAGCGGAAACTGTATACAACTGTTTTACACAAACCACAACAAACACTTACAACATAAATTTATATCTTTTTAAGAAATTCATAAATTTTTGGTTTACTTACTTTATACAGCGAATAACGGAAGAACCATAAAAAACACAGCACAATGGGAATTCAAATAAAATCTTACACTCAGATATATTCTGAATTTGGTTTAAATTGATAGAACAATAATTTCTTTTCTTGCTAAGTTATGATTGTTCAAGCGATTCTATTGTTGTAAAATTACGATTGTTAATTTTTCGAGATAGGGCAATCATGTTTTGTGGGCGCTTGATATTTCACAGCTTAAGTGCTATCTCTGTAGATTTTCATTTATATTTGGAATCACATAATTTTCTGTTTTTATTAACTCAACGTAAAGGTTACTTATGATAATCGAATTCGTATCCGAATAATAATATATAGATTTAAAATGTTTTATTGCTGCTCGATTTTCAAACCAAACATTTGCATTGCAAAACGAAATCATAAAGTTTTTCTTACAGGGCTTGGTTTTTATTTACTATTCTCGTTCCTAAAAGCGATTGAGTCCATTTATCAAAGATTGTTTTACTTTGTTTTAAACATTATAATTCTACGTATATATTTTAGCCATTTCGCAAAAAGAAAAAAGAAATTCAAAATAAACAACAAAAAATATTAAAAAAAAATTATTTATTCTACTCAAGACTCACCCATTGTAGAGTTTAGAAATTCTTATACGAGTACAGAAAATGTTTTGTGGTTAAAGTTCAAGCAACTCATTGAAAATTTTAATGAGATCGCTAGATTCTGTCGAATAAAGTTAGGTGTATACCATATTTGCATACAGATGTGAATTAAATACTCTCATAAAATTTCAAGTCCTGAAAAACATTTTTCTAAAAAATAAACTAAATTTATAATATTTTTTACTCATTCTCCTCATACCAATAAAACGTAAACACAAACGACTAACTTTTACCGTCGCTGAGTGTACACGTAAAATGAACTTTACGTACAAAAAATATAACAATAACGAAAGTTGAGTATGAGTCGTTTACGGAGGAAGGGAGCAATATTTTATCAACAAAATTAAGCTTGTAAATTGCATTTATTACAGTTAAGCACACAATAATGAAATAAACAAAATATTGCGAGCTTACATAGACAACCTTTGACACCTCAAATACATTTTTTCTACTCTTATTTAATCTATACAGTTAAAGATGAAAAGCTCGAAATAAAAAAATTTATGTAGAGATAAATAGTTTGTTGACTGAATATTAAATTATTCGATTTTGACATTATCAAATGAGCGTTTTGATTGATAATTATAACGTATTTTACATTAACAGTGTTCGAAAATAGTAATTTGCTTTACATTATACAAAACAAAATTAAAAAAATTGTCCAATGAACATTTTCTGAAAACAAAACTTTTTTCAAAAAAACTTGAAGCAAGCAAGCTAGGCGAATGGTTGCAGTTTGTTTTGCTCGTTAAAATTTTAATTTTTTTTTAATTTATGGTAAATTCTTTTCGATTTCCAAAAAAAATCAATTTTATTGTGCGGTAAAGAATATGACAAACAGCATTAATATTTTTCAATGAGTAGCTGATTGACGACTTAATGAAAACTACGATGTTTGTTTATGTTTTGGTCTACTTTGACATAATATTTTATATGTATCGAAAAAATTTACGAAAAAATAAAGATTTTTTAAAAATGGTTTCGATCAAAAAATAGATCAATTTTTCTTTGGAAAAAAACATGCGAAGGCAATTTAAAGCAACATTTATTGATCTGACAGCAAATTTTTTGATCGAAAATCAGTTTTTGGGTTGAAACAAATTTACCATTAATAATAATTATTTTTGTATTATATTTGTCAAACAAACAATCACTTTGGACGGCAGTCTAAACGAGTGACGAAAGCACCTACTGTGCTGGAAGTCGAACTCGTATATATAGCTGTATATAGATGTTTCGAACTTTTTTCCTTTGAGGCCGCCAGCATGATGTTATATATCATTGGAAAGGTCTTGAAAAGTAGACTCAAATAATTTATAAAAACACGAATTTCTACCAACATTGAGTGGAGATATGACCTTACAAAAAATGCCCCAGAAAATCAGTTTTCAGGTATAACTGCCCCAAAAAGGTGCCCAATTATTTTTTAACTAGCAAATTATGATTGTAGACGTCAATACCAATTCAACTACACCTCAAACGTACAAAACGGATGATTTTGACCAAAGTTATGACATTTGGAAATTTTCCTATGACGTCACCATATAATCTTGCTTTGGTACACATATCTACATATATGTATATGTTTGTCCGTACTTTTTTCATTTGATCTCATATTTTCAGGGTTTGTAGTACTTAAAAAACTAAGCAACTTTTGTTCTACTACTTTTTGATTTGGCCGCCATGTTGGCTGAATGGCCGTTTTTGGCCACGCCCACAGCGCCGAACCTATTTGACATACCCCAGACATATGCATATCGTTGGAAACGATACGCCAGCTATCAAATAGCATATAAAAAAAAATCAAAAAATTATGGTGGAGGGACATTTTGACCAAAAAACTGAAAAATGCGAAATCGGCCGGCCACATTCAGCCAAATTGCTAAAAAATTAGCCCAAAACTTTTGGTTCATATTTTCAGGATTATTAGCCACAAACCTCACCTACAAACTGACATCAACCGTTTGTCCCAGAAAACTCGTATATTTTAGATATTGACCTCCATAACTAAACAGCCACCCTAATTGTTTGCAAAATTTCATTTTTTGGCTCAAATGCACCCTAATATCGGTCCGTTGCGGTTCATAATGATAGTGAATCAACGTATTACAATGAAACAAATATAAATACATCATATTATTATCATTGCTAAGAGAATTTTTACCAGTGACCCTTTTTCATAACAAAAAATTTAAAAAAATGACAAATTGATGTGATTGAAAAAATACACCAAAAACATTGAACATTTGACAGTCTCCTTGCATAAAATCGATATTTTTTTAATCTTTATGATGATTTCTTTAAAAAATAGATCTTATCTCCCCTCCCCCATCGCGGGAAGATGGAATATCAGCGAGAGAGTAGCTACCATTAATTTTTGTTTCCAAGTAACACACTAAAATATGTATATTTTATTGTATTGTTTAAGGAATCAAAAATGAATTGCTATCGAGTGTGTGTGAACTGTTTTGACTGACAACAATAAAACGAATTGGAATTCAATTCATTTTCAATCTGCCGTGCCAAAATCAATAATATCAAATTAAAAACCTCTTAACGAGGTAAATGTTCGAGTGACGAAAGCCGAATTCAATTCACAAAATTTCTGATATCCTTGTGCCGAATGGACTAACATTCCGAAAAATCATCAGAAATTCAGAAATTTTGTGAATTGAATTTGGCTTTCGTCACTCGAACATTTACCTCGTTAAGAGGTTTGATCCTGTCGACCGTCAAACAAACATCGCAACTCGGGTTACCAGCCGTCTTCTTTCTTTTTCGCGTCCGATCTTTTGTCCTCTCTCTCTTTTCAATATTTACAATTTTATCTGAAATTTTTGAGAAAACGATCATTTCATTAACATTAGTGACGAATATTACAAAACAGCCACAACTAAACCTAAATGAAAATCTTTTAAAGAATAATTGTTTATTGGGTTTGGTTGATGTTGTTTATTTTATGGAAAAGGTTTATTAGTTTGAACTGCGTGGTATTTTATAGATGAGTGGCTTATTGGCTTGCATGTTGATGTTTGAATTCAGAACACAGAATAAATGAGCAAACTTTTTTATACGAAAAAGTAAAAATTAAAATACAACTACAATTTAAGTTGAAATTTACTGTAAGTAGTAATAATAAATATTTTTAAATCATTTTTGAATTTTACAAGCACCAGCAGCAATTGCAACAAAAGTATTCCCCAACTTTTTGTGTTGTCGATGGAGACAAGCATGCGGCTTATTGTAATATTTACCAAACTTAGAGACGTTTAGCAATTAAACGACCATATGATCTAGAACAGCATTTTGTTTCAAAGAAATATAAATCAGCAATTTAAGGTACATCATCAACAATTGCTATTAAGAATTTTTTTTGTTGAAAAATTCACCCCATTGGAATATAAAACATTGCCTGTAGAAGGAACTCTACCCTTTCATTGTATAACCATTACAGCTATAAATTCACAAACTGCACCACAAGTTTATCACATATAAAAACAGAAGCGGAGAAAATTCTGTCCAATACTGTATCAATCGATGGCAGTAATCATGGGGCCATAAAACTATTTCCAGTTTTAATTCAGTATTTTAATATTAAAAAGTTTATTATAACAAAGCTAATAAAAATGGGCGATTTAAGAAACGAAACAGCAGCCACAATTGTAAATCATTTAGAAAACACCTCGCGGGAATTTACGTCAATAGATTAATGATCAATTGATCGTCGTCCGGCGAGGTATACACATCGTAAAGCAAATTATCTGTTTTAATTGAATTTTTAATTTAATTTTTTGTTGTTGTATTAAATTATTGTATTATTTCTTACTTTTTTTGACGTGTTGTGCTAAACTTTTATATACCTAACTATAAAACAAAAAAACAATAAAAATCCGTGAAACAGTGTTTTTAAGCATTTTTATTAAAAAAAATAACAAATAATATTTATTATCATTTTGCTACGATTGCAATGATATTGACCGTGCTGCGATCAATTCTATTAAAAAGTATGGAAATATATGCTATTTTGGCAATTGCTGCAAACCACTGGTCGAGAACGACAACATACATGTCCAGTCTTTTGAAGAAAATTGACGTGATTGTAGACAGAGCTGCTGAAAATATTGATTTGAAGAAGATTGAAACAGAGGTTGCTGAAAATCGCAAATTGATCAATGCCTTGTTAAATAAATAGGGTGACGATAACGCGACTAAACCACTTTTCGCAAAAGTTGTAGAGTCTAGCTCCAACTCATTTAACTGTGAATCGCCGAGGTAAGCGCAAGCTGTCATTGGGACAGGTGCACCCGTCAATTCGATTAAAACCGTATCTATACCTGATAATAAATATTTATATATTAGTCGTATTTCCACACGTATCATCTAATCAGATTGTTAACTACATCTGTGAAAAATTGCAAAACTGCTAACCGGAGGAAGTCAATTGTAAACTGTTGCTGTCCAAAGACCGTATATCGGACAGTTCACTCACGTTTGTTTCCTTTAAAATTGGATTGAAAGAATCCCATTTCGACCTGCTCAATAACTCCAATGCTTGGCCTCCTGGGGTAATAATCCGGCCATTCACAAATTATCCTCGCATAGCAAAAAACCGGACAGGGACCATGTTTCAACATCTAAAGTAACTTGCCCGTTACTAAACACACCTTTGATTACCGCTCGTAGCAGTGAAGCAGTTCTTCAGCCGCGGTTATTCTTAAATATCTACTACCATAATTCAAATAGTATCCGAGCTAAATCAAAATCTCTATATTTGTCAATTCTGGAGGAAGATTTTGATGTCATTTGCATTGTTGAAACGTGGCTAACAACTCATTTCAAAACGGAGGAGTATTTTCCATCATTTTATGCAGTTTTGCGGAGGGATAGGAACGAAACTGTAAAATCAAATATTGCTCCACTTCTTCAGCCAGAGGATCGTCTATTTATTCTTGAAGATTTTAACATTCCTGGTATTGTATGGGAGTATGTTGATCACAATTTGACTCCTATTAACATGAACGATGAGATGGAAAATTTCATCTAGATCTGGCTTTTGTACCATTTGATCATGAGGTGACCGTATCGACGTGTGAGGATCTGGCTGGATCGTCTAGTATTTTCCACTCTCCGTTGAATATTTCTGTTATGTTTGAATGTCGAAGAAAAAGTTAATTCATGGATTTATAACTTTAAAATGGGCGATTATCATTCTTTAAATGCATTTCTGGATACGTATGATTGGTTGTGTTTTTATGGTTGTAATAGTATCCACGGTATATTAAGATTAAGCAAATTTTATAGAATTATTAATTTAGCTATTGAGAATTTTATACCTAGACAGAAAGCTTTCCGCGTTATGATGGAACGGTGGTATAATAGTAACTTGATAAATCTAAAAAATAGAAAGGACAAGGCTCACAAGAAATATAAATTGCATCATAATGTTGTTAATTAAAACTCGTTTGATGTATTGTGTAAGAAGTGCTGGGAAAAAAAATTGGGCAAACACATTTTATTACAAATTGGATTATTTTTTTGCTAAAATTACAAAACTTTTGAACGCAATTGGCTTATTGTTTCATTTTAAATACATGTATGAAGTAATTTTTTGAAAAAAAAAATGTACCTGCAATTTAAGGGAAAAACCCTGAAAAATGCCATGATATTATTCAAAATACGGTGATTGGAGTTAAAGTAATGGAATAAATTAAACACTTATTTTTTATTTTTTTTTGTTTTTTATTGATTTATAGAAGTTCTATCTTTAATATTAAAGTTTTAGTGGACCGCCATTTGCTTTTATTACAATGATACACCTCCGATTCATTGAATTTGATAATTTTTTCAAAGTCGTAAGAGGTATGGATTGCCAAATCGTCATCAACAAACTTTTTAAAGCTTGAATCGATTCTTGCTACTTCTAGCTTCATTATAGACTAAATATTTTCAATGGGATTTAAGTCTAGACTATACGGAGGCCATCTCAATACATCGATACTTCTATCTTCGAAGTACTTTTTTACCTTTAAATGAAGAGATAAGAAAAAAAACAAGTTTTTAACAATTCAAATTTAATAACAACACACAAATTTGGCGGTATGGCACGGATCGTTGTCCTGTTGAAAAATAAATTTGCAAGTCTCGCCAAAAAGCTTTAACACAGAAGGCTCAAATTCGTTGTGTAGGACCTGCAGATGAACAGCTGGTGTAATACTACAACTAAGGAAGCATAATCGACCGGTTTCACTTCCAGAAAAGCATCCCCAGACCATAACTCCTTCATTTTTCGGTGGAAGTCTTAAAATACATTCGTTGCCAAACCTCTCGTTCGGTTTTCTTCCTTCGAAAATTCTTCAATCTCCAACATGCAGCTTGAATTTTGATTCATCGGGGAAAATCACATCATTCCACATCTCTGAAGCCCAAGAAACATGCTCCTGGGTCCATAGAAAAAAGTTGTTTTTTCACTAGTAATGTGAACTCAGGCTTCTGGACTGGTTTAAGTGCTCTCAAACCAGCTTTCACAAGTCTTTTTCTCACTAAGCTGGCTGAAATTTGTTTTTCCGTTGCCCGCTCAACATCCCGCCTTATGTTCGATGAAGTTTTAAAACGGTTCCGACGACATTGTAATATTATGAAACGATCTCCTACTGGCGTTGTCTTTCTGGGCCTTCCAGAGCTTTTCTTTCATTGTGTACTGCCCATCTCTCGCATTTTTTTTACTATTCCGCGCGACAGTACTTTTAGGGATGTTTAATCTTTCTGCTATTACACGCGTGGTTAAATTTCCTCGCACCCAAATGAACATATTGCTTTTACACTACTCACTAATTTTTCCCATTTTTTAACTAAAATTGCACTTTGTTCTTTATTTGACTAGGATCACATACAGAATAACTTAATCTTACAAAATATGTTCTATTGATTCTCAAAAAAAAAAATATAGGTAATAAAACATCTGCACCCTAATGTCGGCCAAGAACGGTGGGCGTATTATAAAATAATTGCTTGATCAATTTTTTTGCACATCAGTTACGGGGTTGTACCTCTGTAATAAAAGCAAAAAGCGGTCCAACAACATATTAATATTAAAGATAGAACTTCTATAAATCAATAAAAAAAATATTAAAAAATAGGTGTTTAATTTATTCCATTGCTTTAACTCCAATCAACGTATTTTGAATATGTTGGCATTTTCGGGGTTTTTCCCCTAAATTGCAGGTAATTTTTTTTTTTGCAAAAAATTACGTCGCACATGTATTTAAAATGAAACAATAAGCCAATTGCGTTCAAAAGTTTTGTAATTTTAGCAAAATAAGACTCCAATTTGCAATAAAATATGTTTGTCCAATATTTTTTCCCAGCACTGTATGATCTAGAACAATATTTTGTTTTAAAGAAATATAAATCAGCAATTTAAGGTACATCATCAACAATTGCTATTAAAAAAAATTTTGTTGAAAAATTCACCCCATTTGGATATGAAATATTGCCTGTAGAAGGAACTCTAGCCTTTCATTGTAAATATAAAACACTATTACAACTATAAATTCACAGATTGCACCACAACTTTAATTTAAATCGTGAACAATGTGTTATCACCGTTTGTGCTATCAAATATAAACACAGAAGCAGAGAAAATTCTGTTCAATTTTATATCAATCGATGGCAGTAATCATGATCCCATAAAACTATTTCCAGTTTTAATTCAGTATTTTAATATTAAAAAATTTCTTATAACAAAGCTAATAAAAATGGGCGATTTAAGAAACGAAACAGCAGTCACAATTGTAAGTCATTTATTAGATTAATGTATAGCGCTGTCTGCCGACAACTGTAACACCAACTTTGGAGGCATGCAAAGAAAAGGTTTGTAAATGTTTTATTAATTTATTGTAATAGAATAAATTTCTTAACCACTTGTCCTTGTGCCCTTTAAGGTACTAATAATGGTGATCGCCATGATCGCTTAAAAAAAAGTACAAACATAGAATTCAATGGAATTGGCTGCCCTGTACATATTATACATAATTGCGGACAATATGGTTTTGATGCACTGCAGATCGATTTACCATCAAAGTGTAAATAAACTTTATAATTTTTTTCGATTTATACAATTCGGTCAGAGGAATAAAAGGATTTTTCGATTTTCTTAAAAAGGAAAGAAATTTTGTTATTATATCCTGCAGTTAACAGACTTATTAGAATGTATCTTCACTCAATATATATTTTGAATTGTTGGAAATTGCACCAATATTTTAAAAAGATTTTTTGGATAAATTTTTGGTGAGGTGTACTTATGGTTTGCTCACTTGCATTATGTACACTTTCCATATCAACATTTCTAAATAGAGAAAAAAATTTACATCTTGAGACAGGAAGAAAATTGTATGCTTTAAGAGTAAAGTTAAAAGTATTTTAAGAAAAATATTGAGGATGGCTTTGAGACGCAAGCAACGTTTTAAAAAACGAATTTCGTACTTTTACCTAATTACATTAAATTAGCTCGACCACACATTTACGACTATGAACATTTCCAGTGGATATTATTAACCCTCATGTGATTGAAGAAAAAATATCTTAATTTGAGTGACTAAGGTGTAGTGACTACATGCAATTTTTCCTTAAACTAATTTTTTTTTGCAATTATGAAATGTATAACGGATTTTGCTAAAATTACATAAATTGAAAACAAGTTTGCATTAGCTGCAACATGTCAGTTTTCGAAGACATTCTGTAAAAAAAACGTAAATAATCCAACATATCACATCAGTGAAAAAAAATGATCGATAGTAATAAAAAATGTTGGTTAGTTTTTTGAAATAAATAAAAATATAAACATATAAATTAATGAAATAAATAAACAGAATACAAACAATGAAATACAACGACATATAACACAAAACAATAAAATATTTGCATCCTATTTCTTTCAAATATAGTGTAAAATATATAAAGGTACCCGGGTGCCTTTGTTACTCTAATTCATACCACTGAACTACTTTTTACTCTCACGTGCGTCCAAGTTGTAAAATTTCTCATTTTTAAGTGTGATCGTAATCTATCAATTGAACTAGAAGTTCTCATAAAATTAAAACTTTTTATTATGACTGGAACATCGAAAGCTACCCCGTCACTCACATAAGGGTTCAAAAAATTCCAGAGTGGAGCGAAATTGAGCAGACTTTTGAGCAGACTTTTTTTATTTGTGTATAATACAGGAATAAAAATTGATGACACAATTTTATTTGATGAATTTGCATATTTAAAAAATTTTAAACAACGATAGTTTTAAAAATAAAATCAACTGCGACCAATGGGTTGATATTTTAACAATATGAACGAAAGCTGTAGTAATGAATTTTTTAAAATTTCCCATTTTTTTTGCTAGTTTTGTGCAAAATGCCATTCCTGAAATAGCGTTTTTAAAGATCTCAGCACAATGGACCATCTATCAACGGAATTATTACTATTATTTACAACTGTAAAGAATTGAGCTATTACCAATTTTTTTAAATGATAAAAGATTACCAAAATTTTTTGAAACAAATTTGAAGCTCGTTGGAGTATGATTAAAACCCCATTTATGGGAGTGATAAGTAGTTCACTAATTTTTATTGATTATTAACTAAATTAATATTGATCAATATTTTTTATAGTATAATACAACTGAAATGTGGTTTAATTTTTGTGATTTACATGATTTTTTAATATTGATTTACTAATTAAGAAATATATTGTTTCAGAAGTCAAAATTTTGTACATAATTTTCCGTCCTGCTCGCTTTAGTGAAAATGAAACCACAAATATTTTCGTCCCTAATATTTTTATTATAATATTTATTTTGTCATTCATTAATCATGGATTGGTGAATCATTAAAAAAATGATTTTGGTATTGTCGGTATCAGTCACCTTATTCATTCGGCACACTGCAACTTCAAATTCAACGTTATATCTGTGGCAAATCAACAAAATCACTTAACTATTTTTTTAGCTACTTTTCAGGAGACCAAATATAAATTTTAAATTAATTTGTGAAAAAATTATAAGACATAAATAAACTATTTTTAAATCCATGGTATCACGGTTTTTTACCTACGTTTATTGACACCTTCAAGCACTTTTTACCTGCTGTAGATTGACCGGTAAAAAAAATTATTTTAATTCATAAAAAAATTTAATTAGCATTTAGAAAAGAATGCTTATATCGATTTAAGTAAATAACAACCGCAAAATTAAATTCAAAATAAAAACTTATTTCAAGAAAAGTATTTATTCTAAATTTATTTTTGATTTTACAAATAAAACTATTGTTTTAAATATCACTTATTTCATGCTACAATATAAAAATTATCAATTAAGTGGTGTTAAATAAATACCAAACACCTATAACAAACATAAGTGGTTTTGCTTATATCTCGGCTAAAAAAGGTCGGATTTTGATGTATAAATGAAGGGAAAGAGAAAACGGGAAATACTATCGATTAGAATATAATTAAACATAACCACTTATCTCGACTTAAGTGGTTATGTCAAATTGCCACAGATATAATCTTATTTTATTTGTTCAAGATCGATCCTATTTTATTCTACCACGTGCTTATGTACACAAATCTCGAATAAATCACTTCTGACTTAAAGTGGAAAAGGAAACTTTAAAGTTTTGCTAAAACAGTTTAGTTTTATTAAATCAATAATCATAATTTCACCATGCCCGTCAGTTTAGAGGGCTTTTGACAGTCTCGGTGTACATCTCGGACTTATGCTGCCAAATACACGAAAGTATTTATAAGTTGCATATCCGTGGTAAACTACAGACTTTCTTGACAAATAAAAATTATCTCAATTTTCATAAGATATGTAGATCCAATTGTAATTGACCCCGAAGTTGATCTTTTTATTCATAATTAAAATCAACAAAATTGAAGCGTTTACTGTATAGAAGATTGGCCAGTACAGAGATGTCCAATGAACAAGGTATATATTCCTAGTCAGTTTAACACTTTCTGGACAAACAAAAAAATTATCCCCAATTTGAATTGAACAATTTTTTGCAAAACAATAACTAAATTTAGACGTTTTCTGTATCGATAGTTGTCCTCCTAACAGAGATCTCTTGATTAGCAGAAGAAACTCTCTAGGTATTTATTTAACTAAATGAACATCGTAGAAAGATTAGCAGGCGGAATTTTCATTGTGTTATTTAGTTAAACCCAATTGGTGATATGCCAAGTACTACCAAAAGATTAGCAGCCGGAAAACTTATTCTATATATTTTAATTTTTATTTCTACAGGAATTAATCATATTTTGGGTTAATTACAAATAATCTAAAACATTTCATAATAATAGTAAATAATTATATTTGAACAGAAAGCCTATGTCTTATTACTCATATAAACCTTGTACATTGAACATTTCCGTTAGCTGGTCAATTTTTCATAAAGTGAACTTTTCAAATCAATTTATTATAGCTTTCCCCGATGTTGATCAATTTATTTGAAGCGAATGTCTAAGTTCCGTTTGGTTTAGTTTCGCAAAAAATGATCAATTTCACATTATCTTATTGAAATGGAATTACTTTATTTTATTTATCTTAAACTTATATCATTAATTATTATAAATAATAATCATATAAGTGTGAATGACTACTAGTGGGTTTAATGCCCTTTAAAAGTTCGTCATTCACATTTATATGTACAAAACGTATACAGCATTGAGCATATAATGTCATAGTGATTAAAATACATTACGCATAATAAACAATAAAATTCAAATATATAAAAATTAATATAATTTAATTTAAATAATTAAGAATAAATGGTATTATACGAGGGTATATCAAAAAGTCTTGGAATATCATATGAAAAAAAGAGTGAGTGAGACAACAATATATTTATCAAAACTATTTTTTGTCGCGATGAAACTTCTAGAAGAACATTTCGATGTAAATTTTTACAGTTCGTTTGTTTTTGTCAATTTAGTAACACGTGTTTTGAATTTTTCTTAAAATGAATGAAATTGAATATCGCGCCGTTATTAAATTTTTCTGTAAAGATGGACGAAATGCAATTTATATATTCAACCATATATCAAAAGTTTACGGCGAATCTGCACCATCATATGCCACAGTAACAAGGTGGGTAAAATTATTCCAAAGTGGTCGGGAGTCATTAGAAGACGACAACCGCTCGGGTCGGCCAGCAGATGCTATTAGCCATGAAAACGTAATTTTGGCCGAATCTATTGTATTGGAGGACCGGCGGCAGTTAGCGTGGAGGACTTTCTCTTTCATACGGTACCACAAATACTATATTACATGACCACCTTCACATGTCGAAAGTAAATGCGCGATGGGTTCCCCGTTTATTGAATGCACAACAAAAAAAAAATGCGTGTTCAAACTTCAAAGACGATTTTAGATATGTACAAAGAAGATCCAGAAAATTTCTTGGATAACATAATAACAGGCGATGAAAGATGGCTTCATCACTGGGATCCGGAATCCAAACAAGAATCGATGCAATGGATTAAACGTAGTGAACCATCACCAAAGAAATTCAAAACTCAACCGTCTGCTGGTAAGGTTTGGCAACAATTTTTTGGGATGCTGAAGGAATTGTGATAATCGATTATATGCCACCGAAAACCACAATCACAGGCATATATTACGCAGAGGTTTTGCGAAAATTGAAAAAAGCGATCCGGGAAAAACGGCCAAGGAAAGTCAGGAAAAAGTCTTGCTTCTTCACGACAATGCACCAGTGCTAATATTGCTCAAGCCGAATTAAGCCAAATTAAAGGACTGCGGCTTCGTGGGAATTCCGCATCCACCGTACAGTCCTGACTTGGCACCCAGTGACTACTTTCTGTTTCCCAATTTGAAAAAAAACACTAAGGGGCCGGACATTTTCCCAGTGACTTTGAAGTACAGTCTATTGTAAATGAATATTTTATGGAGCAAAAGAAATCTTTTTTTTACAGGGTTTAGGCAAGTTAATTGACCGATGTGACAAATGATAAACCTTAAAGGAGATTATGTCGAAAAATAAAAATATTGCTGTCTCACTCACTCTTTTTTTTCATATGATATTGCAAGACTTTTTGATTTGCTCTCGTAAATCACAAATAATCTTTAACTGATGATAACAGACTTTCTATTTGGTCTAATAGTCTATCTATAGTACACTACGCTGACTGAGTTCATTGGATAGTTGGTGAATTTTATGATGCTTAATATCTTACATGAAATATTTTGCTTTATTTCTTATACTCTAGAAGGACTTTTTATTTTAAAACATCCCCATCTTTAAGTTTCGTAATAAAATATTTTTGCAATTTATAATAAAATGTAAATGTAACATTTTCAATTTCGTATTAATCTACTAATTTTCTTTTATCATTTCCGAAGTCACTAGTTTACTATTTGCGTATAAGCTTAACTATTCTTATTAACATTTTGTTTTACTGTTTTATTAATACATGAGCATTTTTGTTTCTTCGAGATATTCTGTGTTGGGCTATGTTTTGGTACTTTTTAATTTCCTCGTAAACTTCACGGTCGTTAAATCTCACATCCGCTTATAAATTCAGGTCTTTAGTACAATTTCAAAATACAAATCTCAATTTGGTTTATACAAAAAACGCTAAGATCACAAACATTTAAATTACTTATAAAAACTTTACAAAAGCTCAGCCCATTCCTTCGTAAAATTGGTTTGCGCTATATTGCTATCCCACCATAGCACGAGCACTACCTCAACAGTAATAAAATAAATTTTCTAAATTTATTTTTAATAAGTTTAATTATTTTCTACTACATTACAGCACATAACCTAAAAATAGGAAACGATACTATTTTCTCATTGTTAGATATTCATTTTAGATAATAATAATATGTATAAGACGATAACGGAAGCAAACCAAAGTTTTATCGTTAATATTAAAAAAAAAAAAGTAAAAAAAAGAAAATAATACTTTTGTGTACGTACAAAACTTAAAATTTATTTTTCAACAAAAACTTTAATATTTAACGGAATAATAATAATAATAATAAAATTATAATTTTCATGTTTATATTGGATTAAAAATTAAAATAATAACAAAATACTAAAAGTAAACGAAAATTATAGATAAGAAAGTAAGTTACATCGAAAAATTCAGTTAAAAGTATATTTTCCATTTTACAATTTTCATACCTTACATAATATGCCTGTTATTATAGCCTGCTATGTTTAAAGTAACGGGTGACTATTGCTATACGTTTTTAGTTGGCTATACGAAAAAATTTGTGGAAGGTTGTGTATTTCAAACAAATTTTGATTCGCACGGTTGAATCATAAATTTCGGCATATCAAGAATCTTTATCTTTACCATAGTTTTTTCAAAAGTATTAAGGTAACGAAATTGATCGGTTCATTTCTTAATATTAACAGATATATATTAGGTAAACAAATAAATTTCCGACCTTTTTAGATAGGTGTCGTTAGTATCACTGCTTGCATATTACTCAATCGGGCAATACATATTTTTTTGAGGTTAGATATCAAGCTTGAATAATTACTAGTGACATTTGCTCAAAACGTAAACAACAATAATTTTCATGTAATTGAAGATGTTTAATTTTTGCCAAAAAACAACATTTGCGGGAAGTTTTTCTTCATTATTTTTTGTTGCAGCGGAAACAAATCGTTTTGCTTGTGGAAGTTTGCGATGAACATGCGCCATCGAAAACAATATTCAAAGAGTGGTTTCAACAATTCAAAGTTGGTGATTTTGACGTAAGATACAAAGAACGTGAAGGCAGACCAATAAAATTTGAAGATACAGAATTGGAACAATTGCTTGATGAGGACCCTTGTCAGACTGAAAAACAATTAGCAGAAGAGTTGAACATTACCCAACAATGTGTTTCGAAACGGATACATGCAATGGGATTGGTTCAAAAGCTGGGAAATTGGGTGCCACACAAATTGAAAGAAAGGGACATGGAACGTCCGAACACCATGTACGAATTGTTGCTTTAACGACAACAAAGAAAAGGGTTTTTGCATCGGATCATCACTGGGAATGAAAAATAGATCCATTATGACAATCCAAAGCGCAAACCAGCGTGGGTCAAGCCATGTGAACCAGGCTCATCGACGCCAAAAGCAAATATCCATGGTTCGAAGGCGATGCTTTGTATTTGGTGGGATATGAAGAGTATCGTCTATTATGAGCTGCTGAAAGAGCGTGAAACCATTACGGGACAAGTTTATCGTCGACAACTGATATCTTTAAAGCAAGCTCTAGCTGAAAAATGACCGGAATGGGACAATAGGCACAATAAGATTATTTTGCAACAACGCTAAGCCTACATGTTGCTATACCTGTCAAAAATTACTTGGACAGGCAGAACTGGGAAAATCTACCCCACCCGCTGTATTCACCAGACATTGCTCCCTCTGATTACCACTTGTTTCGGTCGATGCAATCAGCTCTGGCACAGCACTTGTACTTCATATGAAAACGTCAAAAATGGGTCGATGACTGGATCGCCTCGAAACCACCAGACTTCTTCCTTCGGGGAATCCATTTATTGCCTGAACGATGGGTGGAATGTTATAGCTTCCGAAAGAGCATATTTTGAATAAAACATTCTTTCATTCTCTACAAAATCTAATGTCTTTTATTTCAGTAAAAAAGGCCGGAAATTTATTTGTAGACCCAATATATATATATATATATATATATATATATATATATATATATATATATATATATATATATATATATATATATATATATATATATATATATATATATATGTACTGTAATTCCACACACTTATCATGAAATTTCGACATCATTCGCGTTGCAATACACTTTGCATTTCGTAATAAGTACACGCGAAAAATATTTAATGATTTGAGAAATTGCATGAAATTGTATTTTGTAAAATAAACATATTTTATATTTCAAAATTTATTTTGCTTTATCATGATTTAATAACAAAAATAAAATATGTTTATTAGACATTACGAAATATTGTAATAATTAATATTAAGTTTTAGATATTGGGTAAATCGATTAAGTTGAAAGACATTATTGTTTGAGGAGCCGTGGATTGATGTTCAAATAACAAAGCTTATAAAAATATAAACATGTAAAATAAAATATAAAAGCCTAAATAAATCTATATATAAAAAAGTTAAAAGTGAGTTTTAATGAATGTAAATAATAACATTACATGGCGATCTTGCCAAATACGAACTCTGAAAAAAAAAAAATTTTTAAACTAGTGAAATGAATGTCTAAAAAATATTTGATAAAGTAATAATAATAATAATAGTTAATAATAATAATAGCTAATTTAATAAAGTGAAAATACCTTGTTAATCTAGAACAATGGTCATAAATTATAATAATTAATATTATTATAAAAAAAAAATTGTTAATGAATAAAAAGTCAAACTAAAGTGTTGGGTGTCCGTCGCACTACACTATATATATATATATATATATATATATATATATATATATATATATATATATATATATATATATATATATATATATATATATATAAAAAATTGATAGACGAGAGTGGATATCCCCACTTAAAATTTGGGTATACATATATAAAAAAAAATGGATTTCTTCAATAGTGTGATTGACATTGAAACTGTACAGAATAAGGAGAAAACCGTGAGCAACAACCATCAACTATCAAATAATATGGACCTGTCAGGATGTCTAAAGGTAACTATAGTTATAATAGTAGTATTAGTAATAGTTTATATAATTAAGAAAATGTATGAAAAAGCAAAAAAAGAAATTGTTGCAAATTTAACAAGAGTAATAAACTCTTAGGTTGGGTTAGGTTAGGTTAGAGTGGCTGCTATCGCACACTTAGGCCAATGATGGCCCATTGTGATACCACAGGATCCAATCTCCCCTTACCCCCGCTGAAACCAACCAGAGCTACTGAGGTAGCGTAAAATATCTCGCACCCCAAAGTCCGCGAGTTCAAAAAGGCTGTCCATACCGTACACACTCAAGTACTTACGTCTTTTGTATGATAGTGCTGGACACGAGCATAGGAAGTGAACTAACTTCCTCCTCTTCGTCCATACAACTTCTACAAAAGTCATTCGTCTCTAGACCCAGCCTGCTCGCATGTTCCCTAAAAAGGCAGTGTCCTGTCAGTATCCTTACGACCAATCCTAAATCTCGTTTTCCCAAGGATACAAGTGCCTTGGAGTGCCGCAGGTCCAGTTTTGGCCAAACCTGTTTTGCTACCCTGCACGTGAGAGTGTTGGTCCACCTCTCATCTGTCAAGGCAATTGCCTTTTTACTGAGCGTCAATTTGAGCGCTGCTATAGGCCTCCCCAGACCTGCCCTTTCCGGTTGCATCTGAAGAGTCGTACCGTACCTAGCTAGTTCGTCTGCCCTGCAGTTTCCCGTGACGTCCGACTGACCAGGGACCCAGATTATCTGGATACTGAAATACTCGCTCATCTCATTAACCCTACAATGCATGATTTTTTTTATTTTTAACGAAAAAAATCCACATAACATATTTGGTGCCACCTTTTTGGAAAACGAAAACCAAATCCCATTTTTTTAAATAGTTTTTCTGAAAAATAGATTTTCATGGTTGTATCATATATGATACATCATGCATTTAGAGTAACAAAAATAACCAAATTTTAAATTATTTTGCTGCAAATTTATTTCAATAAAACATCCTTTGGAGGCAAGTGGTTAGCATTAGGTTTTTTCTTTTTATTTTCAATGTTCGCACTAATTGCATTTGATAACGGTCGGCCACGTTTGAAACAGTCCCAGTTCTCGTTTGCTCTACACAAACTCTCAGCAAGTTGAATACAAAAATCTACTAGACTGAAGTAATTTGTGCCTTTCTCTCTGGCAATTTTTTTGAGAGCAGCCACGAATTAACCACTGTAATGTCTAAAAGATGGTAAAAAATTCGAACATACTACTTTCTAGATTTCAATTTAATTTTATGGCAACCGGTCAGGCTACCTAGTAGGCCCATCCCACTCATGTGTTTATTATATTCGGTTACAATGTTAGGACAATCCACTTCGATCGTTTGATTTTGCTACGAATGTACTGTTTGACTTTTGTGGTCGGTAATTCTCCTGAAAACGATGATAATAGTGTCACATAATTTGTGTCTTTCCACAAAACCACACTTACGTCTACATCTTCGATTGTGCCAACCTGTTCTACAGCAAAACCTCGAGGCTTGTCTTTTAAAGCACGTTCCGTAGGTAATTTACAGACAGGCAGTCTGTCACGACGTACCGTGCCAATCGTTTGAATCCCAACTCGATGCAGTTTTACAACAAGTGGTAAACTAGTATAGTAGTTATCGAAGTAAACGTATCGTGGCACATCCCGCAATAATCGAATTACAACATTTGAGGAACTACCTAAATTCGGTCACATGCTAGTCGTTTTTCATTTTCTTGTCCAGTAAATAATTCAAAATTGTAAGTGAATCCGGAAATACTACTTAGAACAAAAAACTTGTAGCCGCATTTGTGAGGTTTCATCGGCATATATTGTTTTAGGTAGTTTCTACCTTTAGATGAACAAAGCTGTTCATCTATTGAAAAATTTTATTCTAGTGGAACTTTTTTGAAATTCTCGATGAGTGCATTAATCATTGGTCGTATTTTAAATAATCGATCATGGTTAGCACTTGTTCGTGGTAAACAGTTATTATTGCAATTAAAATGAAGAAACTTTCGGATTTTTTCGAATTTGTTGATCAAAATGGTTTCTCGAATAATATTGTTTCCCATTTCGACGGACCAATATCGGCGCAAACTTGTTACCTGACGCACAAAAGGTTACTATACATACTCCGATAAATTTTTCTCATACGTTCAATGAAAATGTATTTTGGATGTTTTCCTCAGTGGCGTAATAATTTGATTCTTGAACAATTTGTTGTTTTAATTTCGAGTCAAACAAATAATTGAAAATTTGTAGCGGGGTCTGTAGTTCAAGTATTTCCGATGGCAATGTATCATCGCCCGAAAATTTAAATTTTTCTGGACAAACATCTATATTTTTCGTTTTTAAATAACGTTGCTGACTTTTTTTTAGTTCCTTAACTTCACTGGACTCATTGGGAACCACATCAAGGTTTTGATCTTCCGTAATTTGCAGATTGTTTAATTCATTTTCATTATTATCTATTATAAACGGTAAATTTTCGTTTGTCGTTAATTAATTAACGTTCGTCGTTAATTTCATCGAATAGTTCTATAACGAAGCGGCAATTTATTCGATCTAAATTTAAATCTTCTTCGTTATCAATACTACTTGCCAGATCATCTTAAATTTCGCTAAAGTTAACAATATTTGCAATTTGATTAGTTTTCAAATACTTCCTTCTGTTTTCCATTTTCACCTGCCTCAAGTATAAAAATATGACTTAGGAGTGCCAAAATCATTAATTTTTCAAGTATAAGAATTGGTTGTATCATACATGATACAACCAAAAAATGATGAGTACTTGCATGATGTATCATATATGATACAACCAATGCTTTCCAATATTTACAAGGATATATTGCAATTTTTTTATAAAAAATAATAAAAATGATAATAATAAATATAAATGAATGACAATAATATTTTTATATATAAAATATTTAATAATTACCTGCAAATTCACGATTTGTAATCAGCCTTGAGAGCAACAAACACTTTACCTCAGTAAGCTACAAACAACTACTAGTTTTATTTACAATTTCGCGCGTAAATTAGAAAGATATGCATTGGTATGTGTGAGTAAATGAGCGTATAAGCGATATACATAGAAAAATATAACAGAAAACACGAATAAACATCATATTTTTGAGTTTAAATTGGTTGTATCATATATGATACAGTATGCATTGTAGGGTTAAGAGATGATCGGCAATCCAGCGCCACCCGTAACTTCAGAGAAACCGCCTCTAGTGACCTGGGTGCCGCTTGACTGTCCACATAAATCGCGATATCCCTAACAGATACCACGTTATGCTTCAACCATGTCACGACTTCCCCTATCACCACCACTTCAGCCTGGTACACGCTGCAGTAGTCAGGGAGACGAACAGAAATATTAACATTGAGCTTCTCACAGAAGACTCCGGCTGCTACTTTGCCGTCTAGCTTAGAGCCGTCCGTGAAAAATGTCAGTGCCTCGTTTTCCTAAAGTTTAAGAGAATAAACTCTTAAACTAAAATAAGAAAACAAAAATTATACATAGCAGTAATATATTATATAAAAAAAATTGTTTCAGAAATATCCAATTTCAAAACATATTTGTATAAAAGAAAAAATTTGTTTATATTTTTAAACGAGTGTTGTTGTTGTGGTGACTACTATTAAGTTACAATTCAAAACAGATGATTTGAAAACGATAAATAATTTTTATGACATACATATTATTTCTGTGTGTGTGATCAAATTTATAATATTAATTTGATATGAAATTAATTTAGAGTATGCGTAATATTTAAATGCCATTTAAGAAGAAAATGGATCTAAAAATTAGTGAATTTAATAAAGTGTTACCGACCTTCACAGGTGAACACAAAGAGCTAGAAATTTTTTTAAGTTTAGTCAAATTGCTACATGACGAATTAAAAATAGCTGATCAACCAAAATTGATCGCGATAGTGTTAGCAGCTAAAATTAGTGATAGTGTAAAATCAAAAATTACATTAGAAGAAAAACCAGAGACTTTTAAGAAATTAAAAGAACTATTTAACAAAGCTTTTGGCTTAAGGCGTTCTCCAATAGAGATACAATCAGAAATACATAGTTAGGCAAACGGGTAAAATAGAACATTATACAGTAAGTCCTCAACTTACGCGAATTCGACTTACGTGAATTCGTACTTACGTGATTTAAAAAAAATGGGATTTTGAGTTTTTTTGATGAAAGGAGTAGGTTTTTTTAATTTTTTATTAAAAAAAATTTTAAAGCTGCGCTTTATTTCTAAGTTCTCTACTTTAGTTTGTTTATACACACTATTATTTTCATGCGATAGTAAGGGTGGCAGAAAGAGAGAATGGTTTAGATGGCTTCGACGCTCAACTTCCTGATCCAGAACGATTTGCGAAGTGTCAAAGCAGTGAATGATGCTTATAGTTCTTTAATAAGTAGGTTCTATGTACTTTAATGTATCCATGTTCGCTGAATTTAAGGTATGTTCGACTTACACGATTTTTCGACTTACGCGAAAACCTACAGAACGAATTAATCAAGTAAGTCGAGGACTTACTGTATAGAAAAGATTGAAAAGTTAGTTAACGAACTAAATAGTGTACAAGTAAAAATCCTAGCTGTTGCAGATAAAAAAAACGTACATTTGATATCGGATCAGTTGGGTTTAAATGCATTCAAAGAGGGATTAATAGATGTATATTAAAACCCACTGTAATGGCAGCTAGACCAAAAACTTTTTCTGAGGCTATAGAAGTTGCAAGAGAGGCCTCAAAAATTTTTCAAACAGACACACAAAATGTGTCACAACTTAAACATCAAATATTTCAATCTACCACAAACAAATTTAATAGGAACAGTAGAATTGCCGGTCGGAGCAATAACAGTTATAATAGTGAACACTATAATAACTACAGAAATAGCAATAGTTATCTGAATAAAAATAATTCATATCATGCTAATACAAACTATGGGCAACGAAATTCGAATCGTTTCTCAAACCGAAATAATAGTTATAACCTTAGCATATTTTGATTACAGAAATCAAAATTATAATAATCGAAATCATAGAAATCAAATTTATAATAATGAAAATCGCAAAAACCGAAATATACACGTATTACAAAGCTCGGGAAACGGGGTTATTCCTCCGATAAGATCACAGGAGGATATAACAAAACAATTAAACGTGTTAGCAATTCACTAATTTTCCATATAAATGCAAATTCAGGAAGTCTGGTAATGTTACAATCAGATTTGTCCAGAGACGTCTTGACATTTCTGGTTGATACAGGATCGGATATCACTATTTGCAAAGTGGATAAATTAAAAAAAATGTAGCTATAAATAGTAATAATAAATGTGGAATAACGGGAGTGACAGACTCCGAAACATATTCATTAGGCACTTTATATACAAACTTTAAATTCCATAATCATATTATAAAACAAAATATACATATAGCAGATAAGGATTTCCCCATAAACACTGATGGAATAATAGGTAGGGATTTTTTGAGCAAGAATGGATGTAAGCTTGATTACGAAACTTACACAATCACAATTAACTCAGTAGATGAAGAAATTATTCTACCGTTGGAGACTAATCTCCCAACACAAAACACTTTTACAATACCAGCGAGAACAGAAATTTTAAAAGCTCTAAATATTAAAAGAAGTGAAGATAGCATAATTTTAAATGAAGAAATAAGTAAAGGAGTATTTATTTGCAATGGAATAATTCCTAAGAATGGTATTGCACATATAAAAATAATAAACACTAATGAACAAGCAGTGCAAATAGATAAATATGAACCAAAATTAAAGAATTTAAGTAATTATCATATAATACGGAACACTAAAAATACTAACATTTCAAATGAAGAACGGTACACGAAAATAATTAAAGAATTAAACATGGAAAATAATAATGATTATGAAAAAAAAAAAGAAATTTTTAAAATTTCTAGAGAATTTATAGATGTTTTCTACGTTTCTGGTGATACATTAACAACAAACAATTTCTACAAACAAGAAATTCTAAAAGAAAACAGTACTCCTGTCTATATAAAAAACTATAGGTTACCAAAAGCTCATTATAATGAAATAGATAAAGAAATCTTAAACCTTTTAAATAATGATATAATAGAACCTTCAATCAGTCCGTACAATTCTCCATTGTTAATTGTGCCAAAAAATCTTCTGAGGGCGATAAGAAATGGAGAATAGTGGTAGATTATAGGCAATTAAAATAAAATTATAGACGATAAATTTCCATTTACTCGTCTAGAGGACATATTAGATAATTTAGGCCGAGCGAAATATTTTTCAACGCTAGACCTAACTAGTTCATTTCATCAAATAGAACTAGTGAAGGAATCTGGCCCTATGACAGCCTTTTCGACAAATAAAGGTCACTTTCAATTTAAAAGGTTACCGTTTGGACTAAAGATATCCACCAATATCTTCCAAAGAATGCTATCAATAGCATTAGCTGGCCTTGAGGAACTTGCTTTTTTATATGTGGATGGTATAATTGTTTTTGGTTGTGGAATGAAACACCACAATAATAATTTAATTAAAATATTTAAAAGATTAAGAGAATATAATTTAAAAATCAATCCATCTAAATGTAATTTCTTAAAAAGGAAGTCACGTATTTAGGTCACTACATTACAAGTGAGGGGGTTAAGCCTGATCCTGCGAAATATGAAGTGATTAAAAATTATCCACGCCCAACCGATTCGGATAGTACACGCCGATTCGTTGCATTATGTAACTATTATAGAAGGTTCATCAACAACTTTGCCTTGATAGCGAAACCTCTAAATAACCTATTCAAAAAGGGAACAGCATTTGTTTGGTCTGACGATTGTGAAAAAGCATTTAATTTACTAAAAACAAAATTAATCGATCCACCAATCTTACAGTATCCAAATTTTAATAAAGAGTTTGTTCTAACAACGGATGCATCAAATTTAACGTTAGGTGCTATCTTATCACAAGGTGAAATTGGGAAAGATCTAACAATTGCCTACGCAAGTAGATCTATGGATAAACACGAACTAAACAAACCAGTTATTGAAAAAGAATTATTAGCTATACATTGGGCCATAAATTATTTTAAACCTTACCTTTACGGTAGACAATTTACTGTGGTAACTGACCGCAGACCACTTGTAAGTCTGTTTACAAATAAGAACCCATCGTCTAAAATGACCAGAATACGATTACATCTAATTGACTACAATTTCAAAATAATTTTCAAACAAGGTAAACTAAATACCAATGCAGATGCTTTATCTAGAATAGTTTGGGATACTGAAGCATTAAAAGCATAAATACCAAAAGAAAAAATTAATGTAATCACTAGAAGTATGAAAAACAAACTTGATGAAAATTCTAAAGATTTTAGTGTAGAGGTACCAAGAAAAGAGCCTGATCAACTCTACGCTTGGGAATGTACATCTATAACTGAAGAAAATAATAAATTTATAAATGTAACAACAGGTTTAGAGGTCATAAATAAATTCGGCAATGACAACCAATGGTTAAAAACTGTGACTATTTTGATTAGCAATAATCCAATTATGGAAATGAATTCAAAATTGGAGAAGTTAATTAACTGCATGCAAAAACTGAAAATAGATAAACTAGCGCTGAAAAATAGCGATTTAATTTTTAGTCACATAGATTTTTAGTCACCGCCGAAAAGAATAATAGATACCAAAGAAATGTTAGGAATAATTTTAGAAAATCACACGAATCCAATTGGAGATCACTCAGGTGTTAAAAGAACAATCTGTAGAATAAAACAGAGATATGTGTGGAAAAATATGAGTAGAATGGTCAAAGGCTTTATAAATAAATGTGAATCTTGCAAAAAGAATAAGATAATCAGGCATATGAAAGAGAAAATGAAAATTACAGAAACACCAGGGAGTAGTTTTGAAGTACTAGCAGTAGATACTGTAGGACCACTAAAGATTTCGAATGGATTTAGATACATATTAACTTTACAATGCGAATTAACAAAATACATAGAAGCAATTCCATTAATAAATAAAGAAGCCATAACCATTGCGAAATCAATAGTAGAAAAGTTTGTGTTAAAATATGGTATTTTCCAGGTTTTAAAAACAGATATGGGAACTGAATTTTTAAATGAAGTAAAGAAAAACATTTGTGAATTACTAAAAATCAATCAAGTCAACTCAACACCATATCATCATGAAACCTTGGGTTCAATAGAACGAAACCATAGAGTATTAAATGAATACTTAAATAATTTCACTACCAATGGCAACTGGGATGAATGGTTACCATACTTTGTATTCTCTTATAATACAACTCCACATACTGATACACAATACACTCCATATGAATTAGTGTTTGGAAAGTTAGCTAGCATACCATCATTCATAGATACTGGAAAAACGAACCCGATTTATAATTATGACAATTATGCAGAAGAAGTTAGGTTTAGATTACAAGAAGCGCACAAAAAAGCTAATGAATTATTACAAAGAACAAAAGAAAATAGGAAAAAGGAATTAGACAAAAAAATAAATCCAGAAAGTTTCAGCGTAGGTGATCTCGTTTATCTGAAAAGGGGTAAGAGAAGAAGCTTGAAAGTAACTACACTGGACCTTTTGAAATAGTGAAAAGAAATGATGTGAATTCAAAGATTAAGATAGATAATGAAATTAAAGAAATACCACAATAATCGTCTAAAAAAATAAAAACAAGAATATAATTTTTTTATATGGATATAAATACAAATTTAAGATAAATTCATTTGAGTAAAATTAAGATTACTAAATTAAAATAACAAGATAATGTTTATAGAAGTTAATTATAAAAAAAAAAAAAAAATTCAAATCTTCAATTGGTAAATTTTTCTATAAGGGGAAGGATGTAATGCCACACACTTATCATGAAATTTCGACATCATTCGCGTTGCAATACACTTTGCATTTCGAAATAAGTACACGCGAAAAATATTTAATGATTTGAGAAATTGCATGAAATTGTATTTTGTAAAATAAACATATTTTATATTTCAAAATTTATTTTGCTTTATCATGATTTAATAACAAAAATAAAATATGTTTATTAGGCATTACGAAATATTGTAATAATTAATATTAAGTTTTAGATATTGAGAGTTGAAAGACATTATTGTTTGAGGAGCCGTCGATTGATGTTCAAACAACAAAGTTTGAAGCAAAAAGATAAACTTGTAAAATAAAATATAAAAGCCTGAATAAATCTATACATAAAAAAGTTAAAAGTGAGTTTTAATGAATGTAAATAATAACATTACAGTACGTACATATATAGTCCAAATTGTTAAATGGTTCTAATAATCTCTATTTTTTCTTAGAATTGGCGTGGTGGTGATATTTACAGAAAAACAACTGCTCGAATATCTTAATTTACCGAAAAAATGAAATGTTGTGGCCAACACCTGTGGAATTTTTTACCACTGCAATTGAATTCTAAATCGAAAAATTTAACTTTTCGGGCTTTTGATAAAACTGTCTTGTTTAATGAAAAATCATTATTCCTGCTTAAATTTCAGAAAATTTATTAAAACCTTAATCTTTAAATTTATTTAAATCTTTTTCTTGTTGTTTTTTGTAAATGCTACACTTTCATCATTGCAAAAATTGAAAAAGCTCCATTGGAAGCTGTCACTTCATGTACCCAGATAAAGACGATGCGTCTAAGGTATATAAACCTAAAAAAATTGTTCAAAATCTCTGCACTAGTTTATGTGTGATGTACGTACACCTAGGACCTAGTATAATTTTATTTATACAGACAACAAACAATAATTTTTCGTAATTACCATTAAAACCGCGGCGTTTTGAAATAAACTCCTGATAACACAATTGTTACTTGGTCCTTTTCAACCGATATGTCATATGATTATATCGAAATGAATATATGTCTCTTGGTATGTAGCGGATGTTTTGAGTATCAGTCAATTTGCAATGCCAAATTAATGATACGCGTGCATTTATTGAATAGTAAATAAATTGGACAACAGCACCAAAACGATGGATTTGTAAACTATGATGTAATTATGGAAATTATTGTCTGATCTAAGACCATTCAAACGTTAAAAGGCTATACGATAACCTGGCCCAAATTATATTTTTATCCATATACGGATAATCAGTTTTTTGAGCTTGAAACTTATAGTTCCTTAACAAGCCATTTAATAATTTTCCCAACCACACAAATAACAACTTGATATATTACATCGCGTTCATGTAATTGCTATTAAATTACATTACTTTTTGTAATACAAAATCTACTCCCATTAATTACTTGTACATTAAATTTGATCAAAGATTATGGTGTTACACTAAAATCAATTTACGATGATCCTGCACAAGATAAACACGTGACATTTTTAATTTCAATATACGAAAGTTTGATAATTATTGTTAATTAATTATCTTCCATACAAATTCAATGAATTTTAAACATTAAATGAAACACTCGTCCTGGTATGTTAGGCATATTATTCACGCTCGTCTAATTACGGCACAGCAATAATAAAATCGAATAAAAGTTTATTTTAAACATTTTTACGGTTTATAATTCAATGTGACACGCAATGTGTATACATTAAACTTATCAAAGTACATTAATGTAGGACATAATAGTATTGTAGCACATAAATATAGACTTTTCTCTATATTCGTGGACGATTGGGTTTTCAGTTTTTCAACAATTTGAAATGCGCTATACAATTTTCCAATTCATATGAGAATTCAAAAAAGGTAAATTGCGTGCTAATATAAAGTTATTGTCATTTCCGTATTGTTATTTTAAAACCAACTAGGTAGGTATAATGTACTCAGCACCCGTTTATAATTCGTATATTTTAAAGCATGCTAGAAATTATTTTATACCGTTTAGAACGATTCATAGAAAGAATTTTATTGTTGTGTAAAAAATATTGAAACTCCATCCACTCGAAAGCTCGGGAGAAGACTACGAACGTTGTTCCTTGTCGTAGTACAAGGAAATCCAATATCATTTATATTGTACTTGTCATTTTATTACTTCTACCTTCTTTAAGTACCAACCAAAATTCTATTGTAACTGTTACCCCCTTCTTATACATCCGCAAAAAAATTATGATGTTCAACGGTTAACAAAAAAAAAAAAAAAATAAACAAAATAATTTTTCAATTCATTGAATTGAATGAAAAGAAAAATTGAACAGAAGGAAAACGTGAAGTAAAAAATAATAATCGAGTAATGAACAAAAATATAGGAAAGGAAAGCGTAGACTAACTTTTCTTAATTTTATCTCATTTAACGGCAGGTTTAATTTTCGAAATAGTAATGATAATAGCACAAGAATAACCCCAAAGACATTGTGCGTATCTACCATTATTGAGGCAACTTCATCATTTGATTTATGAAGTTTTTATTTAAGGGGTAGATAATTAGATGAAATTAAAGTTGAATTTACAGGAGATAATTATTTGGTTTCCAACGATGGTAATTTTCAACATTGTAGTACTGAAAAGATATTTGATCAAACAAAAAATAAAGACCTTAAAATTGTCACCTAGCAAAACACATTGAAACGATCAATTTTTGAAAACCGGCATTGGTTTCCCAGCTAACTTCAGGATTGAAACAATTCCTGTTTCAAAGAAAATGGCATAGGTTCAAATCGAATTTTACAATTTTAACTCCGGATTGTATACTTGCTGTGGTACGATCCCGAGTTAAATTTGTAAAATTCGATTGGAAACTAAATTTGACAATTGTCAAGAAATTTTAAATTCCCGTGCAAATGAATTTAGACAGTGGAGATAAACGTCGATAGTATATTGGTTGTTTCCGATAGTATATTGGTCGATAGTTTATTGGTTGTTATAAAGATAAGTAGTTCCGACACATATCTGCAGAACGTATAATGCAGAAATTCGGATGACAATAAGCTACATTTTTAGCTAAAATTCTAAACTTTTTTCTGTATTGTGCATTATGATGCTCAAGTAAAGCAAACGAAGAAATTTTTGCATACTGCAGCAGGGGGCGAACCAAGTTTGTGTACGCCTTCGTTGCAGAAGGATCATAAAATTCTTAAGCCTAGCGCATATCAAAACAAAACGTAGGGTTTTATTTAAAACTCGGTTGATAGTATTGTCAACGTGATTCCTAAAATTCAATTACTTGTGAGAACTAACACTCCAGAAGTAACTCGAGCTACAGCATTGATATAATATTTTTGTAATTAGAAACGTACTGGATTTTGCGATTTATTTATAGATGTTTATAGATAGAATGAAGAGAATATGTCCAAATGGCTACCCTAGATTTGGCTGTGAAAGTAGATGATTATATTATTATCCAAAGATCACCTGACACTTGCCGTCTCTCAGGTATGAGTCCATTCACAGAAAGAGTTGCGATGGAGACTCTTGGGCTCGGAACTTAAATATAATATGGTTATTTAATGTACTTAACATAAACTTGAGCAACTTGGTGGAACGATCTTTCAGGAATGCAGGATAACTTTGCAATTGTCCTATAGCTAATGGCTGATTTGTGCAGTTTCTTGTCAATAGCAACAATAAAAAAGTCTTTCCAGATGGCTGGAATAATTCATACCGAGAGTGATTTTTGAAAAAATGCTGTAAGTAGCTTAGTCAGAGTCACGGCATTTTGTTAAGGTGATTGACGGATTTTATTCATATACTTAGAATAGTCAACGTCGAGATCTGATTCTTTATTCGAGAAAGCCGAAATAAGATTTTAGTGAACTGGTTGGTAACAGCTCTTGGATTTTTTGAAAAATAACTATAGTACTTTAAGGAGGAAGAATAACATTAAAATTTCTGTTTAGAATTACTAAACTGCCAGAAGCACTTAGGATCAAGATAATGTTATAGATGTCCATATATTTAGAGTATTTATTTATTTATTTATTTTATTTATTTGTTGAGTTACTTGTACAATTTGAGCAGAACCGAGCTATAAAGCTCATTTATAATGTAGTGTGAAGACTAATAAATTCCTAATGTTATGTGCCCAATCATTGTTCGTGTGAAATGCCCATTACATTATTGTCCTGCTATTTTAAATATGACATTGATATGTGTAATGTAATCTAGAAGTTAATCTAGTTAATTAAATTCTTGTTAATCCCATTAAAATCATTCATTGTCTTTTTGTGACACATGTTGACGGGAAATGACTTATAGCGAGTTCTCTGGACTTTCTCATTTTTGATTAAATGTAACGTGCTGCTCCACGTGTTACGTGAGGTAGCCATATTGATTAGTATTCCGACTAACATAATTTATAATAAAAACTTTAAAAATATAAAATAATATAGAGTAATCTGATTCTAACAGCGTTCTTCTAATCTGACTCTGAATCTTCTTATTTCTTTATTGTATCAAGGAGGACTTGATGACCTTTTTTGACGAGTATAAGGTACTGATTGTTCCAAACATTAAACAAATGCTGAGTAAAAGCAACCCGTCTATGTCTCAATATCAGTATTATTATGGAGAAAGACGCTGAAATCTGAGTTTCTCAAAATCAGTTCTTCGATAAATTAAGTCTTGGTCCCACCACTATTGGTGCGGTTAGCAGTCCCTTGCTCATAACAAAACAGATTAACATGGGAGTTGTTAATCTTTGGTGGATAAGACTAGATTAGCTTGTGAAACAACACTGTTAACAGCATCCGAGGAAAACAGAATACAAACTGCCTGTTGGGCCTGCCTCCCAAGAGTGTGGGTTTGGCAGCATCTCCTGTGACTTTACCGCCTAGGGTATTACATTCCATATTTGTTGTATTCATTGCTTGTTTTTGCGAAGTTATATCAATGGCATTTGGTCGCCGATTGCACTTTGTTACTGCCAAAGCAGTACCCGCCCCGCGACGTGAACGTGGCTACTTAGGTGTACACAAAGACAGCCGGTGCTCTCTAGGTACCCTAGGCTGAGGGGCAAATATTATTGCCATTGCTATATATGCGACTAATAAATAACTACTATTAAAATTTTAAATTAATAGTAACGGTAGGATTCATAGAGTGATGGAAGTAGAAAGATTACACTGCATAAGCATACTAGAATTTTGTTTTCAGTTGATTATTAACTATCGACACTTCGAATTTTGGATGACATTTTTTGAATTAATTTGTCTCATTAAATATTGAGAAAATTCTAAAATATACCCCTTAAACTTTATCAGACCTCCTCCAATCATACTACGAAATTTTGCGTATACATCCATGCTACATCGAATAGTAATTTTTAGATGGAAAACTAACTAGAAAATCCTAGATCATTTTATCATTTAAAATTGGGAAAATGCGAAATTACATCCGATAGTACTCTTCAGTCCTCCCCCAACAATACTACCAAATTTTGTGAACATTCTATTTACGTCGATTAGTCATTGTTTGATTGATGACCAAGTGAAAAAATTTTAACCAATCATTAATTTGACGTAAGTTCATGATGCATAGAATGGGTATAGTTATAAATAACCCTGGGAATAAACTAACATACATTTCGTTAAAAATTAGCAATGATGTTATTCATTAAATATTTTCCAACTTTTACGGATTTTCGGTCGGTTGAAGATATAAAAGTAGCAAACACACAATCGGCATTATCGTTTTGCATTTTACACAATATTGCATTTTAACCAGGCGATGACAAGCTGCTTCATGTTGGCAGCGATTTGAGTGTACGGCAGCGATTTGGGTGTACGGCTGTGATGCTGGACAAATATTGATAAATAAGATATTATGATGATAAGAACTTGGCTTGCTTTCTTTGTATCATAGTATTTTAGTATTTGCATGTAGTAATTGTTGCGTTTGGTTCTTTTCGTGTATTAGTGTCAATGTGTACTTGTTTAGATTTAAAAATTATCTTTAAATTATGCCGATCTTAGGCTGCGTACAAATCCAAGGGTAAATCGTTTACTACGGTAAAAATCGATTTTAGTACAGATTTTTCGATTTACCCTTGGATTGGTTTGCAGCCTAAATCTGGAAAGTTTTAGTATGATTCGAAATTCAAAATAAGATCCGCAAATTAAGCTTTTACAAAATTCTGGGTACATATGACACAGCGAGATTGTTATAATTTAATAACGAATATTCATCGATATTAAGTTATATCAATATTAAGCAATTTAGTGAACGTGTTAATAAGGCTGCGTATACCAATCCAAGGGTAAAAGTCAATTGTAAGTAAATTTTTCGATAAATTCAATTATTTTTGAAAAAGTCTTTACCTATAAGACTTTTTCAAAAATAATTGAATTTACCGAAAAATTTACTTAAAATTGACTTTTACCCTTGGATTAGTACGCAGCAAATGTTTGAAATTCAATCAATAACGTCGTTCTTACGAAATACAACAGATCATAATCAACTAGTTCATGTCATTTGAATGCGTTTAACCGTCTTAAAGCATAGAAATTATGAAAATGCCATATATGAAAAAATATTGTTTGGTTCCGTTATAACAACGTTCAATTCAGAAAATAACTCAAATTCATTGAATAAACCATACCTTAGTACATATAAATTCACCTTCTTAAAAAATGTTCACCTACACGTGTATCTGGAATATCTGGGAATTAAATTGTTTCTTTTCCTCAATTGCAAAAATTTGTTTGTGTTCGATAAGCAAAACTTTATTTACCAATATCAAACGACAAAAAAATTTAATCTTATGATAAAAATCTTCCAGGAAAAATTGATTGAAGATTCTGCATTGAAAAGTATTTCGCATACATTACAAATCAAAGAGATTATTATTGCTTGAATGAACCAACTGATGTTCTAGTCTAAATAATTCAACAAGTGGATAATCGGTTTCGCCGAAATGTCTTTCCTTTAATTTCATTTGGGTTAAAATTTATTAAACCTTTACTAATGGAAAATATACTTAAATACTTAGAACCAAAACGATTCCTAGTTCTTGGTTTTGTGTACCCTTTTGAATATTGCTTCTTAAAATTGATTGACGCTTCTTAACATTACAGTGTACTTGCAACCATGATGGATGTACCACTAACGTAACAAATTGGGTGATTTCTGTAGATCATGATTTTTTCTGTTGTTATTAAAAATCCAGGGTATCAAATTTGGGAAAATTTATATATTGTTACAAAACAAAAAATTATCATTATAATTATAAAATAGAGTTAATTTTAAAGATAAATGAGCAAGGATTGTAAAAAAAGTAACACATCTCTTCCATTTTAAAATTTCCTACAAAATGTTAAATTTGGGGGCTAAATTCTACTGAACATGATAAAAAATTTAACCTTTACCGAATTCGGTATAATCCTTACCGGTCCAACCAATCTTTCTTTTCGATTGTTTTTTGATTTTTCTTTTCTGACAAAAATAATAAACCAAAGCAAATTAAAAAAAAAAAAATTCTTATTTATTCAATGTCTTGAGGAGGTAGGAGGAAGGGACAACGAACTACAAGACCACTTTATTCGTCGTTATTGTGCGCATGTACTGCAGAACGCACATCGTCTCTACGTGCCGTATTCAGGCACATGCACTTCGCCTGCTTCCGAAACAGTATTATTGACACAAAATAAAACAAATTTACCGTAAAATCAAATAGAGAGAGACAACTATATTTAATTTGAAAAATAGTATATCTGAATGTACATACTAGAGTGATCAGTTTCCAAAAACTTGATTTGATGGACCTTCCAAAAACTTGATTTGATTGATACTTTGCACACATGTCTGTTGCCGGCGATAACACTTCCTATTAAACTGTGTGAACTATGTGACCAGATCTCATGGTCAACTCATTTCAATATCGTTTTATTGTTATATTTAAGCTACGTTAATTTTCACCTGGATACACGTAAAGGTTAGATAAAACATATTATAGAGGGTTTACGTGGAAATTGAAAATTTCTGTGAGTTAATTTTTCTCTATATTCATATCAATTTTGAATAAAAAAGCTTTAAATTTCATTATAATTTTCAACACTTAATCCTTTCTGTGCTCCAATTCTCTAAGTAGTAAGATAATTTGTAAACGTGGTAAACGATAATTTATCTTGCCTTTTTACAGTATTCGCATTCTCTAACTGCAATCCAAGATAAAACTTAAAATGGTTACGATAAATAAATGTCAAAACTTAACACACTCTTATGATTTATGTAGATTCATATTTAGAATTTGAGGGCCCATAACTACCGTTTCGTGAATAGGATCAATTCACAAACAATAGTTGAAGCAGTTATGGGTTATGGTATGGCAAATTTTACAGGTGAAAATTGTATACAATAAATTATCTTAGCATTTTTAAATCGTATTCGTTAAACATTTTTTTTTACCCAAGTGTAACGGACTCGTCCGTTATCAGATTATTCGTGTAGCGGTTTCTGGGCGGTGGTAGGTAGCCGGCTAAAGCTCAGGGTGTTGGTCGTCGGGAAATCCAGAAACTTACATCAAATATTGAATACACCGCACATGGGAGGAGTACAACGAATCATTTCCATTTCCTAATCGACGGAGCTACCATATACACTCATCATCATCCACTCGTGAGTCTCGATTAAGTCATAATTAAAAGTTTACTACTTCAACTAAATTCATATGATATGTATATTTGATAATTTTAATTTACATTTAAAACTCAAGAGAAGAAGAATAGCATAATAAAATAATTAAGAACGAAACACAATAGAAAATAATTATTTATGATTTAATTTACAACCTTTCGCAATAAAAATATGTTCTAATGAAATTTCAAACTTTCGCCCTTGAGTTTTAGTTGTATAGATTTGTATTAAATGTTATCATTCGCGGTAAAAAAAAATCAAAATGAAATTTAAGGTAAACTATCTTAAATCTAATTATCACCACTGAAATTAACAAGACCACAAGTATCTTAACTTTTCGTTAATTAACAAGAAAAAATTGTAACTAATTAGGAAATTTTAAAATAAATTTAAACTTATGTATACAAAAATAATATTATACCTATTTACTATGTACATTCAACGAACGAAGTGTTGCGGCGTTTATTGTCCTCCGTTGTTGTTGTTGCAGCTGTAGAGTAGAACTCGGTAATCCGGATCGATTTGATGTTGATTTTTATGTGGTTTCGTAGTCGATATACTGTTACTGATGCACCCCTTAGGTTTTATTTTTTAATTTTCGTTTTATTTATATTAGAATAATTGTATTATGACGATATTAGAAGGTGGGTATTTATTTATTAGAATAATTCTATTATAAATTATTAATTTTATTATTCGAAAGTAGTATTATAAGGAGCAAAATATCGTAATAGTTATTCAAGGTAACTATGGCAACCGAAACAGTATAGATAAAGTATTTCGTTATGTGGCCTTTGATTTAGAGCCAGGTGATTTGTGGTAAAATACCGTAGGGAATATTAGTCTAGCGGTTATTAAATATATAACGGCTGTTGCAATATATGTCTTTAGTTATTACAACCTTTAGTTTTTACAACAGTAGCTTATTTGGCCGGTCTACTCAAACAATAGGATTTATTTCATACATAGTAACTTAACATCCTTAACTATAACTATAACAGAATTACCCTTAACTATAACAGAATTTTATCTTTTTTTTTTTTTTTTTTTTTATTTTTTTTTTTGAAGTCACACTTTGCCTCTCTAATTGTTTCACTGTTTAATTTTTTTTTCTTAACTTAACTGCATGATCCACCACGCCCGAACACAATCTCAAAAAATGTTCACAAATCAGAAACGAAACTTTAAATTATCAAAGTTTATATGATACCACAGATA